>JAMPIV010007771.1:0-72420 GCA_024509875.1 Oreohelix idahoensis
CTTCAATGAAGTTGTTTAGATAAACCTTTACAAATAATAATGCACCGTTCAAGAGACTTACATTGCATCCAAGTTTCTGAGCAGAATGATGAACGTAAACTGTTTTGATAGACATTGTTTTGTATTGGATTATACAAATAAAAGCAACTTGAGTCATAGGAATAGTTTTGGAAAAAGCCAATTTTCAGTAATGTCTAGTTGATAATCGTCAATAACATATAGCAATTGTGTAGTTCTCCGACGGGTGATTGTAAGTGTGTTATGTCATGTCACGAGGATTTGTGAGTGTATATGTGACAGTAGTGTCTTTTTTCCTTTACATAATGTCAGGATTATCTTGTTTGTGTGTGTGTGAAGAGTATGTGTGTGTAATGTAAAGTCAGAATGTTATTTATTATTACAATTATCTTGTGTGTGAGTAGTGACAGAGAGTCTGTTTTACAATATCACATTATTTTGTGTGTTAGTAGGGACAGTGAGTCTGTTATACAATGTCGCATTATCTTGTTTGTGAGTAGTGACAGTAAGTCTGTTATGCAATTGTCATGGAATTGCCTCCCCTGCTTTGCAGTAGTGATCCAACAGTTGCTAAAACTCAAGAGTATCTAATATGGGTCTTCAAATGTGTCTACCTTCGCACAAGCTTACTCTTGGCAGTGTTGAAGATAGAAGGATAATGATGCTTCTATCTGAAGGAAGTGTAGCAGGAGGTTATTTAAAATTATTTATTATGTAAGAGTATGCCAGTAAAGAGTTCTGACCTTACAAGTAATACCCCAGTCTTAGAAATAAGCACTGGTGTATTGTTATCATAAAAATAGTCAGACTGTGAAAACCCTGGCCCAGTTGGTAAGAAGTAGTACCAGGATTTAAGGTGTCTCCTCCCTGTGACTATCTTATGATTACTTATATTCTAGGGGATAAGTAAAATGTACATTCACTGAACCCACAAAATGGAAGAAGTGAATAAATCCTCAGGTACAGTTAAAATAGTTTAATAATTACACTAATATTCTATTTCTACTAGTTGGAAAAGAGCATTGAAATATATATATATATATATATATATATATATATATATATATATATATATATATATATATATATATATATATATATATATATATATATATATATATATATATATATATAAAATTAAGTCACACAATTCCTATTATTGTCTATTTAGACTGCCTTCATTTTAAATATATCACTGTTCTTAGTCCTCTGATAAATGTCATCACTTGACTATTTAATGTGTTTCATATATTGTGGTAGTCAGTGTCCTAAGTGACACTTATCTGTTCAACTTGATACTATTGACAATGAACTGTCCTTTGCTGATATCAGACTTGGTAGGCCCAACAGTAGGGATGCCAATGACCAGTTGAAGTTCACTCTTTGGGGTCCTGCACTTTTGTGGGATTGCCTCTGATGAACGACACAGGCTTCTGATACTGGACAGTCTGGTTTGAGTTATTTCATGGAACCTGCAACATATCAGCCTTGGCTAGTATCTGGCTAGACTTGTAGCTGACTAGCACAGATGTCAGACCAGTCAGTCATCAGATGTCACCGCTATACAATCATAGTAAGTAAGGACATCATTTCAGTGATATAGCATTAATATTAACATTTCAATTAAGTGTAACTGACTAGCACATAAGTCAGACTAGTCAGTCATCAGGTGTCAAAGTTATACAGTCATAGCAAGTAACATCATTTCAATGATACAGAATTAATATTAACATATCAGTAATAAACATCATCTGGTTTATTCCGCACCTATACATTGTTGCGTGCATATTTTGACGCACATATTACAAAAATCGATATGGCTATTTAATTTGGAAAAAATATAGACATTCATTCATTTGTGTATGAAAATGCTGTCTATGGGGAAGGCTAGATAATCCACAATTGTTTTACCCTGTTGATTATAGGAGTAATCGTTCTTGATATTAATTCGGCGCATGGATATGACACCCTTGTCCGTACCTATTTCTTAGGGCCAGAAAATAGATTAATTTGCTTATTATGTTTATGGCCTGAATTCATATGTATTACATATTATTAGTACAAGTAGAATCAGTCCTATATTGTATATTTTGGATGGGTAGGCAGGACTATATTCTTGTTACACCGCTCTAGCGGAAGTAGGAGTTGTCTTGTCTAGTCGTGATGAGTTCCGATGTACCGTGACAATGGCGGGTACGCATTTTTCCAGGGCTGGTATATTCTTCAGTAAAAATGATTTACGAAGTAGTTTTTCTTCTATAGGAGATTGTGTCTCTATTAGAGTTGTGTTAGAGACTTTCCTAATGTACGGTACCATGTATGATTCGGACTCCAGGTAATTCCAGTCCCTGTTTTGATGATCTCAGGTCGGTTAGGCCTAGCGGGAATTTTGTGCTTCGCAACGCTAGGGTCAAATTTGTATCGACGGAGATGACAGGCTCCATACTGTAATTATGTCTACGTGAGGTAACTGGATTACGGTAGATCTGTATGGAGGAACTTTATGAAATTATGCTTATGTATTGCAAATTAACTTTGGCTTATATATATATCCTCCTGTGAGCGAGTGAGCGACAACTCAGGGAGGCGGCCATGTTACATGCCTGTCATCGCATTTTTTGGATCACTGTCTAAAGAACGGGGCATGTATCTTATTATTCGGACAGTGGCAAGGAGATCTCAATTTTGATAGAAACCCCTTATCGTGGTTTCACAATATGATAAACTGTGAATATAAAGCAACTTTAGTTACTTACCGATCCGCCTTCACTGACGCGCTTAGTCAGATAGGGGATGCGGCCATTGATGTACTACCTATTATTTATGAATGTGCCATGACATAGGATCTACTATGTATGCCTGCAAATTGATATGTCAACATACCCATGATTTACTCGTTATGTCCCAGTGTGAGCGTCCAAATAAACTGTGTAAACAAAGATTCCAGCAGTCTGCATTGGTGCCTTGTAGACACAAGTGAATGAGTGGTTAGATTGGTCAGAACACGAACAGTACACCATTCGCGTTAAACACACTCTACACTTCTACCCATATATACACCATCCTGCGTCGGTTGAAGTGACCAAGTTTAGGGCCTGCTTCCCCTGGAGCCTTAGAGGGAAACTACTGTTTACAGCTGCCTTTGCCTTCCCTAACTTAGGACTAGGGTGAGTTACCCATTTACAGCTGGGTAGACTGGAGCATGCCTGATCTCAACAACTCTGTACACTACAATGGACACATACAGTAGTGGCACCACAAACAACATGCTACAGTGATTGATAGTGGAGCTTTACAGAAGAAAGAGAACACACCACACTTTACAGAAGGTTTACAGTATACAACTGACACTTCTTTATAGACTGACATTTTACAGTGTGTGTGTGAAAACAACTTTACAGTGGGAACGAAATTTTACAGTGGTGAGCCAGATCCCTGGGTCCAGCCTACGCAGTCTTGTGTTGAGAATCACATTTTACAGTTACAAGAACATTTGTTTGACCACATCAACACCAGTAGGACAGCTATACAATCAATGTCAGCTTGACCTGTTCTGACAAGTGTAGCAATATCTGGGTCAGCACTTGTTGACATTTGGCACAATACAGTCAGTGTTCTAAACCAGTGATTGTTTATCCTGCTGTAATACAAGGGCATTGTTGAACATAAAGTGCAAATTTCATCGGTGGATCTTCTAATGTGCTCTAAAAAATTGGACAGTGTAATAGTTAGAATGCAAATCTATTACTCAATAAAGTGGTAGTCTAATTGATTAAAACTGAGCATACAGTACTATACATTGCAACTACAACACATTGCATGATATGATACACACATTGATGATTTATATATTTATGTTTATATATTATTTGTTTATATGTGTGATTGTTATGTCTTTGCGGGCCTGGATGGGAGGTGACTAGAACAGGAAATACCAAGTGATATTGGTCTTGTTCTGGCGTTCTATAGGGAGCAATTTCTTAATTGAAATTTGCATGCAACATAGTTTGCAAATATTTGGTTAGTTGTGACGACTGTTTCATATTTGTATTTGTAACATTTTTTCTGTTCTTTATTTTTGTTTGATTTGTGTGTATAATTGTAGGTCTCATCTTTCCTTGCATTTCAGTTCTTTACACCCTTATGTTTATACAATGTGGCGTTATTTGTCTTACCTTATTGCAGTTATCATCACGGATTCTGTGATCATTTTTTTTTCATTTCTCCTATGTAATTTAATTTGATCTCTGCAAATGTTTTCAGATTGTCTTTTCTTGTTTGTCCTTTGTAATGTCTTTAGTTGACATATGACATATGAGGTATTGTGGAATACACTTATAGTATAGTACAGATCAGTACTTTATGATTGTTATTGTTATAAAACAAAGTGTACAAGACCTTTATAAGGCTTGTCTCCCAAAGTGATTGGAAAAGGGAAATATTATTTTCCACAGGTACTCAAGTGATCATTGATTACATTAAGGTATACAAGACCTTTATAAGGCTTGTCTCCCACAGTATTTGAGATACAGTTATTGTTGTCCACAGGTACTCAAGTTATCATTGGGTATTATAAACCATACAAGTTTTCACTAAGACTAAGTCTATGGTATAGACTTGTCTCCCATTAAAGTGAAATAAGGTAATTTATTTACTTTTCAGGTTTCTGATTTAAGAAGACAAAATGTCTACATTAGATTACTTTATAGCACAAGGAAAATCCCTTGATAAGACTGGGAAAGACTTAGAACAATGGGCTGTTGCTCAATATGACAAAGCATCAGCTGCAGAAGTAAAAAAAGCTGCTGCTGAGGAAAAAAAAGCTGCGGCTGAGGAGAGAAAACTTCAAATAGAAGAAAAAAAATTAGAAGCTGCTGCTGAAGAGAGAAAAGCTGCTGCTGCTGCTGAAGAGAGGAAAGCTCTAGCTGAAGAAAAAAGATTAGAAAAAGAAGCTGATACTGCTGCTGAACTAAAGAAATTGCAGATGCAAGTGGAGGAAAGGAGATTTGATGCAGAACAGAAGAAATTGGAAGCTGCTGCAGAACAGAAAAAATTAGAAGCTGCTGCTGCTGCAGAACAAAAAAAATTAGATAGAGAAGCTGAAGAGAGAAAAGCAATAAGAGAACATGAGTTTGAATTAGAGAAATTAAAATTGACAAGTATGAGTAATGTTAATCAGGCATCTAGTGGTAATGGTAAACCCTTTGTGTACAAGGTCAAGGTACCAGCGTTCAACTCTGCCAGTGATGATATAGCATTCTGGCTTGATAGATTTGAACGGGCTTGTCGAGCTCATAATGTTGACAAATCACAGTATGTGAATCAGTTGTCTGAAAATCTAAAAGGGGAGTCTCTGAGTAAGTTATATTTCGTCGATGCGGCCGACAAGGATAATTATGATGCTGTTAGGGCAGCTTTGATGAAGATATATCAGCTGTCTGAGGAAGGTTATCGTCTTTTGTTTAAAACAATGAGACCTGAGGTAGGTGTAGAATTCTCAGAATTCATCTCAAAAGCACGAATTACACTTTCACGATGGATTGAATTATCCAAAACAGAGAAAACATTTGATGGTCTTACGGATTTATTGCTAAGGGACAAGGTCATGTCTTCGGTAAATAAATCATTCCTAGAGTTCTTACATGAGCGTAAACCTAGTACATTAAAGCAAATGGAAGAATATTGTGACCAGTATGCCACGGCACACCCTAACATGATTCTTAGTAACTCTAAGATTAAAGAGAGTATGCCAGTTGCTTCGGCAACAGAATATAATCAGAATTACTCACACAAATTCCAAGGAGCTAAAAATAAATTTGATGAAAAGGTTAATTGGAATAAGCATCAAAACCAAGATAACCACTCAAATCAGGGTTCTTCTTCGAAGAACTGGAATCGGGCTGATAGTCTTCGACACGCGAGGGGTACCCATAATTTTAGAAATTCTCGTAAGGGAGTAGCTATAGGAACTACCCAAGTGCTTCATGGAGACAAAAAAACCAATATTACAGGGATACTCAATATAATGAGCGTGATGATTATGATCATGAATATTATGATTCAAACCCAAATAGGGGTTATAACAGAGGCAATAATAATTATAGAGACAATTATAACCGAGGTAGATCACAACACAAAAGACATGGTAAATCTTATTACCAGGCTAACTCTGCACAACAGGAGTTCCACGACGCCGGTAATCAGAATAATGATAAAAAAGACTCCAATAGTGTAGCAAATTCCGCTTTTGATTTTGCTAGAGCATCTGAGTGTTCGCAATGCAAAACATTATTCGATCCAACCACAGTTTCTACTTTAAGCTGCGGTCACCCGCTTCCCGCGCTCCATGCGTCAATCGCGCATAATGGAAGGGGTGCTCTTGTCTTTAATAGGGGCCTAATAGATGGTACTCCGGTATCAATTCTTTTCGATTCGGGGTGCACTACCATCGGAGTGAGGCAATCACTCGTAAATCCTTCTCGAGCTACAGGCAATATAGTCAAATGTGTAACATTTGGTGGCACATTGGAGAAGTACTCCACTGCCATTATCAATATTGCAACGCCTTTCTTTACAGGAGAGGTGCAAGCATGTCTCTTGCCGAATCCGATCGCTGATCTTATCATCGGTCGCATTCATGGAGTGAAAGAATGCACTCCACAGCAAATTTCTAATTGGGAAAATGTTAATATGCAATCTGCTAATGCAGTAATCACTAGGGCTCAAGCTCTTAATATGCCGCAATCTTCACATTCTGAAGATAATGATGCGCAGATCCAAGATGATCCCTTGGAGATTTCCCATGATTCCTTTATAAAACAGCAGGAAGATGATCCTACTCTAAATAAATTCTTTACTCTGGCAACAAAAGGTGATCCGAATAAGGATACAAATCGTAAATCATGGATTACGATGAAGAATGGCGTACTTGTACGTATGGTACAAGACTCCGCTAAGTCCATTCATTCTCAAATCCTTGTGCCTAAAAATATGAGAGTTAAAATCTTACAGCACGCTCATGATTCGCAGTGTGCTGGACATATGGGTTTTTCCCGTACTAAAGCTAGAGTTCTTCAATCTTTCTTTTGGCCTGCTGTGAATAAGGACATACGAATCTATTGTCGATCTTGTAAAGTATGTCAAGAGATTAAATCCAGAGGTCCACGCCATGATGCACCTATTCAGGCTGCAGACATTCCAATTCGACCATTTCAAAAAATGGCGATAGACATCATTGGTCCATTTAAGATAAAGTCTGCTAGAGGACACCAATTTATTTTGACGTGTGTTGATATGTGCACACGTTGGCCGGAGGCTGTTCCTCTAAAGAGCATAACTACTGCTGACGTCGCAGATGCTCTTTGGTTAATATTTTCTCGTCTGGGATTTCCAGCAGAAATATTATCCGACCATGGTACCCAACTCATATCGGATACCATGTCTCAAGTAATGTCGACTCTTAAGATAGAGAGATCGCTGAGTAGTATTTATCATCCTATGTCCAATGGGATGGTGGAACGTCTGAATAGAACTCTGAAAAACCTACTAGGTAAGATAACAGAAGATCATCCTCAGGATTGGGATAGGGTTTTACCCGCGGCTCTCTTTGCATATAGAGAGGTCGCCAACGAACATACAGGATTTTCTCCCTTTGAACTTGTCTTTGGCGCGAAACCGCGAGGTCCTATGTCCTTACTTCATGATCTTATAACTGCTGATAATATTGTCGATGACACAAAATCCTCTTATGAATATGTCATCGCACTTAGACACAAGATTATTGAAGCATGCAAATTGGCAACTGCTTCTTCTGAATTTGCGAAACAGAAGGCAAGGGAATTTGCCAATAAAAAGAGATGTTTGCGACAACTTTGTCCAGGTGACAAAGCATTTGTCTTGCTACCTTGTAGGGAAAATAGACTTCTTATTTCTTGGAAAGGTCCGTACGATATAATATCAAAAGTTTCCGATGTTGACTATATCGTCGATATTGACGGGAAGCGTAAAACCTTCCACATCAACATGCTCACGGAATTCCATGAACGTCCTGATTATTTACAACCTGTTTTCCAGGCAACGGACGATTTTCCAGTCCAACATGGACAGTACTCATCTCTGTCAGTAATACAGGATGAGGAAACGAGTTTCTCGGATGTAAATTTACCTTTTCCAATGATTCCTCTTCACTCTAATGAATCATGGAAAGATGTTGCAATTTCTCCAGAATTATCTCCAGGAGAGCAGAAACAAGTTTCTACTATGTTAGAACAATTTCAGGATGTCCTTACTGACATTCCTGGTCAAACTGATGTCATTCAACATGACATTATTCTTACTGACCATAGTCCTATAAGAGTCAGACCGTATCCTATCCCGATACATTTTCAAGCACAGGTAGAGAAAGAGTTGGATGAGATGATAGAGTTAAAAATTATTGAACCATCCACATCAGCATATTCTTCGCCGATGGTTATTGTACGAAAAAAAGACAATAACATACGTCTTTGCGTGGATTATCGCAAATTGAACCAAGTGACGAAATTTGATGCTGAACCTATGCCTTTACTAGAAGAGCTACTTACGAGACTATCGAATTCTCATTTCTTTACTAAACTCGATTTGTCTAAGGGATATTGGCAAGTTCCATTATCCGAACACGCCAAACCGTTTACTGCTTTTTCGACGCCTAGGGGTCTATTCCAATGGAATTTCATGCCTTTCGGTCTTATGAACGCCCCTGCAACATTCGTACGCATGATGCGTCGAATCCTATCTCATCGCTCAGATGTCATTGCGTATCTTGATGACATCTGTCTTTTCAGTGATACTTGGAACGATCACTATAATGGGATAAATGAACTATTGTCTATCTTACGCGAGCATAACCTGACAGCGAAACCATCGAAAGCATGTATTGGTTTTAGTGAAATATCTTTCTTAGGACACCGTGTTGGTCATGGGTTCCTAAAAACAGAAGACCATAATACAAGTAAGATACTTAACATTTCTATTCCTAAGACTAAAAAGCAAGTGCGAAGTCTCTTAGGTCTAATACAATTTTATGGACGATTCATTCCGAATCTGTCCTCCATTATGTCACCTCTTTCTTCCTTGCTAAAGAAAGGGTCTCCTAATGTAGTCCATTGGACTCAAGAATGTCAATCCTCTTTGGATAAGGTTAAAACTATGTTTTCTACTTCACCTATCCTAGTATTGCCTTCTAAGGATAAGACATTTATTCTTCGTAGTGACGCTTCATCCACCGGGATTGGAGCAGCACTAATGCAAGAGTACTCTGGAACTCTGCATCCTGTGATGTATATTTCTCGGAAATTAAATGCCGCAGAGAAGAATTACTCGGTCCTAGACCGTGAATTATTGGCTATGGTTTGGTCAATCCTTAAACTGCAAAGATTTCTCCTTGGCGCGCATTTCATTGTGGAAACTGACCAGAAAGCTCTTACGGCTATTCAGAGTAAAAATCTGAAGAGCGCAAGATCAACGCGATACGCGATTGCTTTGCAGCCATTTCATTTTTCGGTGCGAGCTATCCGTGGGTCAGAAAATGTGATGGCAGATATTTTGTCTAGATGCCCACATGATTCATAACTGTTATACAACTTTGATACAGTTGTTCCTATGTTGAAATGTGTACACATATGTAATATCATATATTGATTGTAACACTACTTAGCGGTTCATTGATATTTATTCACCGCTGATTTTTCAAGTTTTTTTTCGTCTTTGATGATCATGATGTTAAGATATCTTAGATGAAATTTATGTATAAACTAATGTACAAATTGTGTCATTGCTAATATTGTAGTATGCGTTGGTGACACCTCTCTGGAAATATTTATACTTAGAGAAGTACTTTCTCTAAGGTCAGAAAACTTATGCTTATCATCTGCGCATTGTTATTGGTGCGTTGTGAGCCTATTGTATGTTGCTCCTAGATGTATTTCAAAAAAAAAAATGTACCATTTTTTTTTTCCCGAGGGGTGTGGTAATCTGTTGCGTGCATATTTTGACGCACATATTACAAAAATCGATATGGCTATTTAATTTGGAAAAAATATAGACATTCATTCATTTGTGTATGAAAATGCTGTCTATGGGGAAGGCTAGATAATCCATAATTGTTTTACCCTGTTGATTATAGGAGTAATCGTTCTTGATATTAATTCGGCGCATGGATATGACACCCTTGTCCGTACCTATTTCTTAGGGCCAGAAAATAGATTAATTTGCTTATTATGTTTATGGCCTGAATTCATATGTATTACATATTATTAGTACAAGTAGAATCAGTCCTATATTGTATATTTTGGATGGGTAGGCAGGACTATATTCTTGTTACACCGCTCTAGCGGAAGTAGGAGTTGTCTTGTCTAGTCGTGATGAGTTCCGATGTACCGTGACAATGGCGGGTACGCATTTTTCCAGGGCTGGTATATTCTTCAGTAAAAATGATTTACGAAGTGGTTTTTCTTCTATAGGAGATTGTGTCTCTACTAGAGTTGTGTTAGAGACTTTCCTAATGTACGGTACCATGTATGATTCGGACTCCAGGTAATTCCAGTCCCTGTTTTGATGATCTCAGGTCGGTTAGGCCTAGCGGGAATTTTGTGCTTCGCAACGCTAGGGTCAAATTTGTATCGACGGAGATGACAGGCTCCATACTGTAATTATGTCTACGTGAGGTAACTGGATTACGGTAGATCTGTATGGAGGAACTTTATGAAATTATGCATATGTATTGCAAATTAACTTTGGCTTATATATATATATCCTCCTGTGAGCGAGTGAGCGACAACTCAGGGAGGCGGCCATGTTACATTCCTGTCATCATATTTTCGAATCACCGTCCAAAGAACGGGGCATGTATCTTATTATTCGGACAGTGGCAAGGAGATCTCAATTTTGATAGAAACCCCTTATCGTGGTTTCACAATATGATAAACTGTGAATATAAAGCAACTTTAGTTACTTACCGATCCGCCTTCACTGACGCGCTTAGTCAGATAGGGGATGCGGCCATTGATGTACTACCTATTATTTATGAATGTGCCATGACATAGGATCTACTATGTATGCCTGCAAATTGATATGTCAACATACCCATGATTTACTCGTTATGTCCCAGTGTGAGCGTCCAAATAAACTGTGTAAACAAAGATTCCAGCAGTCTGCATTGGTGCCTTGTAGACACAAGTGAATGAGTGTTTAGATTGGTCAGAACACGAACAGTACACCATTCGCGTTAAACACACTCTACACTTCTACCCATATATACACCATCCTGCGTCGGTTGAAGTGACCAAGTTTAGGGCCTGCTTCCCCTGGAGCCTTAGAGGGAAACTACTGTTTACAGCTGCCTTTGCCTTCCCTAACTTAGGACTAGGGTGAGTTACCCATTTACAGCTGGGTAGACTGGAGCATGCCTGATCTCAACAACTCTGTACACTACAATGGACACATACAGTAGTGGCACCATAAACAACATGCTACAGTGATTGATAGTGGAGCTTTACAGAAGAAAGACAACACACCACACTTTACAGAAGGTTTACAGTATACAACTGACACTTCTTTATAGACTGACATTTTACAGTGTGTGTGTGAAAACAACTTTACAGTGGGAAAGAAATTTTACATACATCCCTTCATATTCTATAACTTGATCCTTCCAAATCATATCAAGTACAAATTCAAATACTGATGCTATCTTAGCAACTACCCAAAATTAATACATAAAATAAATAAAGTGAGTGACCACGTGATCAGGTTGCTTTCTACTGAAACTGGCTGTAGAACACTCCAGTTTACCAGCTGTAAATGGGTACAAAGTTGCGCACTCGAACTAGGGAAGGCAAAGGCAGCGAGGAAGGGGACTAGTCACCTTAACCTCGTAAACTGGGATCTTCCATGATGAAGTTTCTAACACTTCATTTCCCTATGACAATCTCTGCCATGGGACTGCCTTTATTTTCGTAAGCGATAAAGCAATATGATAAATATATCTTCATTAGGCTGTGGGGCTATGTGTGATTAATTTCTGTACAAGCAACAATCATCCACAATGCACATGTTTAGATCATATTAAAAATACAATACATTATATCAATGACTATTATACAGGGATATTTTATGAATTCTATATGAACCTGAAATAACAAATATTATACACGGTAGTTATCATAATTTCGCTTACCCTCAGACTTCAGATACTGGACTTAAAAATGTTTCTGGCGATCCGCTCACAATTCATGGGTAGTGGCGAAACTCTGCCTCCAGTCTGTCTCAAACCTCTTTCGTTGTGTATCCCTCCAGTTTTACCGATACGCTTTAAATACGATAGCGCGGACGTATCGGAGGGTACCGACGTCACAGCTTAAACCTAGCCCGAAAAAATCCTTCCCGAACAGTGATTTCAGCCGATCTGTGCGTCGACTGAAATTTTGCCTTTATCATTCTCGGCATATATAATATCCATATTGTTCCATCTTATCTAGTTTTATACAGCTGATAAAACTCTATCTTCCTATCCATGTAAATTCCCAAACTGTTATTTGTTGATTTTAATATTTAGAACAGAAGTGGGTTACACGCTTTTAGCGTAACTGTGGGCAGCCGAAATACGCATATATCTCCGTAAATGAGAACTTCCTACCGTTCCTTCTTATATGCAGTTATACACAATCCTTCCCTGTACTGAAATGTAAAATCCTTTTCATACTGATTCCCTTCTGCTTTTATTTATCGTTGGCGATTTCCTCTGTCTGATACACATTTCGCTGATACGCCGCCATTTTGAAAGCGGTCAATCGATCGTTGACGGGTTTATAAATCTAACTGAACACGTATGCAATGACTTGCGCGTTTGCAATGACTTGAAACCAATTTTGCGACATAGCTCCCCCATATTTTAAGCTGGATGATATCTAGCTTAACTATTGGGTACAAGACAATTGCAGGGAGCCGCGCTAGCGTAGTGGTTACAACACCGCTCTGGCGACCGGGTGATTCAGGATCAAACCCGGGTGACGGCATTTGAGGATTTTTCGTCGACCGGGAATTGGACTGGATTAACTCGAGACCTGGCGACGACATTTGAAGGAGTGTCGTCGACCAGGGATTGGCGGCTCCTGAGCCGACCCAGCTGCAATGGGTACCTCCGAAATCGGAGAGTATTTGCCTGAAGGGCGAGGGACACCTGTCTCTGTACAAGTAAAAAGGGATACTCACGTAAAATCAATGTCAGGTTAGACATAGTAATAACCTGAGATTTCGCCTCGAGTATTAGCGGGCGTACGCAAAAAAAAAAAAAAAAAAGACAATTGCAAATCGACCATTCCAAAGTCAGTTTTCCTTCCTTCTATCTTGCTCAAGCTCTGTGGGATGACGACTAAGAAAATCTGCGCCCACATTCTGTTTTCCAAGAATATATTCATCCTTTACTATCTCTCTCCTTCCTGTTCGGCTTTTCATCCAGGCTCTTACTGCTGGTGAAACGGGGTCGGTAGGTTTCCCATTAAGTTTACCGCCCTCTTTTCGTTGATAGTTGGATGTGGTTTTCCCTCGCAAATCCGTAGGTGTTTGATTTTCGCTACGTGATTTGTTCCTTTTTTCCAGCGCATGGGGTTCAGACTGCAGTTGAACCTGTGTGGGATGTTTCCTTTCCCCTCCCGTGCAAATCTCGGGAGTACCCCTGATTGCTGGTTTGCTTGTAGATTTTTGATGAAGACTCTTCCGTCGATTTTCTGAATCTACATAGGTGCACTCTGGACAGGAATTTACATACTGATTTATATCTTCCGTAATACCTGGCCAGTAGAACTGGGTGGCTATTCTTTGTTTTGTGGCACCAGTACCCAGGTGTTCACTCAAAGTTGATATGTGTCCCCAGCCTATAACCTTATTCCTATAGGTGGATGGTACAACAATTTGACCATGACGTTTCGTCCCTCTGCCAGCTTTCCTGTACAAGAGTCCATGTTCCATATAGAAATGTCCTTTCCTTGGAGCTTTATGTGTTTTTGATAATTTGCCAAAACAAGGCTTCAACGTGCTGTCTGCTTCTTGAGCCCGTTTCATTTCAGTCGAATGAAATTTTAATTTGGTGTCCCTCTCTATGTTCCTTGAGTCAGACCTGGTCTGGATTCCTGCCATAACCATAGGTTTTACAGGGTCTCCCAAGAAAACATATTTACGCCCCAACATTAGGGGGTAAAAGGGATCGTCTAACACTGCTGCATTTATCTCCCCTTTCACATAGCGACAACTGACATGAATCTTTGCTATGGGTAAAGTAAGGGGCGATGTTCCTTTTAGTGGCCCTTGAATGTCTACTGTTTCTGTGGTAATTTGTTCAGGACACCAGAGATGCACACACGACTGCATCATAGGACAAACCTGTGTCATACATTCCTGTGACTTGTTTGCCATTCACAGTCACTATCTCCTGGGTAGGTGGGTGATGGAGGCTATTCTGACTCACAGTCAGTTCCTTCCTAACAGAAGTCCTTACCTGTAGACATACAGCATGATGAAGGGGTTTTTTCCTCCCACATTCATCAGTGTTGTGGTTGCTCATCTTACAAAATTTGCACCACTTATCTCCCTGTTTGTAGGGTTTCTTTTCCTGAGTCTGAGGGTTGTTGTCCTTATTATCAAATCTTGGCTTATTTCTGTACGTTTGGTCCTTTTGGTCAAACTGGGTATTCTGCGGTGGTGGCTTATATCCTTCTACCTGCTTTCTTTTTGTTCCTACCAATTCAGCTTGAGCTGCTTGGTATCTCTCTGCACATTTCAAAATGTCTTCCAGCCTCTCTGCTCCTTGTTCCATAAGGAATTTCCTCATTTCTTGAGACATGGAATCTTTCACTTGCTCTAACATAACCATTTCTTTCAGATCCTCGTAGGTTTTCTGATACTTACCTAAACTACTCCATTTCAACAAATACGTTTCTAGCCTAGCTGAGAACTGGTTATATGTTTCTCCAGGTAGAGGTTTAGAAGTTCTAAATTTCTTCCTATAGGCCTCTGAGTTCTTTTCATACCGAATAAGTAAGGCTTGTTTTAGGATTTCATAATTCTCCTGATCTTCTTTGGGGAGTTTCAGGAACACATCATATGCAATACCTCTCAATCCTTGAGATAACTTTAAACTCCATTTCTCCTTTTCCAGTCCATATGTAGAGGCTAGCCTTTCATACCTATCCAGGTACGACTCAATTGCGTCCTCCTTTTCAACAAATGGATCTAGGTGGAAGTTCATGGCCCCATTTGCTGTGTTCTGAAAGAGCTATTCGCAGAATGAGGTGAGCTATTACCATGGGTGATAGTCCCAGCCTGAAGTTCAAGATCAAGCTGTCTCATTTTCAGCTCATGGTCTCTCTCTGCTTGTAACCTCCTTTCTTCTCTCTCAGCTTCTAATTTCTTGGCTTCTCTCTCCGCTTCTAATTTCTTGGCTTCTATCTCTGCTTCTAATTCTAATTTCTTGGCTTCTCTCTCTGCTTCTAATTTCTTGGCTTCTCTCTCCGCTTCTAATTTCTTGGCTTCTATCTCTGCTTCTAATTCTAATTTCTTGGCTTCTCTCTCTGCTTGTACTTTTCACATTCCGTCGTGACATACCGGATCAGAGCGTCACCATCCATGCCAAGCTCTTTTCCCACCTGCAGTGTAGCAGACCTAAATTTGACCAAGTCAGCCATGATGTATCTGTAGTCTAGTAGGGCAAGTGATCTTACTCAAACTAATTTACTACAATATAATTAACTTAGTTAAAATTAAAGTTAATTAAACTGACTTCACCATATATGAAACAGCTTTCTTTATCTGTACTCAATGGTACTCCTAAAAATATAATTATTTCCTACTATGTTACTTTTTCAAAAAAAAATTTTCAAAAAAAGAAAAAAAAAAATTTTCTACACAGCAGAAATAGAAAGTTGGCTCAGGAATATCAAAGATATATCCCGCAGACGAGCCCCCACTGTAGCGGGAGGTTATTTAAATTTATTTATTATGTAAGAGTATGCCAGTAAAGAGTTCTGACCTTACAAGTAATACCCCAGTCTTAGAAATAAGCACTGGTGTATTGTTATCATAACAATAGTCAGACTGTGAAAACCCTGGCCCAGTTGGTAAGAAGTAGTACCAGGATTTAAGGTGTCTCCTCCCTGTGACTATCTTATGATTACTTATATGCTAGGGGATAAGTAAAATGTACATTCACTGAACCCACAAAATGGAAAAAGTGAATAAATCCTCAGGTACAGTTAAAATAGTTTAATAATTACACTAATATTCTATTTCTACTAGTTGGAAAAGAGTATACACATATATATAAAAATATTCACACAATTACTATTATTGTCTGTTTAGACTTCAAGATCTTAAAGAATAAAGTTACTGAAATCACTGTTATTAGTCCTTTGAATTTTAGGATAACTGTCATCAGTTGACTGAGTTTATGTATGGTTACTTATTGTTTTCAACTATTGGCTGTTTCACATGTATAGGTGGTCAGTGTCAAACAGGACACTTATCTTTCCAACTTGATACTGCTATCTTTCCAACTTGATACTGCTGAAACTGTCCTTTGCTGATATCAGACTTGGTAGGCCCAACAGTAGGGATGCCAATGATCAGTTGAAGTTCACTCTTTGGGGTCCTGCACTTTTGTGGGATTGCCTCGGAGGAACTGCACCGGCTTCTGATACTGGACAGTCTGGTTTGAGTTACTTCATGGAACCTGCAACATATCAGCCTTGGCTAGTATCTGGCTAGACTTGTAGCTGACTAGCACAGATGTCAGACCAGTCAGTCATCAGATGTCACCGTTATACAATCATAGTAAGTAAGGACATCATTTCAGTGATATAGCATTAATATTAACATTTCAATTAAGTATAACTGACTAGCACATAAGTCAGACAAGTCAGTCATCAGGTGTCAGAGTTATACAGTCATAGCAAGTAACATCATTTCAATGATACAGAATTAATATTAACATATCAGTAATAAACATCATCTGGTTTAATCCGCTCCTATACATCCCTTCATATTCTATAACTTGATCCTTCCAAATCATATCAAGTACAAATTCAAATCTGATGCTATCTTAGCATCTACACAAAATTAATACATAAATAAAGAGAGTGACCAAGCGATCAAGTTGCTTTCTTTGGTAGTACCATTACATAGTTTTGGAATTGAAACCTGGCTGTGGAACACTCCATTTTACCAGCTGTAAATGGGTACAAAGTTGTGCGCTCGAACTAGGGAAGGCAAAGGCAGCGAGGAAGGGGACTAGTCACCTAACCTCGTAAAAGCGGTATCTTCCATGCTGAAGCTTCTAACAATTTATTTCCCTAAGACAATCTCTGGTCATGGGACTGCATTTATCTTCGTAAGCGATAATGCATTTAATATCGACGAGATACAGCATTAATTATAATAAATATTTTCTATTTGGCTGTGGGGCTAGTTTTGATACGTTTTTGTACAAGCAACCATCTTCCACTAAGCACATGAATAAATCATATTAAAATAATAATACGTTATATCAATGAATATTATACAGGCATATTTTGTGAATTCTAAATGAACCTGTAATACAAAATAAAAGAAATTATTATACAGGATAGCTATCGTAAATTCGCTTACCCTCAGACTCCAGACACTTAGACTGAAATTTTCTGGCGATCCGCTCACACTTCAGATGGATTTAGAGTCGTGGCGTTATCTGCCCTCAGTCTTGTCTCAACCTCTTGCGTTGTGTATCTCTCTCAGTTTACCGATCCGCTTTAAATACGTATAGCGCGGACGTATCGGAGAGTACCGACGTCACAGCTTAAACCTAACCTGAAAAAATCCTTCCCGAACCGTGATTTCAGCCGATCTGTGCGTCGACTGAAATTTTGCCTTTCTCATTCTCAGCATATATAATATCCATATTGTTCCATCTTATCTAGTTTTATTCAGCTGATAAAACTCTATCTTCCTATCCATGTAAATTCCCAAACTGTTATTTGTTGATTTTAATATTTAGAACAGAAGTGAGTTTACATGCTTTTAGCGTAACTGTGGGCAGCCGAAATACGCATATATCTCCGTAAATGAGAACTTCCTACCGTTCCATCTTATATGCAGTTATACACCATCCTTCCCTGTACTGAAATGTAAAATCCTTTACATACGGATTCCCTTCTGTTGTTATTTATCGTTGGCGATTTCCTCTGTCCGATATACATTTCGCTGATACGCCGCCATTTTGAAAGCGGTCACTCGATCGTAGATGGGTTTATAAATCTAACTGAACTCATTTGCAATGACTTGAAACCAATTTTGCGACATTCGCCTTACATATTATTCTAGCCAATCAAATCGGATCTAACGTGGTGGCCTCATTTCCCCTAAAGCAGTGTCCAAACACGCCATTATGAGCAAATATGATCCTGTGTTGTCAGACAACACCACTATAGTATTTTGGCTATAATTTGTTAATTATTAGACTATTTGCTTAACACCTAACATATTTTTTGTCAGCAAGTCCTAAGGCACCCAAATATATAAGTTTAATGGAGCCAAGTGGCTGCGTTCAAAATATGTATTTTCTTCTACCACCCGTTCACTTCTATACGATGGGGTGTCTTCTGTACTGTCAGGCTAATGTCAGGATTTCAGACGTAAAACAGTATTGTGTCATGTTTCCTAATAAGCATTAACCATGTTTTTTTAAAACCTTACCTCGTATTGGTAGTATTTTTTGTCACTGTTTATTTGAAAAAAAAAAACAAGCCTGCATGCCTTTCGCGTGGGGTGGCATTAATTTTCAATCGCGAGATGACGTGGTAGTATTGCATGCGTTCCTCCGTACATCTCTCTCTCTCTTCTAAGCCCGTCTGTCTTTTAGTTTACGCAGTGTATATAATGACATTAATGTAATATTAAATCTAGGTCATTAAGCAGTGTGCGTATCTCAAGGTTTTCTAAGAAACACAGTACCAGTTTTATTTTTAGAAACGCGTGTATTTGATGCAGTAGGCTTTACTAGCAAACGTGAAAGCGTTACAATTATGCAGACGAAGTAGAAAAAGGGGATTTCTTGTTTAGCTAGTATGACGTTCTATAACACAGGCGTACGCTATTGTGACCGCACTGTTCTTTTACCATTCTTCTTTCCTTTTATTGAATTAATTCGTTAGGCTTTACATTTACTTTCTAATTTAGATATGTGGATTTAGAATGTTTCACGACACCATTTTCAACATTCACCCTTCAGCACAAGAGTAGATAGTGTATATACTAAATAAATAATAAGGAAATTGTATTTGAATGACTTGTCAATTTTATCATTGTTAAGTAAAATCTGTTTCCTTGTTGTTTTTTTAATATCACAGTTAGTTACACAGCGGAGGTGGCACTTTATGTCGGTCTCCTCTCTACTATTGTTTCGAGATCAGACCATTCACAGCCGTAACTAATTTGTGATACCAGTAGTCCTCTCAGACACTGGGACTTCACCATTTTCTGCAGAAATTCTATTTCTGTGAGCCAAATAAAACCTCACGCCACACCATCCTGTGCCATCCGCTCAAGACCTTTCCTTGCCTTCTTCATTTCTTTCATTTCTATCCTCAGTTCTCTTCTCCACATATGTTTCGGACTCCCCTTCTACCATTCTTACTCTGAGTACTCCAGAATGAGAACTGTCTTCTAAAGCTATCAGTGGGAGCCGCGCTGGTGTAATGGCTACCACATTGCGCTGGCGATCAGGTGTTCAAGGTTCAAGCCCGGGCGTGGGCATTTGAAGGAGTGTCGTCGACCTGGATTTTGACTGAATAACCTGAACGGCTCCTGAGATAAACCCTCTGTCGATGGGAAGGAGCGAAACTCCTGACCGGGTTGGAAGGAAAGTCCACAGGCTCCCCAGCCTCGCAATGACATGTCATTGGGCCGAAGGGTTGAAAGCCCAAGAGTCGCTGGTTACGGGGGAAAAAAAAATGCTATCAGTAGTTTTTCCTCAATGTGTGTCCTATCTAACTCCAGTGTCTTCTTTTCTTATTTTGTTCCCAGTTACTTCCCATGATCAGTTCCACAATCGTCATCTTCTCATCCTATTTTAATCCTGCTCATTTATACAAATCTGTAACTTTTTGGTTGCTATTTCTGTTGGTCTCCGTGCTGCTGAGCAAAACATACAAAACAAAAACAAGACAAACAATTGACTTGACATTTGAGTTGAAGATTCTGACTTTTGTATTGGACTTAGATTTCTTTTGATTTCCATATAGTTCACAATGCAATGCAAACTTATTGTTTCATATATATATACATACACACACAAGTTAATGCTTTAAAGGAAACCACTTTATCTGATAAATGTAACTAAATGTATCCACATGAGCAATTTCAAATGATGTTTACTGTATCTATGCTCGTTCTGCTTTCAAAAACCACAGGTGCTTTTTACACGAAAACTGGGAGCCCCGTAGGTAAATAACAACCTGCATTATTACCTCTGAACAAACAAGCCTGTACTTTCATACCTCATGTATTTTTAAAATCAGTGTGGGTAGACGCAGATATATTCCGTTCATAAGCCTTCAACAAACGCATGCCAAGTCTTCCTGTCTCGTGCCATCAGCATAAAGGTATTTTCATATCTTTCTCATCCATTTCGTTCGTCTACAATTTTTTGTTTGTTCTCCATGTAGTTTTTAGCCTTCTTCTTCCTCTCTTACACCGAGAAGCGTATGCCTTGAACGCATCTGTGCCAGGTAGCCCAGTCCTGTGCCGTCGGCTCAAGATCTTTCCATGCTTTCTTTATCCCATTTTATTTGTCTGTCTCCGGTTCTCTACTCCGTGTATATTTTGGTCTTCCTCTGTCTCTCGTACCCTGGTGGTTAGAAAACAAGGACTGCCTTGTAATGCTAATAGGTTTCGACAACACGTGTCCTATCCATCGCCAGCGTCGTTTCATTTCTTTCTCCACCCTCACTTGCTCAGTTCTTGTCATCAGTTTCTCACTGGCCGACCTTGTTGTACCATTTACATTCTCATATTCCATTAATGAAAATATAACGTACTTCTTTATACATAATACATATACATACATCAACATACTCGGGGGCTTTATAATACATACACAGTTAGTCCCATACCAAATACCGCCGGGAATGAAGTGTTACAGACTTCACTATACTAGGACTAGATTAAAGAGGTGGGAGTACCGGTTCCCTTCCTTGCTGCATTTGCTTTTTCTAACTCAAGAACAGAATCAGGTACCCATTTACAGTGGTAGACTGAAGCGTGACATACACTACCAGGCTTCTAAACCCGGAACTCTAACTATGCAGCAAAGAGGCGTGCACTCTAACCTATCTGTCAAGCTGACACACTTACTAACGCATGGAGATGTTAAATCCTGCAAGTTGTGGCAGCCATTGCACAATTATACCACAACTACTGTCGACAAGAACACACAACACTTAAAATCCAGGCACGGTGGATAGCCCGCTAAATCTGACCAGGCCATGTCTCTGGCAATTTAAAAACAACAGAGGCCACCGACATGTGGTTTTACAAACCAATGTTAAAAATACCATGGACAGCTTAAAATAGTAATGCGGATGTCCTGAAATATGCCAATGAGGAAAGGGGAGCTTATTCTTAAAGTTAGAGGGAAGGAATCTACTTTCTTTGGGCATGATTTGTGAATACAGCAGCTGGAATATATTGTAACAACGGAAAAGACTGAAGGAAAAAGTGACACAGGACTACAAATAGAGAAAATACTGGACAGCTTAACATCATGGCATGGAAAGAAGTCAACAACAGAATTGACAAATCCTACTGGAGACTAATTTATGGAGCGACATTATCGCCAATGCCACCACACACGGTACAGTACTTGAAGTCGGAACATGTAACTTCTGGTACAGTTTACAGAGACGGAGGCATAGAAGCTACATGTTACAGCAGTCTCTTGATAACTGAGACGGCTCATTAGCTGAGTTCACGTAGAAGTTTTAGTTCCATTTTGCATTGTTTTAAAACGGAGTCGGAGCAACACAACCTGCGTACACTCGGGTTATTGACTTAATCAATTTTTGCACGATATATAACGTTGCTGCTGCAGACCCGCTGTGGAAATTCACTTAAGAGAATATGTTTAATTAAGGTAACACCACTAATGGCACTTTTTTTGGGCCGATGATATCATCACATATTTATCTGTGTTTAACAAAACCCAGATCGGAAGGAACAGAAAGATTACACTACAGTAATGTAGCAACAACATTCTTTTTAAGAACATGTATGTTAAGTTATTTTCGCGGGGGAGTTAAATGTTTGAGATCCTCTCACACGTGAGTCTAGTATAGACGCACATTTGAGTGCATCTAAGTTGTATGTTTAATTATTTGCGTACCACCATGCACCATGCTTAAACGGGTATGGCGCGGCGATTTGTTGCTATCCAGCAAATATACTGGAGGCAGATCCCGATATTCTCCGTCTTGTATAGACGATTAGACGTGTATTTTTTGTGTACAAATAATGCTGTGAAGACCCAATGCCCTATTATCTGGCCTTTGGCTAGGATCATGTGTCTAGACACAGGGACCAGTACAGTGACATTCATGTGTCATTAGGTCCTTTGTGTGAGAACACAGAAGATCACTAGGTGACACATTTTGTCATTGGGTCTTCTTGTGTTGGGACATGTGGTCTTGACCAGAGCCGGGTTTGGGGCGGGGACAATGCGACCTCATGCGAGGAAAAAATATGCGACCTTAAGCGAGGAAAAAAAAAAAAGTATTTTTTGTGTACTTATCCTAAGTCTTGGGAAGACACGCGGATGAAAATATTATAATCATCTGAAAGATGAAGAAGTCATCCTTGAAGAGCTTTACCAAGAATTGTTTCATTATAAATATTTAGCCAGAAACGGCTCGTTTTTAAGTATCCTGCCTCGGATACTTGATCTCCTGTAACGGCAGAGCTTCAGCTTGACCGGATGTGTCAAGCTGCTAGTGTGTCCCTCTAACGTCAGGAGCGGATTGATGTTTAAATTAATATATATGTCTACGTAAAGAAGATGAACATGGTCAATTCGACGGGGCCACGTACTCTACCAAGCCGTTAACCTTGTCGTAACGGCCAGTGCTGTCAATCAACGGCCATGTTGATGATTATTTATGAAGTACGTTGTCTGCCATGAAACAATAATGATCGTCTAAGTTTATTCTTCAATAAACTGTATCGTCACCATGTACCCTACTGTGTCTACTTTCCCTTTGGTGTAGTCACACAGTCTTGACTCATCCTAAATCGTTACCAGGCCCCTGTTGTCATTAACCAGGTCATAACTGTAATCCAAAGAAACGGCCCACATTATTCGCGTAATCAGAAGTACGTCGGCCACATTAGTAGGCCTGACAAACCAGATAACAGCAATGCCAACCTAAAGACAGCAAACCACCGTAACAATGTAGTACCATAGCACAGACTACCGTAGAGGAGGGAAGTGCTAGAAACTTCATTATACGAGGTCCAGCTTTATGATGTGGTGTGACCTACTCCTTTCCTCGCTGCCTTTCCGTC
Source organism: Oreohelix idahoensis (assembly GCA_024509875.1). Classification (NCBI taxonomy): domain Eukaryota; kingdom Metazoa; phylum Mollusca; class Gastropoda; order Stylommatophora; family Oreohelicidae; genus Oreohelix; species Oreohelix idahoensis. The sequence goes on from JAMPIV010007771.1 coordinate 23,635, forward strand.
CCTAACTCACAAGCAGCGTCAGACAAAAAGAACTCGGGCGTTGGCGTAGCTGGCAAGTCCTTTTTAGGGCTTTATGCTAGCAGATAGATAATGTTAGTCCTTTTCAGGACTTAGTATCTATCAACGCTGATCGGGTTAGCAGTCAACAGAGTTGTCTTTTTTTGGATGGTAAATGCGCTCTGATATAACCTAATAGGTTGAAAGGAACATGCCTCGCCAGAAGAAGGAAAAAAAGCTGGGTAGACTGAAACGTGAATCTACCAGGTTTAGATCCTGAAACCCAGTAACTCTACCGCTCCAGCCGCCAAGCCAATCGGACACCAACAACGAAAACAGTACGTTAAAATTCCCAGATACGCTTAACAAAGGTAACAGTAGAGAAAATTGACACCTTTACCAAAACTAGACACCTTTGCCAAAACTTGGCACCTTTACCAAATCTTGATACGAGAGTTGTGGAGTCGGTCGTATATAGTGGACATGGAGTGATAAAAAATGTCCGGACTCCGAATTTTATGTTATATGACTAGTTAAAAAAAAACTGAAGTCGGAGTCTAACATATATATATATATATATATATATATATATATATATATATATATATATATATATATATATATATATATATATATATATATATATATATATAAATAACCATGTGAAGTTTAATGTGTGCAAATCGCTCGGGGATGTCCAAGTCATTTGAAGCGGGCAACCTCAGCGTATAGAATGATGATTTCAGGAACCACCACTGCCAAGGACTGGTGATTGCTTTATTGCTAGTTTCATAAAGAGAACTAAAAGCATAAAGTAGTCCCAGGTTCCATATGGAGCAGGGAGGAAAAGATGAAAGAAATAATGTACATTCTAAGTATAATACTTACAATTTCAAGCCAGTGTAAATGTCTATGTGAAAATGTTCACTTTTAAAATTGCTGGAAGTTTCAAACTTTTCAACCAGTGTAAATATAAATGAAAACTTATTCAATTTATATTGTGAACACTTTTCAAACAGTGGAAATGTAAATGTAAACATATACTATCTGTATTATTAACCTTTTCATTTAAATATAAAGTAACTATGAAAGCTATTCAATTTAAATGTAAGGAAAGTTTTATCCCGAGGGATTAAATTTAATTATCATCGAGTGTAAATTCTGAGTTAAATGGGATGGTGGTATGGGAAGATAGGAACCCATAACTATGGGTTGGAAAACGCAATACTCAGGAGAGCGTTTCGTTTCTATTCTTTTACCATAGTTATTGGTGGTGGTACCAGCTATCTCTGGAACAATAAAAGAACAGTGGCCTGCGCTTTAAGACGAAGGACCAACTTTGTCGTAACTCCTTGACGTTCTGGGAACGTGCGGTACTTTTAACACTGCCCAGCGACGAGCGTAAACAGTGAGACAGTCTACCAAGAACCAACCCAGCGGGAGAAGAAACTACCACTGGCAGCTAAGTGCAAAATATCCGCTGCCAAAAGTAACCTCCTTTATTCAGTTAAATCCCGTCACAACAGTGATGAAAACCTTTTCCTAAAATATCTTTCAATTCTTTAAACTTGTTAAAACCTAAAGTGATTATTAAATTTTGTTATTTGTAATGTTACAAATTTAACTTCGATTTAATCCTTTTACGTGTACTGCATGTTTGTCTCAGTCAATTTACTACACACACTCTAAACAGAGCTATCCAGAATAGTAAGAATTCCACTGAGTAAATCAGGGGTGGGGGCTTGAACGAGCTGAAAATAATTTTTGGTTAAATCCTTCACAAAAGTTGTCGGCAGATTCTAGAATTAACGTGCTCAGCCAAAGCAGCATTGTTTTCGCTTATCTGGATATCTTGTGGAGACTCCCTGGAGATCTCTGCCAAGAGTAATCTTGTGCGAAGGTAGACACCTTTGAAGCCCATATTAGATACTCTTGAGTTTTGGCCACTGTTGGACCACTACTGCAAAGCAGGGGAGGCAATACCGTCACACTTGTTCCCTTGAAGGAAACCTGCGTAAAGAATTTACATGCTCTTGCAGCGGTGGAGTCTGTGGCAATTCGTTTTCCATGATTAAGTTTGCCAGCTGTCGCGAGAGACGAATGAGTTTGTATTTCGTTTCTATACCCATTGTGTGCATACCAGACAGTCGTGGGAAACCCACTAATTTTACAAGAAATGTTTACAGAACACTGAGACAACACGCAACATCATTCACCTGAAATGGTTTCACAACACGCGGACATTGCACCAACAGACTATCGGAATAATTGATACTAAGTTGCGGATATGTTTACACAGGGCCAGTGTTAACCAAGTATTGTTGTGACTAAGGGAGACTTAAAGTCTGCACAAGGACAACATGAAAGCAGTATGAATACGAAATTATAACGAGAAGAACAACACTGTACGTGCCCCAAAGGACGCACACAGACAGTTTGTCTGGGAGAGGAACAACAAGGAAACGATAATAGAAAAATATTACAGGAAATGTACCTGGAATGAGGACTGAATTCTGACGAAAGGAAAACAAACGAATTTTCACATGACCCAAGAAGCGACCGGAAAAATAGCCCTAGGCGATTCAGACAGTATATACTGAACGAAATCTATCGTTCGGGCAATGGTATGAAAAATCATTCCGCCCGCATATACTGGTTCCATATTTCACGAGGAAGATTCAGGCCAAGTGTCAGTGAAATTCATGATATGGACATCAAGGTTAGTGTAATATAGATTTGTACCTTATATCATTATATCTTAACCTCAGTCAGATTATATATACATATTTCCCATATATGTAAATAAATATAACACTGTAATTACCAGTCACGTTTATTATAATATTATATCGCATACTCATAGTACAGATTGCAATAAACACCATGCAAAGAATTATTATACTTATAAGATCGCACAGTTTCATTAATTATAATGAAGTAAATACAAGACACGTTTATTTTGTCTCTTACATTACCTGTTAACCGTACAGTAAACACCGCACAGTCATTCATTATAAGGATAAGATTTCACAGACACAAACACACCGCATGCGGAGCATAGGTTACGGGGTATTTATACGGGATTATCCTTTTATCCATCGCAGTGGTAGAGACCGGGGACCTTTGAGATACCTCAGCCTTTGTCTACTACGTTGCGGGCGTTAATTACGGGACAAGCTAAAAAGTAGGGCCGACCAGAGATACTGCGACGACACGCATCTCACATGTAATTAACGGCACCCACTTTACCCATTCTCCACGGGGGTTTTTGAGAAAGGAATTCGCCAGACGGTGAAGGGTCTTTCCATCATCCGCAGCCACCCACGCAGAACAGGGTGCAGACAATACCAAGGCAGGATTGTTGCATTACTAAAGAGCTGTCCACGTTACTTTAATTATCGGAAGGGGCAAGAGCCGACGGACGAATTTGTAAACCAGCGCCTACGCAAATTATTGAGATACAAAATTACTTGTAGTAATGGACAGATTCTCCCAGTGAAATATATGCGCCAACAAATACCAAGATATAACCTGCTTCTACCATCATCACCACCCGAGACCAATATCTTCACCACACAGGGACATCTGCATATCAGCGGAAGTCTCCACCGCATAACATTGTTTAAACAACAACATAGGAACACGCCAGCTCAGACACGCGGCGCAATGTCAACACTCGCTTTGTGAGCGACAAAAGGAACAGGCCATCGACACCTGACGAAATCCAGTGGACCGTCCAGTGTTATTGAATGCAGACTAAGACTTGCCATTGTGTACAAACAACCAGAGTTTTATTGACAGTTAGTGAGAGACCAAGAAACACAAGATATCCTTTTTGTTAGTATTTAGGAGTTACTTAAATTCATCATCATCATCACATCGTGTAGACTTAAGTTTAGTGAGTGTATTTTTTGCCTAACTATTATCTTCTTTTCCAGGCATAGTTAGGTTAGTTCTTATTACATTTGTATTGTTGTAACTGAATGTTGTTATATTTCAGTATTTTAATAAACGTTGTAGTTGTGGTTACATTACCCACACACGTTATTACATATATAGAGAAGGAACGAAAGTGTGCGAAAGAGACATACTGTTCTTCTTCTCTTTCTCTTCTGTTCACTCAGTGTAATAGGGGAGTGGGGGCTCGTTAGTATTATAATATAGAGAGGGAGATAGAGTGGTAGGAGGTATATGTCACGAGATCCAGAATCACTGGGGCTATATGCTGGGAACTCATCCCAAAGTCTTATATTCACCTTCTCCACTCCTGCTGCTCATCTTCAACCGGGTGCCAGGCGAATCTGAGCCATTGACAAAGCCGGCACCTCACAGATAACTCTCTTTGGTTACCCTCACAGGGGTAACGTTGTGACATAATTGTGGGCTGCAGTCCGGAATATACCTTGGGACTTGCCCTAGACTAAAACATTAAATAATTCTTTTTTGCAAATTTTGTATAAACCTATTCACTGTCTTCTATACTGTTCCTTATTCTACTTAGGTAGAGGGAAAGAACACAGAATAGAGTATTAGATAACTAGATATTCATATTAGATATTAAGATTAGATTAGATTAGATATTCATAGTATATTAAGTAAGACATTGACATATGTTAGAAGATTACACCGTATTAATTTATATGCACTTTATTACTGCATCTAGTTACCTCTATTGATTTGTTGTCATCATTATAAATTTACCTGGATTTTTGGTACAGGTATAGTACCATGTGGGTCTTTTAACAAAAGGCATTGTTGAAGTCGAACGCATCGAAACGAGCGAACCGACGTTGTATAGTTCTTTTGTTCACAAGTGAACAATAGCGCTAAGCCACCGAGACGATACATTTTGGCAGTGTTTTCTTGGTAGGCAGACTGTTTAGAGTCAGACTTTTTTATGGTCAGGACTGTTTAAATATTGTCATTTATCTGCACGGGTGTAAAGGTTATAGGGAAGTATTCAGGAAATTTGGTTGTTGTTTCTCCCTTGGGGCAAAGTCACGATTTTATTTTTCGCTCTAAATTTCTCTCACATAATTTTGAGTTGCGACAGGCAGATTGAAATTCTAGCTTGACCATGGCAGATTGGTTGCAAATGCGCGCAGCGCTTATCCAGGAAGCAACTAGTTTAAAACTAGAAAAAGGAGAACTTATAGAATATGTGGAAAAAATGTTAACTGCAGAGCAAGAGAGAAAAGATAAAATTGCAGAGCAAGAGAGAAAAGATAAAATTGCAGAGCAAGAGAGAAAAGAAAAACTGGCAGCAGAAGTAGAGCAAACAAGATTGAGATTAGCAGCGGAGAAGGAGGAGAGAGAAGCCAAGAAATTAGAAGCTGAGAGAGAGAGAGAAGCCAAGAAATTAGAAGCTGAGAGAGAGAGAGAAGCCAAGAAATTAGAAGCTGAGAGAGAGAGAGAGGCCGAGTATAGGAGATTAAAGGCAGAGTTAGTGAGAAATACGGAAGAGAGAGAGCACGCGCTTCGGATGAAGAGGTTGTGTGAAACATATGAAAAACCCAAAAGACTTGAACCGGAAATATGTATTTCGGCCCATGAAGTGACAGATGAGCTAACATATCGCCTAGAAGACACACCATCTTCGCATTGCATTACTTCATATGCAAAGAAATCCGCAGGAAAAACTGATTATGAGAAGGGCCCAGTTGGCCGGTATCAGGGGAAGAAAGACACCTTCCTTTGCAATCCACATAGAAAGGAAACTCAACAAAAATCCTTTTCTCAGAACCAGAGGCAAGGGGATAAATGGTGCCGGTATTGTCGCAGGAAAAATCACTACACCGGCGAGTGCCGAAACCGCCCTCCTCTCCATCGCATGGCGTATATAGAAACCCGAACAATGAAGGACAAAGAGTCCAGGAGGAAAGAGGGGGGAAAAAATCACACCCGGCGGTAGTTAATTCAATGGATTCCAGACACCGCTGCAGAGATAACGGAAAGTTATTAAAAGGCACAGAAGAACCCACTCTAATTGCGAGCGGTACCTTCGATGGATCTTGCAAGGGGACTTCGAATAAAACAATTTCACCTGGCATCACAGGGAAGAAGAAAACAGGCACTTGTCTCCTGACATCAGGAGAACAATTATTACCTTACTCCACCGGCCCTTCTACGTGGAAAGAAGCGACGGACAGGAACGGGCATTCGCTATTATCCACGGAAATAGACAGTTGCCCACATCGCCTAAGGCTGCCTTTACCCAGGACGAGGAAAAGTCAGATCCTACCACTTTTAAAACTTACGGAGAGAAATGTGTGCCTTTAGAAGGTATAACAACACATACGATTATCGGGACAGGATGGACGACGGACACGGAGACACCCCTCGACTCTCTTCAAAAGGAGGTAGAAGAGGATCACGAGGAGAACAGTGTGGTAGAGCCGGCGGGGATACAGCAGCTCAACACCCACGGGACTCCGATTCTATATGTAGGCGAGACAAAAACTAAGCGGATAGACAGAAGGAAAGACACCAGGCGACACAAAAGGAAACAGCTTGGTGTACGCGCTTTATGCAAGGCACAGCGCCGACGCGCGAAAGTTACAACACACTGTACCCGATACAAAAGGACAGATGGGTTGCACCGTATCTTGATTTATGACCATTCCACGGGCAAGATACACAAGATACGTAATAAGGACAAACAATGGCCAACTTTGATCCGTCGGCGGATTCAAAGATTGTTTAGCAGAGGAAAGAAGTGGGGAAACACTTTTTGTTTCAAGAGATCGAAGAAAGAAACAAAGAGATTTGATGTCAGTAGGAGTGGGTCACTCAAGAGAAAGAAGTGGGGAGACATTTTTTATTTCGACAGAGCGAAGACAGACACACTGAGAGTTAGTGTCAGTAAGAATGGACCACTCAAGAGAAAGAAGAGGTTTAAACCTGGCAAAGAAGGTTACCAGGATGCTAAGGCAAAAGGGCGGAAATGGAAAAGTGATATTTTAGGGACGGCAACTAGCGCCCGGATTCCCTCGGAACGCAACGTTGTCAATAGAGAAAGAGCGGAAGAGGTATTCGATTCCAGGCTGGAATTCGATTCGAAACTCAGTTCTAGACTGGTTAGACCAGAACAATTGAGTGATGGAACTGTGGAAATTCAGTTCACAGGTAACGGCGATCCTCCATTGATGGCGGCTATCGCCCGGACTCCCATTGAAGGCAGATATGTCAAGGGAGAACTACGAACGGCAGTTTTAAATGATCATACATATGAAGTCATTATACGCTACAAATATGTGGTTATGGTAGACACTCGTCAATCAAGAGTCACAGCTGCAGGGCAGACAGGTGAACAAGCGAAGGAGAAGAGACAAGGAGACGAGTTTGACTGCCATCCGCAAGAGCTGAGACAAGCTCACAACAACGACAAAGCGGTAGAACCTTGTTTTAAGAAGAGACTGAAGGGAGACAATCCAGCGCAACCAGGAGACTGCTTTAAACAGCAAGGACAACTCCTTAGGAAAGTAGGAAAGCGCGGATATGAGTATAACCAACAGGTAGTACCAGCACGATATAGATTTTATATCTTAGGTATGGGACATGCTAGTGAATCTAGTGGTCATGTCAGACAATACATCACTACGCAAAGAATCACCCACCATTATTATTGGCAGGGAATCGCAAGGGACATGGATCAATTTATCAGATCAGGTCCCGAATGCCAGAGAGGGGCATCAAATCATGGGAAAAGTGAGGAAGCCACTGTTAAGGGAAACAGACTACGTATGAAGAAGAGGAGGCGTCAACATGACGGAGAATATAATACGACTGGTCCTAAGTGTGAGCTAGAGATAGCATATGTTTACTGTTTATGCATAGCAAACAGAACAGGTTACAGATTGGATGGCACGGGCCATACGCAATAGTCGAGAAGGCATCTCGAACCAATTATAAGATTTCAATGGAGAATTTGCAGGAAATATATAAGATTATTCTGCTAAAGAGATACTTAGCCAGACACATAACTGAAGCGGCCAACTTCAGGACACGAGCAGCCACAAAGCATTTGAATAAAGGAAATCCGAACTCAGTACTGCAGCCCAATGCGGCTAGACAGTCATCTGCAGGCGTGCAGAAAATCACAACCCACTCTACGAACGTAGTCGAGCAGGGGCGACAACTCTTGACTACGGTCACGATATTGAAACAGGAAAGGGAGCAGCTCTTTATAGCTGATGCAGGAGAAGCAACTGAGGAAGATTGCGAGAAGAATGATTTGAACGAGGAGAACGAAGGGTTGCACCAGGAAGAGAAGGAGACCAAAGATAGTGAGAAGATATTAATAGGGGGCAATAAGGAAAGCGAAATACCCCCTAATTCGCAATAGTTCTCCCATGCTCGAACTTGTTGGGGGAAAGCTATGTCGCGAGAGACGAATGAGTTTGTATTTCGTTTCTATACCCATTGTGTGCATACCAGACAGTCGTGGGAAACCCACTAATTTTACAAGAAATGTTTACAGAACACTGAGACAACACGCAACATCATTCACCTGAAATGGTTTCACAACACGCGGACATTGCACCAACAGACTATCGGAATAATTGATACTAAGTTGCGGATATGTTTACACAGGGCCAGTGTTAACCAAGTATTGTTGTGACTAAGGGAGACTTAAAGTCTGCACAAGGACAACATGAAAGCAGTATGAATACGAAATTATAACGAGAAGAACAACACTGTACGTGCCCCAAAGGACGCACACAGACAGTTTGTCTGGGAGAGGAACAACAAGGAAACGATAATAGAAAAATATTACAGGAAATGTACCTAGGAATGAGGACTGAATTCTGACGAAAGGAAAACAAACGAATTTTCACATGACCCAAGAAGCGACCGGAAAAATAGCCCTAGGCGATTCAGACAGTATATACTGAACGAAATCTATCGTTCGGGCAATGGTATGAAAAATCATTCCGCCCGCATATACTGGTTCCATATTTCACGAGGAAGATTCAGGCCAAGTGTCAGTGAAATTCATGATATGGACATCAAGGTTAGTGTAATATAGATTTGTACCTTATATCATTATATCTTAACCTCAGTCAGATTATATATACATATTTCCCATATATGTAAATAAATATAACACTGTAATTACCAGTCACGTTTATTATAATATTATATCGCATACTCATAGTACAGATTGCAATAAACACCATGCAAAGAATTATTATACTTATAAGATCGCACAGTTTCATTAATTATAATGAAGTAAATACAAGACACGTTTATTTTGTCTCTTACATTACCTGTTAACCGTACAGTAAACACCGCACAGTCATTCATTATAAGGATAAGATTTCACATACACAAACACACCGCATGCGGAGCATAGGTTACGGGGTATTTATACGGGATTATCTTTTTATCCATCGCAGTGGTAGAGACCGGGGACCTTTGAGATACCTCAGCCTTTGTCTACTACGTTGCGGGCGTTAATTACGGGACAAGCTAAAAAGTAGGGCCGACCAGAGATACTGCGACGACACGCATCTCACATGTAATTAACGGCACCCACTTTACCCATTCTCCACGGGGGTTTTTGAAAAAGGAATTCGCCAGACGGTGAAGGGTCTTTCCATCATCCGCAGCCACCCACGCAGAACAGGGTGCAGACAATACCAAGGCAGGATTGTTGCATTACTAAAGAGCTGTCCACGTTACTTTAATTATCGGAAGGGGCAAGAGCCGACGGACGAATTTGTAAACCAGCGCCTACGCAAATTATTGAGATACAAAATTACTTGTAGTAATGGACAGATTCTCCCAGTGAAATATATGCGCCAACAAATACCAAGATATAACCTGCTTCTACCATCATCACCACCCGAGACCAATATCTTCACCACACAGGGACATCTGCATATCAGCGGAAGTCTCCACCGCATAACATTGTTTAAACAACAACATAGGAACACGCCAGCTCAGACACGCGGCGCAATGTCAACACTCGCTTTGTGAGCGACAAAAGGAACAGGCCATCGACACCTGACGAAATCCAGTGGACCGTCCAGTGTTATTGAATGCAGACTAAGACTTGTCCATTGTGTACAAACAACCAGAGTTTATTGACAGTTAGCGAGAGACCAAGAAACACAAGATATCCTTTTTGTTAGTATTTAGGAGTTACTTAAATTCATCATCATCATCACATCGTGTAGACTTAAGTTTAGTGAGTGTATTTTTTGCCTAACTATTATCTTCTTTTCCAGGCATAGTTAGGTTAGTTCTTATTACATTTGTATTGTTGTAACTGAATGTTGTTATATTTCAGTATTTTAATAAACGTTGTAGTTGTGGTTACATTACCCACACACGTTATTACATATATAGAGAAGGAACGAAAGTGTGCGAAAGAGACATACTGTTCTTCTTCTCTTTCTCTTCTGTTCACTCAGTGTAATAGGGGAGTGGGGGCTCGTTAGTATTATAATATAGAGAGGGAGATAGAGTGGTAGGAGGTATATGTCACGAGATCCAGAATCACTGGGGCTATATGCTGGGAACTCATCCCAAAGTCTTATATTCACCTTCTCCACTCCTGCTGCTCATCTTCAACCGGGTGCCAGGCGAATCTGAGCCATTGACAAAGCCGGCACCTCACAGATAACTCTCTTTGGTTACCCTCACAGGGGTAACGTTGTGACACCAGCCCCATGCACAACCTCACATTCGTCGCCTTGTACGACATGCATGAGGATGTAGCAGTTCTATTCTAAAATTCTTCCTTTGTATCATCAGAGACCCCGAGGAACTACATGAAGGGTTGCCTGCTTGGACTATCTGATTGCTTGAACGATTCCAAAAACTATGTAAGCTGGTGCCGTGTGCTCATAGCGGTTCAACCAGGTTAATGCGGTTGGAAAGTACACCTGCCTTCCATACTGAGAGTGGAGCAGGAGTGTTAGGTCTGGGTCACCACCTCAAAGATAAACAACTTAAAAAACTGTAGCCAAAATAACAACCAGCAGCGCGGCTCGAAATAATGCTTGTAAAAGAGAGACTCATGACACGACCTGGTGGAAGTTAAATACTGAAGGTCAAAGCAACGACCAATTAGATTCTAACAAGGGCAAAAAACCGCAATAAGTATTTGGAATGTAAGAAGCCTTTATTCAACATGAAAGACACTATTAGCAGAAAAGAAAATGAGACCCTACAGACAAGCGTATTGAGACTAGCTGAGACGAGATGAACAGACCAGATGATCGGACCAGGAGACACCATAAACTAAATACAGGATTGCCTATCAAGTATTCAAGATAGGCAAATTAAAAACATGAGCTGGAAGGAGTTGACAGAATGAGAACCAATAGCGAAAAGAAATGCTCACAACTGTGCTATTTGAGTTTATGTGGAGATATCTACAGGAAGTTTTTTTTTTCTGTGACGTGATTCTGCGATGTGAATTGCTCTTTGCTACTGTGATTCCTTATCAATCAATGACAGTTTAGCTGATATTTCAGTCTCGCCGCGTCTGCCTCTCTCTGTTAAGTGAGCAATGCTTTGATTGATAAGTTCTTTCGGAATGCTTGTCCAATGAGAAATATTACGAAATTACTTTTTGAAATAAATAATAGTTACCTGTTTTGATACCTTTTAATGTGCAAGAACTTTAATAATTTCAATAACTGTTGCTACTTTGTTATGATTAATATTTTTTTTTTGGAATGACATATTTCTTCAAATAAACAGATTGGTATTGCGTTACTGCTTTTTTTGTTTTAAAGATAGTGACCACATGAATGCTGTCTGTTATCGCTTGTGTAACTGTCACGAGTTGGATTTAAGTTAGAGTTATGCCCAAGTGTAGGACAAGACCCTAGTGTGAGAAAAGACTAAGATAATAGATTTACTTGAGAAATGATAGTGAATGTAGTAAGGTGAGTCTATTGGCTCGAGGATGATAACCGAAATTAAGTCTTCCTCGCCAAATCGTGACTTCAAGAAATGCTATAAACTCACCGCCCTCTGACTACCGTTAACAAACTAAAGGAGATAAGGGTAAACTAATACTACAGACACCACTATACAGACAACAGTTAAGGACTATATAGTGAAGAAGCTGATCCAGTGAACATTAAATAAGTTTATTATACAAATCCACATAAGTTCATAACATAGTAACAACAATATATATAACGTGCCAGGTTTGCACTGACCTGGAAATAAAAGACTCAATTTAAATTTATAAGACACATCAAAATATGAACCCAACCACTCTCACTCATTCATTCACCTTGCTGGGGAAAAAAAATCAGAATGATTACTTGGATTCTTACTACCATCTACTTTAGTGGCCATCAACTGTAGCCACCACTCTCTATTACACTACTATCTCTATTGTCACTGGCTGCTGACCCTGCATGAAGACTATCTGCACAGCTGCTAACTCTGTCAGCGGTATACGCCACTAAGTCACACTCTGCACTGCTATGTAGTAGACTTCTAACTCTAAGGCTCAGAGGCTACCCTCTACGAATAATATGAGACTCTGCAGGTCCCTGATCTATTTTTCACCATCTCTCTCTCCACTTCTCCTGCCTTGCTGCTCTCGTTTCATTTCAGCAACCGGGAAATGATATCCCTTTCTTCCTGGTTCTGACTCGTACTTCTGATGACTAGGCACTTGCCGTAGACTGTAGAGGCTTCACTATTTGGCGAAAAAAAAACTGATTTTCACTTGCTCAGTTACCCCTCATTTGGGTGTAGGGCCGTCGGTATTATTTTGACCGAGGCTAAAAAAAGACACACCAACCCGCTTGCTTGGGTCGATGGGTGTGTATGAGCTTAGAGCTCCGGGTTTTAAGAAAATCCCTTTCACTGAAGACTGCGTCGCTGTCTCGACCTGCTCTTCCTCGCTCCCTCTCTCTCTCTCTCTCTGGGGCCACAATACTCAGAGCCGATACCCCACCACGGTACAAGCTCTTACGCCTCTGGCGTTTCCTCGACTTTTCTCTCTTAAGAAGACTGGCTACCTTTGCCAGCCGTCAGGAACAAGATTTATTGACACCCCGCTCTACAGGCCGTGACCAATGCAATACTGCGTTCCTTCAGCGTTAGAAGCCGACAATATGCATGGATGCACGGCCCGGAATTTCTGTAGACCCAGAGGCCGCTAAATTGAAAAACGCGTACTTTATCTTAGATTTAACCACGCTGACCCCCGACCTACTTGAGGCTTGGCGTCTCACTACAACCAATAGAATTAAAGATAATCTAAAATGTTCCATGCGCTCATCTCTAAATTTAGAACCAGTGTATTCTTGCTTACTTTAAATGCGCGCGTATTTCCGGCTACGTAACGTTACCTAACGACGTCTGTTTGCGTGAGCGAAATCGAAATGTGATTCGCTCTACCGTAAGCTGGACGTTACCTGGGTAGGGGTCATCTCCCCTTCCCCACGATAAAATGACCGCGATAAATTTAACAACGCAAAAAAATGGAATTTCAAGATCGCGATATTTAGAAATGGGAAGACTGGTGCCCTTCAGTACTAACTTACGTTAATCCCTATAGAAAACCCCCGCAATTAATTTACCTACAAACCAATACTAAACACGCCCACTATTTAATGGGAAGAAGAATATATTCCAATCTTTGCTAGAGAGGAGACAAAAATGGCAAAGACGAAGACCCTTGCAACTCTTATAGTAACAAAGAGAAAACGAAATGGGGCCTATTGAAGACTAAATCACAGTAACTCCATCACAGTAACACTGGCATATGTATTTACCTGATTTAATTAGAAAATCAGCATGTCGTTACCTTTTAACTGTAAGGACTTCAAAGGCTCTAACTTCGCGGTTGTAAAACGCGGTTTGTTGGTTCTTAGCACTTAAATATTGCCTTCTAACTGAAATTATCCATGTTCTAATTTCTCAAAGTCCTCCCAAGAGTAATTTTGTTCTGTTTTCAGTTGATCTTTTTTTTATATTAATAAACAAGCCATACCCCGTCTAGTTTTCCGTGGTCCGTGAAGAGACATGACAGAACAGGACTACCGTACTCTAAGGCATGTCGTACAAACAAGGCAACTAATATGAGGTTGTGCCTAGGGCTGGCAACTTCAACACATAAAACAAACTGCCACAGAAAATGCTGCAAAAAAAAAAGCATGTAACTGCTTGGTGCCGGCTTCCTGCAAGGGGACCATCTACAATGGTCACTCCATGCTCCGTAAGGAGAAGAAAGGAAAATGACGAACAATGATGACAACATCCGGTTCCATAACATACTCGACATGCCATAAAATTTCAGTTTTACGTCACCAAAAATGCCATGAAATGCTGTTCCTTAACTGCATTCGTTGACATCTGGATAAAATGCTAAAATTCAGTCACAATCGGCTGTGTCAATGACGGTAAAAACATGATATATTAAAATGTACTAATAAAGGCAACTGCACGCAAAGTTTCTGCTCTCTGCAATGAGTGGAACATAGAGATCTTGAGCGTCATAAATCTGAAACACCACAAATATATAAAGTCATATCGAATTAAATAAAAGTGGGTTAAATTAACAAAAAAAGAAGGCCAGAAAGAGGATTACATGAAGACCTTTTAACCAACACCACAAATATATAAAACTCATATCGATTAACACATTAACTACCGCATGCCGCTGTCAGCGGCTCACAAAATAATCACATTTGGACCGCAAGCCGCTCAGAGCGCCAATCTAATTTTAGTAATAAAACGAATGAAAAATGTACTGGAACACTCTCTGATCTGGTTCGAGATTTTAAGTTGCCACCGGAAAACAAATTCCCAAAGCATGGTTGTTGTAGAACACTGGAAAATTGATATTATGTTCATATTTTTCAGCGTTTTGGGTTAGTTACCAAATCGTGTAAAACTGTTTACCGTGGCAACTAGTGATAAGACTACAAAAAATGCGTGTACATCTCGTCTAACGGCTGAATAGGATAGAAAAGTGTTTCAACAATTGACTGATAGATCTAGCGACGAGGACAAGAGTGAAAACGGTGTGCACATTGATTGAAATTGTGATTTTGATAGAGTTGGGGCGCAAGCAGTTATAATTGTGAAAATATTGGAAGTCCTCGGCCATCGGAGGGCCGTTAAATAACAACAACCTCTATTAGAGTTACAACCGGTGTTTATTGTAATAGTACATTCATTTATCTTTAAAATGACGTGTAATTCATAAAAATATGTAAACAATTACGAAAACTACAGCTTACTTTGTGCAAACACCTACAGGATAACAATGAGGAAAAAATTTAATTCGGCCACAGTTTTTTTTTCAATTCGGTAGTTAATGTGTTAAATGAAAGTGAGTTTGCGTGTGTGTTTATGAAGAGAGCCAGAAAGTGAATCGGTAAGGACCTTCTCATAAGAATTAACTAAATCAAATGGAAGACTTAAAAGGAAGCAGCATGCAGAACAAGACACACACAATACACAACTTCACAAATAAAGACCTACGTGCTCAATTCAAACTGACTGAGTGTGTGTCACTGAGAACCTCACGGAAGCTACTGGCTATCACTAGTGCACACTTCAGTAAACGTTCTGAAACTCCATGGGTAATTTTTAAGTAATTAAGTAATTAGTGCATGATTTTTGGCAAAAATAACAAACAACAAAGAATGGCACAACACAGAGAAAATTCACAGCCTGATTTAATAAACAAAACAAACAAAAAAACAAATACACACAGAATATATGAACATAAATAACATCGCATGACCATGCACAAAAATGTATAAATAATTGAAAGCACATGCAAACCGAACAACGATTCTGAAACCCCTCTATTCTGTGCTGTATTTTCTAACTAAATTCAACATAATCGTTGCAGTATGGGTTTCCTGCTGGCCCTGAAGCTCTACTACATGTATAGTATGCACGTCTACTCGTTATTGCTTTTGCCGCCACAAACTTCCATTTTTTCTCTCCTCACTTCAGTTTTATGTCTTTATAAGTTTTCAATGGACACAGCCATCTCATCCATTGTTTCGCTGCTGTTCAATATGTAAAAAAAAATTGTACGCCCAATATTTGACAAATTCACATTTCCTATGCAATTTTTGCCTTGCTCTTTGACAAAGAGTTCATAAATTTTAGACATCCTCCTTAATAAAAACACAGGGACCTTGTTTATGGAAAGAAAACATGTATTCTTCCAAAGCCGAACGTAATTTAATTAACAAGACAAAATACACAAAATGACGATTTTCTAATACCGGAAAAAAAGCGTTGATAGTAGATGTAGAAGACACACAGACAGATCAAGGTGAGGAAACCGTTGACTCTGAAGATAAGTGAATCAATTAATCCAATATATAATCAGAGACACACTGAGTAATACATTACTGTATCAGAGCTTCAAAGAGAACGATCGAGGGCGGTGGAAAAGCACCTCGAAAAAATACGGATCGGGCACATATCTGCAGCAACAGTAGGCAACCCATTCGCCAACGACAACAAGTGGTCATTTCGTAAAAATGAGTGGCCTGCCCGATTTACGCGAACATACTTATTCAATTCAATACCATAATATCCGCCGTTAGTACTACGGTCGGTCGGTCGGTCACATTTTGCACACCGTCATTTGTGCACTTTTTCTATTTTCGAAAGAGTACATTAACTTTCAACCACAGCTGAGGGGATGCAACTGTGGTTGAAAGTTAGACAATAATTGTATTGTTTCCCCTTATATGTACTCTCCCGAAAATAGAAAAAGTGCGCAAATGAAGGTGTGCATGAACAGTTTGATTATGGAAAGAAGCCAACAACATGATTGATAAACAGTACATGAACTGGAGTTTCATCAAACTTCAAACGTTGTTCTCGGAGGCAGTAAGTCGGCCATGGCTTCTCAGAGGCAGTTAAGTCGACCAGGGCAAAATTTTAAAAGATGTGTGAACAATTACGAGACATGTTGTCATAAAAGAAATGTTAGTTATTTAGTCAATTTACGGTCCATTAGATCATTATCACTGCTCCACATGTTACCGTCTGTAATACATGTAACAGAAACAAAACACTATAATTAATAACCTGTCAATGTTGACGGGTTATTGCTAATTATGTTATAAATACTTCCAACACTTTTTTTTTTGTTTAGGGACAGCTCTGTGAGTGTACGTCACTGAAAGATTGTTTATCGAACAATTTACCAAGCCGTTTAAAAAATATATATATATATATTTTTTTTTTCCATTTTTTTCCCACCACGAAAAGCCTATGTTCGACAGCACTGCCATCTGAGGGCTTGGCACAACGAAAAATGTCAACACTGCAAACGACGCACTCCAGTCACAAGCTCCCTAGTCAGTTTGCTACAATTTTTGGTACTTGTGTCTTTATTCACCCACAGATTAAAATTGTTGAAATTTCGAAGCCAAACTGAGCACCGTACTTTTTCTTACATTCGCGCAAAAAATGTAATCACGCGACAAACCACTCTCACAGTTCGCCAGTGTTCCTCGTGGGGCTATGTTTTTCCTTAGGCTTAGGAGACTGTGTACTCCGAAAGGCTTCTATAATGCTTCTAACGCGTGCCAAATCCGTTTCCCTGCATTGGACGACCTTTGGAGAAACTGTGCTGGGTATTGAGTCTTTGTTGGGCCCAGAAAACTCACAAAACTGCACCATGGTCCTTTTTAGGGCCTAGGTGCTTCGTGATTCTTGTTCCCCTTCATTCTATTGACCGGACTTCGCTCCAAAGTAAAAAACTGGTGTCAACAGTTTAAGTGCGGCCTCTCAAATGTTGCTGATCTGCCAAGATCTGGTAGATCAGCCACAGAGTGCAACGATGAAAATGCAACAAGAGTGAAGAAAATAATTGACCAGGATCGAAAAATGACAATTGTGGAGATAGCTAGTAGAGTAAAACTAAATGAAAGAACAGTTTATAGAATTTTACACAACATACTGAACATGAGAAAAGTGTGTGTACGCTGGGTTTCGCGACTGTTGACACGTGAACAGAAGCAAACGAGGGTAAATTGCTGTCAACAGTTGCTCAAAAAGTGTCAGTCAAAAAATTTTTTGGAAACCATGGTGACAGTAGATGAGACATGGGTACACAATTATGACCCCGAATCCAAAATTGCCATTATGCAATGGAAAATCCCGGGCTCCCCAACACCTGTCAAGCCGAGAGCGCAGAAATCTGCAGGAAAAGTGATGCTGGCTGTTTTTTGGGACGGCAAAGGTGTCCTTTTGAAAGATTATCTGCCTCGTGGCAACACAGTTAATGGACAGTACTATGCAGATCTTCTCACCAAACTAAGAAAGGTTGTGACCAGGAAACGAGGGATAACGCGCAATCAAAATCTTCCTTTGCTTCAAGACAACGCACCCTCTCACAAAGCACGGCTTGTGCAGCTAGCAGCCTACGATTTGAATATTGAAATTCTTCCACACCCACCATATTCTCCAGATTTGGCTCCATCAGACTTTTTTCTATTCCCAAATCTTAAAAAACCGCTAAAAGAAAATCATTTTGACAGCGATGAAGAGGTTATACTGGCATGTGATGACTGTTTAGTTTGAAAAATAGGGTGTTCTACTCCCAAGGTCTTTTCAAGGTCAAGCAGAGATGGCAGATGTGTGTCAATTCAGACGGTGGCTATATTGAAAAGGGACCCCAAGATGCAGCAATAGTGAATGCAGTCAGCGACCCATAGCTGTACTGCTTGCATCAGGACCAGCGAACCAGAGCTGGTCAAGACCGCACTCCACCTCCACGTGGTGGTCCTGGAAATAGTCTACAGCAGTGCAGTCTGGCTGAGCGAGTGCGGATCGCAATGGGAAAGCAAACCCGGTCCCTAAAAAATGCCGTGCTGAAGTCGGATGTGTTGACCGAAAGGTGCAGATATCACAGCTTAGGCGTAAACAGACACAACGCAACCACCGTCCGTTTCAGGGCGAACGAGGAAGAAGAAGAAGAAGAAAAGGAATAAACACTATACAAAATTTCAGCTCTCTGTGACATGTCCTTCATGGTCAGGCCCAAGACTTATGTCAATCCCCTTGTATGTACATAATTTTTTGGTCATCTTCTAATACGAGCGTTAAACCAATGATCTTGTGATTTATGCCATCATTAGCGCCTTTTCATTTGGTGTCACGAAATTGTGAGAGAAAGAGCATAAGAGGGTGACTTAGTGTGACTCTTCATTATTTTTATCTTAACTGTTTGCGGATGGAAGCAGTCATTTTCTTTGGATTTGTTGAAAGCCTGTATACCTTCTTTTCTGCTTCTACCTACCGGTGGGGTCTCCTTTCTACTGCATTAAGTGCTGGCAGTACTCATAATAAGTCCCATTTGCCCTTTGTGAAAAGACTGTCAGATACCAGGTGGTCCGCTCGGGCAGATGCAACATAAGCACTTTTACACAGCTTTTCTGCAATAAAACAAGTCTTGGATGATATTTCAGATAACAATGCTCAGAAGGCAGAGTGTTGTCAACAGGCTCGTGGTCTACTTTCAACCATGATGAAGTTAGAAACAGGAATAATGATCATACTGTGGGAACAAGTATTACAGCGTTTTCAAATGACCAGTGCTTCTTTGCAATCTTCTGACCAAGATTTGAATACAGCTTGTGCACTCTATGAATCCCTGCGTGGGTATATTCAAGCTATGCGGTTGATTTCTTGCCAGGGTACAGTTTTGTTGGTTTTGTGGGCCCTAAACAGGACCGCGGTGCAGTTTTGAGGGTCTTAAAAAGGACCGTGGTACAGTTTTGTGGGCCCTAAAAAGGACTGTGGTGGGTGCAGTTTTGTGGGTTTTCTAAGCCCTAAAAAGGACCGTGAGGGGAACAGATCACCAAGGATCGCTGAAGCTATGCACATATCAGGACATACACATGTTCGTTCGTAGCACCGCAATTTAAAGAGGAGGCAAAAATTCTGTAATGTCATGAAGGATACTGTCAAACGGGTCTGACTGAAGAACTTTATTCCGATATGTCACCACAAAAAATCACACATGTAGTGAAGTCTCTAACACTTCACTCCCCTGCATCATACAGCTGGTCTTACTGTAGTGAAGTCTGTAACACTTCACTCCAATGCATCATAAAGCTGGTCTTACTGTAGTGAAGTCTGTAACACTTCACTCCCCTGCATCATACAGCTGGTCTTACTGTAGTGAAGTCTGTAACACTTCCCTCCAATGCATCATAAAGCTGGTCTTACTGTAGTGAAGTCTGTAACACTTCACTCCAATGCATCATAAAGCTGGTCTTACTGTAGTGAAGTCTGTAACACTTCACTCCATTGCATCATAAAGCTGGTCTTACTGTAGTGAAGTCTGTAACACTTCACTCCAATGCATCATAAAGCTATGCTTAATACATTCTTGTGCCATGCTGCCACCCCTACCTGCTAAATGCATAATAGACTAACCCCGCGCTCATCCTGCCACCCCTACCTGCGAATTGCAATTAGACTAACTGTTCGCAGGCAAATGTACGGAATACGGTGTGGTCATTTAATTTCAGAATGGGTGAACAAAGACACAAGAACCCAATTTTTGTAGTTTTTGCTTTTTTTTCTTTTTAAATCAGGTATGTCATCATCTATGCCAAAGCGGTATTACAGGAATACAAATGAATGTCACGAACGCCAAAATAAACATATAACATAAAATATTAGGAAAATATTTATGAATATATTTCGCGAAATAATAATAATAATACTTTGGTTACTTCTGTGATTGATTTGGCCACAGAGATGCCCAGGAACAAATAATAACAAAAAATACTACATCTCAGATCTAGAGAACGCATATCTGGCTTCGTCCGCGTGCAAAGAACTGAGTAAAATAAGTCAAACATATCTGCATCATCATTATCATTATTATTTTTTTTTTGGCCTCGTTTTGGTGAGGCGTGCCCGTTCAACCTAAACCCAGGGTTCGTTGTTTATATTAGGGCGCATGTCCAAAAAGAAAAAAACTCTGTGGTATGTTTCAGTCACATGACTGATGTATTTCCTTTTCGCTCCCTATAGGAGCAAGCAATGCAGCACGTCAAATGAGATGATGGCTGATGCTTATTTCTTTATCGTCTGTTATCTACATTTATTCGTCTTCGTGCAGATGAGGTAATAATGAACCAACAAGTGATAGTTCCATGTATATGCCAGTTGAAGCAATGCGTGTCCAGCATGCACGCTGAGACTTCACGCGATGTTCTATGGGTGGTACAGTGATGTGAGGTCAGACTCACTGTTTTCGGACTAAAAGGATCGCGCCGAGATTTTTCTTCTAACGTTGATTCTCGAGCTAATGTAATCAGCCACTCTCTTGCATATAAAATAGAAATTATCTGTCCTGGAGACTGTTCGTTGTCGCAACGAAATACGGGTTTACAGGATCAAATACACGTACAACGAATACCTGCTAAATTAGCCCTACGACAACAAAACTGCCCCGTGCAGTTCCCCTGGGGTACCTGGGGATATAAAGAAAGAATGTGACTACTACTTCATCGATCAAACATGGCGTAAGAGGGGACTAACGTTGTTAGCAACCCGATCGCAAGGAACACATTGCCACAGAAACTACCATTGTAAGAGCACATTAATGATTCGATGCAAGTTTTCCTACAAGGAAACCAGCTACAGTTGTGGCTCTGTGCTCCATAAGCAGCGAAAAGGGGAATGATGATGAAGACAACAGAAACTAGAAACCCCTTTACAGTGCAATTAAGAAGAGTCACCTTTAATTTATTACAGGCGACAGCACCGCGTATACTTGTGTGACGGTATTGCCTCCCCTGCTTTGCAGTAGTGGTCCAACAGTGGCCAAAACTCAAGAGTATCTAATATGGGCTTCACAGGTATCTACCTTCGCGCAAGATTACTGTGACAGGTTATGTAAATAGATTACATGATTTCCCACCTTTGCTTCCTTATTAGTATTCACGGTTTTGTTAACGCAGAACCCATGCTCTTCGATATCTGTCTAACTCATATTTTAGCCACGCCTATTTTCTTTTTTTCTCTATGTCTTACAGGCACTAGCGAGTATTTACAAACAGACCTATTAGCTAGTCCATGAGCGGACAGGTAACCGCCAGCGAGTAAGAGCCGTTAACTGAATTATCACGCGAGCGATTTGGCAATCGTTCAATAGTGACAGATCAGACAAAGAACGCGCATAGAGAGAGATCGAGTCGTCTATTTGTAGAATCAAGGGCAATAAGACAAAAGACGTACCTTTGATGGTTATATTTCTCAAGGGGGACTTAAGCGAATGAAGAAAAAGAAAGGGACGATAACCACAGTTACCGACCACATCCGTTTGTTCATGATCCCAGGGGACGTAATTAGCTGCAGAGAGAGAAGAGATCAAAAGACGGTCTGCTCGTTAGCGAACATCTATGCGGTCAGCATAGGTGAGAAAGAAAGCTTTAATTCGAGAATCGAACCGTAGATTTTCCCAAAATGCGTGCTAAGGCGTGATATCTCGCACTAGCTAGCGAAAGAAGACCTATTTTATATAAATACCCCATCCGTTAAAATCAATTATCCAGTCGCCTCAGAAATTTTCGGAATATCTAGCTCGAATCCTAGAGCCATTGTACAAAGTGGATCAATTAGAATTCTGTGGAGATAGTTTCATTTTCTGTGTTGCAGTAAAAGAAATATATACTAGCACTTAAGTGATTTAATTGTTAAAGTTCGTCATTATATTTCACTAGGATTTACTGTGTTAATTGACTAGCATATTAAATAACATATAGCTAATTTTCCAGCTGTAACGTAAATTTAATTACTTGCTATCACGCAGAAAGAGATGTTTTAATTGACTAGTAAACACATTAGGTGATTGACTACTGAGGGAATCTATATTTTTTTCTAATTCATTAAGTGTAATTTTGTAAATGACTAGCGCTTATTTCACGTATTAAAAATGATAAGATAAGCTAGACACTTGTGGTTTCTAATCAAATTTAATAACCGTGTGGATAAGAAATCATACATTACGCGAGTTAGGATAGAATACTGATATTGTGGTTAAATATTTTGTATTTTCTTCCTAAATCTAGTACGGATCGCAAACCAAACCTACCAGCGGCCTAAATCTGAGAAAAGGTGTCCAATAGTACCAAAAACATTCTTATGTATATCGGGTCTTCGAGGTTGACCTGTTCGGCCCTCTAGTTTCACCCAGAGAGAGAGAGAGAGAGAGAGAGCACAACCATATGACAATAAGCATAATGATAACTGGACATATAGATACCCAGATTTCTTTTCATTTTCATTTACATTCAGCCCGCTGTGGCGAAAATATCAAACTTAACACTACCCGACTACTGACCACTGTGTTGTGGCGAGGATTTATCCAGAGAGATTTACTCACCTGACATTCTCTTTAACTATCGGAATTACAAGCTGCTGTACACCGTGAACATTATATCTCGGTAATTAATTTTCTACCTGGACTAATTGATGTGACATAAACATATCCTATTATCAGCACCAAAGTAAGCGTTCCCCATTAGGAGAATTAATCAGTCTTGGAGGAACTGGGGCTTATTTCGGCGAAACCCAACACTGGATTTGTATTTATATCATGGAGATATGTTCAAGATGTTGTTAAAACAACTACTAGGTAAGCAAGACTAAATGTGGCCACATGTTTGTCAGAGCAGAGAGAAAGAGGATTGAATAATTCTTCTGTTGTATAATCATTGTACTCATTTGTTCTTTTCTTCCTTTTTGTTTGCTAATACTGTTATTTTCAGGATAGATTAATTAGGAACTCTGTTCTTTACAGTATAATCAAATTCTATACCATAGCGCAAATCTTTTGACCATTTGAGGTTATTAACTTCTTTCTTGCAGGATTTTGTCTTGTGAACGGTGGTTTGGTTTTGATAGAGAGAAAGAATGTAGAAAAATGGTATGGATGGGTTTGGTTGCAGATTATTTGTCGTTAATGAAGGGAGATAAGATGTGTAAGATTAGGCTTTGTCATAAGGGAAGTAACTTAGAATTAAGTCCCTTACAGGTTTGAGTGAGTTGAGAAATAAAGTATTGCACGAGAAAGTCGAGATGCGTAAACACATGTTAGGCGTGAACGAGGAATGTTAGAACGGGGTTTTGACGGAGTCTGGTTTGAGACGCGCTAGGCGTAGACAGGGAAAGGTGTTTCTCTCAAGTGTGTAGTTAGATATTGAACGTACAGCGTAAGATTTTATATTGTTGTATAAGATATATTCGGAGCACCAAAGTGTGTGTGTAAGAAAAAGTGTATTTCAAATGAAGAAACAAAACAGGTACGTTTTGACATTTTGATTATTTACTGCGTATGTGGCTCAGCAGACCATGTCTGAGCAGTGGACAGTAAACAGATGAAATCTTGGTAAAAGTGACAGCCCTGGCGGTTAAGGCCAGTTTCTCGTATAGAGATATAACAAGAAACAGGGGAAAAGAAACATAAACAGAAGAACGACAGGAAGTTCTGTCTGAATAAATATATGACATGTTCTATAGCTGAGACAAGTAATAGTAAGAAGACAAGCAAATGTATGTGAAAAATGGATACTGAGGTTGTTTGAAACTGAAGATTGTATTTTGCAAGACTGCCTACCTTGAAGAGAAAGGTCGGGCATACCATTTTTACTCAGTTATCAACTTATGTTAATAAAGTTCTACCATTGATATTTTCACTGCTGTTTTGAGTGGTATCGATTGATCAACAGTGGGTATGAAGAAAAAGTAGAGTCAGTCTGAGTGAAGGAAGTTTCTAGTGTTTACTTTACAACACACTACTGGGAAAGGGCAGTAGCCCTACACGATTCGAATCCCATCCTCGTCGACAGAACTTTCATGGTGCCCGTGACCAGCCCTACAGTAGGCAGTAGCAAAGACAACAGATGACAGGATAACTAATGGTGCGAGTAACCAGCCCTACACTAGAATAGCTCAAGAAACTTTTATAACTCAATAATAGTTCAAGAAACTTTTATAAAGAAAGACAGACTCCACTCAGATGTCAGTTTCGGCATCACATATTAGGTATGGTTGCGTCAAATATTTTCGTATCTAGCACTACAACGGTCACAGAGTATTTTGGTGCACCTAACCCTATACAAGATAGAGATTTAAAAGACTGCAGACAGAACAAAGGTCAAGTTCATTAAGAAGAGATTACACAGAAAGAAAGAATCCTGCGAGCGAAAAAAACAAATCAAGACAAAACAGAAGTCAAGTAAAGTGAAGCGACATCAAAAACAACGAAGTCTATCCAAAGCATCACTGTCGTGAATTATTCTAATCCCCATATATAAATTAAAACGTAAATGCAAAGCCTAACAAATAAATTTAATAAAAGGAAAGAAGAATGGTAAAGAACAGTGCTGTCACAATGCCTGTACTCGAAATCCCCCTTGTTTTCTACTTCGTCGGCAAATTGTAACGCTTTCACGTTGATAGTAAAAGCCTACTGTATTATTACCCGCTTTCTTCAATGAAACGTGTACTGTATTTCTTGGAAAAACCTTGAGATACGCAAGCTGATCAATGACCTAAATTTAATATTTCATTCATTCCATTTTATACACGGCGTCACTAAAAGACAGATGGACTAAAGGATAGAGAGAGGGGAGAGGCAGAAAGCAGGGACACGTGCAACACTAAACACGCGTCGCGCGATACACAATTGCTGCCATCACGCGTGTAAGGCCACATGCACTAACTTTATTTCAAATCGACAGTGATAAAATTCACTACCCATACCAGAGTTAGGTTTTAAAATCCTGAAAAACGCTTATTGGGAATTATGACATTATACCGGTTTACGTTTGAAAACATGACAGTACCCAGACACCACATGGGGATTGAAGTGAACAGGAGGTGGTAGAAAATGCACATTTTGAACGCAGCCACCTAGCTCCCTTAAATTCGTATATTTGGGTTCCTTAGGGTTTGCTGACAAAGAATATGTAAAACGTTACGCAAATAGTCTAGGAATTACCAAGTTATGGCCAAAATAAAATAGTGGGGGTGCCTGACAGCATGAAATCATTTCTGCTCATAAAATTTTTTTATAACGTGTTTGAAGAAACATTACGTTACGGAAATAGCCTACCATGTTAACTCCTATTTGATTGGAGCGCAACAAATGAAAGACTAAACACGATTGGTCGGACTATAAATACTATCTTGTGTTGTCAGGGGAAACGTGAGAAAGGGGTACTTTTTTGAAAAGATGCGTAGACATGGTTTGATTGGGTAGAGCTACGAATATACTCAATTCAGAGCGTCTGTTCATTGCCACATCTTGTAATAAACCTACTAAGAAACAGTACGTTGAGCACCAGTGTATATTTTTTATAAAATAAAGCCTGGGACATCGGCAGATCGGAGTTGTGCTATATTCATTGCCAGTCAACGAAACTGTTTATTATTATTTCCATGAATTGTGGTAAGCTTGAAATATTCAATATCTTTTAATGAAAATTGAATGTAAATTGATAATTTATGTCTGTATTTATGTGTGGTTCAGTAGCGAACATGATGTAAAGCCTATAGTGCTCCAGCCTGAACAGAAGGTGTCGGAGGAAAGTAAAACTGCATGGAATGGCCAAACAGTACACTGACACCTAGATTATTAACTAGAAAGAAATAATGCTGGAATTGCAGAGGCGTAGTAACCATTAGGGAGGGAAATACTGGTGTAAAGTATTTCAGATGAAGCTGACAGTTGGCCTAACGCTCTGAACTCAATGTTTGTGATGTATTGTGCTCATTGTAGAAATGGAGTATAAATTAGTTCTGACGTAGAAGGTACAACCTTCTTGTTTCAGGGACCGTGGTCTTAAAGTTATTGAGCAGCACCTGGTCAGAGCTTTGCTGAAGCCAGAGGTGGACAGCATACCCCTTGGTCCATATAGCAACCAGTGGGGTGGCTCCAGAACTCATTTAAGTAATCGAGCAGAGGAGTCTTTTACTGCAGTCATCACGCAAGATAAGAGAGTGTGGCCATGGAGCTCAACATTATGTACCCCCATCTTAAAATGACATTATAAACTAAAATTAAGAGGGGAATTTATTTGTTTTAATACCAGGAACTGAGAACATCTCCAATACTAGTTCCAATAGAAACAAACTATTGAAGTCATGATGACAAATACCAACAGAGCTTGAACAAAACTAAACCAGTATTACCTCATATTACCACTACACAACTGACACACATAGGATACCATTAATAATATATGTCACTATAAGAATCATATTAATAAATTCTGTACATATAACTTGTAATTAAAATTGATTGTGATTCCTGGTTCCCTTTGTATTTGAATCAGGACACATATACATTCATGACAGCACTGAATACATATTGTTATTTGAAAAGTTATCAGTGACTCCTTTAAGATATCCTCTTAGAGTGTTATATGTATGTGAGTGTCACAGTGTTGTCAAGTGTGGTGGAATAAATTAAATTGTTTATCTGTCTGTTGTTGTTATGACTTACACTTCATCATACACATACCCTAGACATATAACGTAGTCATCACACTATTCCAGAATAATTCTGACTGAGGTATACATATGTGGCAGTAAGTAAGGTTATCTATAATACACTACTCTTATTAGATATAGATACCTTCACAGCTGATCTCAGTCAGTACACTAAGTCCCCTATAAATATTTATAACATCCCACTTTACCACAATCACGAAGGTCAAGTTCATTAAGAAGATACAAATCGAAGGAATCCTGCGAGCTGAAGAAACAAAGCAAGACAACACAGAAGTCAAGACATCACGAAGGACAAGTGCACAAGAAGAATATAAAGAACAAAACAGTCTACATCATCCGACAACCGTCAGAATACAGGTACATGCATGAGATAACAATCTGAATGATCAACAGGCCCAACGCGCAAAAATAATAGTATACAGCCGTATAAGACAAAAATTGTGTTGATTAATTCTGAAATACTGGAGGAGCAAGTTGATACAACTAAGTTTGAAGTTACTACTGATACGTCTGTTATTGGTCAACCATTGATAATTACTCATTTAATAGTTTAATGGCTATTTATGGTCATGCGTGACTATAATCACGCCTACTGTTCTCCTACCGTGTTAAATGTTGTAGTGAGTGTGCGTGGTGCATTCACACGCCACAGATACACACATCAGAGGCATGGAATGGTGTAACGGCAGGTGTACTGTTAATAATTCCAACATCAGCATCACAATAAACAGACAATGGATCCCTTTTCCCAGCAACGGTTTATCCTCGCCGTGCTGACAATAATAAATTCCTCAAATATGCCTCATCAAAGACGCTCTCAACATTGGCGCTTTAATGTATGTGTGGATCCTCTCAATGATAACGATGGCCTCTCAAATATGCTTCATCAAAGACGCTCTCAACCTTGGCGCTTTAATATAACTGTGGATCCTTTCAATAATAACAATTGCCTCCTCAAATATCATATAGATCCGGTTAGCCAACGGACATCATCCTCGCCGTGCTAACTACATCAATGGTGAATACTTTCGGCAATTTCTCGCAAGACTGCACTCCCTGGCAATCTGCAGTAATCTCGCCTTCACTCATCTTGACATTTATATATTCAAACATACGTCCTGGATCCTTACCTCTTCAAAAATACTCACAAACACAATTCTCCAATAAATTCAGAAATTATAGGCCTACACAAATAATATGGCCTTTATAACTTTTGCACTGCGCAGGCATACTCGAAACACACACTGTAGGACCGACCTCTCCCGTCGGTACCCAAAACAGAATGCTTTAGTTCACACACTAGATCCGCCAAAAAAGACACGAGACTCGGTTGTTTAAAAAACACAACTCAGTCTCGATAATTGCATGGGCTAGTCACACGAGCTTACTCACAGCTCAAGACAGTTCACAGAAAAAAACATCTCCGCGATTTGAACTGACCAGTGTTCGCCACTTGGAAACTTCTCGATCACACGAGGGAATTCCCCTAATATAATTTTAACTTAACATCAGCTTAATCAAGCACCGTAACCCGTAATCGAATCTATTTGCTTAACATTTTCAAGATCACTTCCCCTTGATTGATAATTGTTTTGTAACTCATAAGAATTATAAGTATTGTACACAGATATTGGTTAATAATTCTCTTACAGGTCAACCAAGAGATTTATATTAATTTTTTTTACAGGTGTTTCTATTAACACTAACACTTACAGGTCAAGACAAGATGCAACAACAACAACCACTTACGGTGGGTTTAGATCCCAATGTGGCTGCTCTTGAGCAGGTAGCCAAGGCTATGACTGCCATTAGAAATGAAAGTAAGTTCCAGAATATCCGGAACAGTATAACACCATATTCAGGGAATCCTACTTTATGTAGAAAATGGTTGCTCGAGATACAAAGATATTGCACTTCGGTCAATATGGACCAAGGTGAGTACAAACAAGTTGCATATCTTTCCTCATGCGGGTTAGTAGTAGATTTTATAAGACGCAGGTTTGACACTGTCCCAGATGAGACATGGGAAGATTTTAAGAAAGAACTAATAAGAAGGTATGCACAAATTACGGATGCATCGTATGCGTGGACGCTGCTGAGGAGCATACAACAACAAGCAGAGGAACCCATTCAAATGTTCAGCGACAGGTTGTTAAACCTAGCGGAAGAAGTTTTCTTGGGGCAACAAATTAACCAGCAAGAGGTGGAAAAACAGTTAGTGGGCATATTCGTCGATGGGTTGAATGGTATACCAATTAAATTACATCTCCTTAGGAAGGACCCACAAAACTTGTCACAGGCCATTGCACTTGCTACAGCCGAAGAGAACCTCAGAAGAAGATTGGACCTCAGGCTTGGTAGAGTGGTTCCATGCGAAGAAACACAAGAAGAACCTATGGAGATAGGACATTGTCAACAAAGAAGAATATCAAGACGAGGGAGAGGAACAGAAACGTCTTATAGGTCAAGACAGGTAGACCGCGAGCCAATCGTGTGTTATGCTTGCAATAGGCTGGGACATAAAGCCTTTGCGTGTAATTATAGGCTACTAGAGCCACAACACTCAGTAAGGAGAGTTGAGACCTTTAACCCGAGACATAGTAGACAACACAATAGACAACAATATTACAACCAGTCCGAAAAGAATAGACAAGGGAATGAAGTAAACACCAAGAGAGGGAGACTCATCAAAGAGATAGTCCAACCACATGACAAGACGGAGAAAGGATATATTGATACAACAAGTGGAAGGCAGCCACAAGTGAACATGATAGGAAGGGCACATGTTAGGTATAACCAACAACCATACCATAGACAATGGGCCAGAGTACACCATCCTGCAAGTTGGTTTGACAAGAAAGGATGGCTACAAAAGACATGTCAAGAATACAGAAATAGGAAGATGAATTGGGATGGTTCAGTTATAAACAGGAACAAATATGAAAGGAGAAACATATATACAGATCGCGAAATTGGGAAATGGAAATGTAACCAATATCAAAATAAACAGGGACATAATAGAACATGGAATAACAGGGACAGGACACTCCCGACTTTCAACAGCAACTATGGATCAGGACATTGGGACAGCGTGAATAGGAGAAGAACTAGAATAGATTTGAGGAATTTTGTTGGAGACATCAGGAGAGGAGTCAAAGACAAGAAAATACAAATAAATGAAATTGAAAAACAAGAAAGAAAACAACGTATCCCTAAAAGAAGACAAGTAGCAACAGCAATCGAGCTAGCTCATAAACCAGACCCTTGCTCATGTATTGTCGAAATACACGGAAGGAGATATAGAGCATTGGTAGACTCAGGGGCTACTGTAAGCCTTATTAGGTTTGGACTTTATAAACAGATACGAGGCGTAGCTCAATACAGAAAGTCACAAAATACACTTACCTCGGTGTCAGGAGAAAACCTGAAAGTGATGGGAACAGCTATGGTGCAAATGAGAATTGGCAATATGATCGTGGAACACACGTTCACCATTGTGAAGGGGATGACGAGAAATATCATACTAGGACGTGATTTTCTGCTAAAACATAAGGCTCAAGTACATTTTGATACTCACCAACTGAAGATACATGGCGAATGCATCAGGTTACAGGACGACGTATACATAGCGTCCATAATCCGAAACAGAACAACAGTTACGCTGCGACCGAATGAAGTCGGTATTGTGCAAGGCAAGTTGAAAAGATCCCCATATTTCAACCAAGGACAAACGGTCTTAACACTCGACTGGGAAGATGGAGATATACTAGATGAACCCGGACTAGAAATGGTAGAAGGAATAGTACAAATTGGAAAAAGACAACAATTTCCAACGATGATTATAAACACCACGGGAAAAACAGTTAGAATACCAAGAGGATTTGTATTAGGAAGGGTACAACTGATGGAAGGTCAGGAAGGAAATATGGAATACCAAGAAAAGCACCAAATACAAGAAACTATGAACAATAACAACGCGCGTCAGAGACAAAATCGGAAACCACAAACAGTGGTGGTACCACAACATAGACTTAACAACAAGATATACAGAGAGCAGAAGAAGTGGAAACAAGGAAGCAGGACAAGATAGGAATCAAGGAAGATGTATGCACACCATTCAGACTCAATGCAGTGTTAGAAGATAAAAAGCACACAAAAGAGAATGGAATACAGAGAATTAACAGTGTAACAGAAAAGATGGAAAGGATCAAAATACCTCAACCAAGTATAGAGCAGTTGAGGAAAGAAATAAAATCCATCCTTGGAAGAACTAAACCAGACATCGTGGTACTAAAGGAGGTGCAGAAAATTCTGGAAGAAAAGTTTGATATAGACTTATCACAAAGAAAGGAAGAAATCTACAAGCTTGTCGTAGACGAAATAGAGGAAGATAGACCGATGGATATAAGAGGCTATATAAGGAGCCATAGTATGTATAGTATGAGAGGCAGTGTTCAAGAAAGAGGTACACGGATTCCCAATAACACACCACACTACACGGAAGGACATAAACAACATAACAATACACATGATAGGATAGGAACACGTAGAACTGAAACAACACAAAAGGATAGTGACTGGAAGGAGTCTAACAGGATAGGAGACAACTGGAGAGTAGGATGGGAAGATGACTATGGAGAAACATCAACAGGTAGTCAGAGTCGCACAATGGCAGGAAGAACACAAGTCCATGCAGAACAGGAAGCAACATCTGATCGGTTAACCCCAACCCCTAAAGTCTTAAACAGGGAACAAGAGGAGATGGGCGCATATAGGCCACAGGAAGACAGGATACAAGTATGGCAGGATACAGAGAGTAAACAGTACAATGAGATTCTAGAAGATACGACAGGAATAAGGAAACAATGGAATAATGTTGAAACAGAAATAGATGCACCGTACAAACATACGAGAGCTGCAGAACAAAGAAACAGAGCACAGGAGCAGCAGCTATTGAAACAAAAGGAACAACAGATAGATACTAAACAACAAAGTGGTGCAAGTCAAACTCAGAATATAGAGGACACATCAGCTAAAGATTCAGATAAGCAGGAAGAGATGGAAGAAGAAAATATAAGAGGGATGAAGAGACAGCGGTCGTCATCATCAGACGATTCAGAGGATTACAGAAGGCGTCTAGCAAAGTTGAGACATGTAGAAGAGGTCAGACTAAAGAGGAAGAATAAAGTAAGAAATAGTAGTGTAGCGGAGATGAAGGACATACGGGCAATTGTTCAATATATGGACAGGAAATTTGAAGAATTGGAAAAGGAGAAATGTAGTCATAGAGAAGTGCAAGAGGAACAAGATAGAAAGACCAAGGGAATGGGTCAATGGGAAATAGACAGTGTCGACCAGGGAAGGTCGAAGAAAAACAAAGAGGAAGAAGGAAATAAAGATAGAACAAAAATAGAACAGTTAACTGCACTTTGCGCAGATTTAGAGAAGAAGTTGGAAGAGTTAGAAAGCAAACAGGAAATGAGTAGACAGACACCAGAGAAAAAAGAAGATGTAACAGCACCTGGGTCAGGTGATGATATAAAGAAAGCCACTGAGAAGGCGAAGCAGAAAGAGGAAGAAGTTATGAAACATGAAAGTACTAGAAGTACAGATCGACGAAAATACCGATCTAAGAGTAGAGATAATATGGAGGCAAGTAGGGATATGGGTCGAAGAGAATACCGAGCCAAGAGCCGAGAGGGTAGTAAAAGGAGAAATACGAGTAGAGGAGAATACCGATTCAAGACTAGAGAGAGCGAGGAGAATAGGAGAGATAATAGTAGAGAAAGAAGGAGGGATACGGATAGAAGGGATTTCCGATCCAAGAGCTGAGATAGGCTGAGAAATAGAAGTGAGGATAGAAGAGATACGGGTCGACGGGAATACCTATCCAAGAGTCCAGAGGGACTAGATACACAGAGAAATAGAACACATACGGATCGACGTGATTACCGATCTAAGAGCCGGGAGGCTAGAAAAGAGGAAGAGAGAGGAAATACGGATCGAAGTGAGTACCGATCCAAGAGCCGAGAGGCTAGAAAGGGAGATAGAAATAGGAGTAGTAGTATGAGAGATACTAGGAGTACAAGCCGAGGTAGCGACAAATTAAAGAGTACAGGGAGTACGAGAAGGGAAGAAATAGAAGATAGAGGGAAACCGAGGCAAACGGTTGACGAAGTAAGAAGTAAGGAGGTTGAGAGAAACTCGGGAGATATACGAGATGGAGAGGTAGAGAGAAATCAAAGAGTTGAAGTCAGAACGGTGGAGGAGACGCAAAAGATAGATAAACAGATAGCATTAGAGGCGCTCAAGAGTAAGGAGGCCATAGCTATGAGGTTTTTCGAATTTATGAGTAAGTGAGAAAAGGAGAGACGTAGGAGGTTATGAGAGGAAAGGCATAGCAAATGTTACAGAGAAGTTTAAGGCGAGAGAGGCCATGATCATGAAATTTTTGGAGATGAAGTAGTGAGGAAATAGGGAGAGAGGAGGCTATGGGAGGAGACATAGCATATTAAGATATATAACCAAGATGGCGGTGGTTGCTAGTCTTAAAAAGACAAGTATGATTGGTCCATACCGCACTTCAGAAGTGAACTGGGTACACCGGACCAATAGGGTACTGCAGTAGAGGAGAGGAGGAAAGGAGATGTAAGAAGTAGATTAGAGGCCATGGTAGTATGGCGGAAATTATGTGAAACGCCGTGGTGACGACGGCAAGAATAGTGCAGACTGACATTTTGGTGAGGCCGTGGAGGAGGACGGCAGTTATGGAGCAATATGAGGTATGGAGGTACAGATTTTGAGGAGTCGTAGAGTAAGACGGCAATTATGGAGCAATATGAAGTATGGAGAATGACGCAGTAATATGGAGAAGATTTTTAGGAAACCGTTTAGGAGGACGGCAGTATTATGGGTTTTTCTGGGAAAAATATGGAGAAATAAGGGAAATATGAGATTTTGGAGAAGCCGTACAGAAAGACGGCAGAAAAATGGACAAATTTGAAATATGGAGAAATATTGAGACTAAGATTTTGGTGAAACCGTAGAGGAGGATGGCAGAGATAGGGAGAGTATGGAGTGGTGGTTGAGAAATTGGACAGCACAGTTCCAGAGAGGGAACGAGAGTAGCGGTTATGAGGGAGAGAAGAGTAGTAGAAAATTGCAGCGGGAGTCTAGTTGTTTGGAATCTAGATGCAATCGTTCTACACTGAACATAAAAGTGAGCTGAGTAGGTCCGAACGATGGACTACAGCAGTAGTAGAAGAGAAGAGGAAAGAGGCAGGGAAGCCATAGATTAAGGGAGAGAGACGTTGAGAATGGGAAATTCAGAAGTCACGGAGAGGGGACGGAAAAGAATTACAAGATAACTGAAGGAGCATATGGAGTAAATATAGAGAATATGGCGATAGATGAGAGCCATAGGGAAATGGCGAAGATATAGAGAAAATTGGATAATTAGAAGTGATAGTCTAGAAGGAGCCGATAACGGAGTTGAGGAAGATGCAGATTTTTTTTTCGGCAGTTGCCAGAGTCTGGTGAAGACTTTGTGGGAAGCGAGGCTTCTCCAAGTTATAAGAGATGGAGGTTGTAGGGAGATAATAAGGAAGAATAATGAGAGATAGAAAAACTAAGGAAATGAGAATAGAGGAGAGAATAATTATGTTGAGGAAACAGTACACATTTTATATGGTTACAGGTTTCTTTTAACCACAAGGGAAGATGGAAATGAAATGTAGATAACGTAGGAAAGATATGCAACTAAGTAGAACGATTAATGAGATAGGCAGAAATTTAAGATAATTCGCGTAGGCGGGATAATAAACTTGGGAGTAGAGATAAAAGGGATGGTAAATGGCTAATGAAGTTAGAAAGGTCTAGTAAGAGTCATAAAGGAGCAAACGACAAGGTGTACTATGAAATGAGTTCCATTATGTACAAGTTGTAACATGAAAAGAGTTGTATTCAGTAAAATGTATAATATGAAAACAGTTCCATGATGGAAAATGTATACTATGAAATGGAAATTGTAGACAGGAAGATGAGTGAGGTTGATTAGAAGTGGAGAATGGTGGGTCTCATTGGGACAGATGTTGAGGAAGAGAGGGATGGAATTGGTAGTAGAAGAGGAAAAGAAGAGAGTGAGTGGAGATTTTTCGGGAAATTTTCTCTGCGAGAGAAATTTTTTTTAAGGGGGGGAGATGTGTGAACGGTTGTTTGGTTTTGATAGAGAGAAAGAATGTAGAAAAATGGTATGGATGGGTTTGGTTGCAGATTATTTGTCGTTAATGAAGGGAGATAAGATGTGTAAGATTAGGCTTTGTCATAAGGGAAGTAACTTAGAATTAAGTCCCTTACAGGTTTGAGTGAGTTGAGAAATAAAGTATTGCACGAGAAAGTCGAGATGCGTAAACACATGTTAGGCGTGAACGAGGAATGTTAGAACGGGGTTTTGACGGAGTCTGGTTTGAGACGCGCTAGGCGTAGACAGGGAAAGGTGTTTCTCTCAAGTGTGTAGTTAGATATTGAACGTACAGCGTAAGATTTTATATTGTTGTATAAGATATATTCGGAGCACCAAAGTGTGTGTGTAAGAAAAAGTGTATTTCAAATGAAGAAACAAAACAGGTACGTTTTGACATTTTGATTATGTACTGCGTATGTGGCTCAGCAGACCAGGTCTGAGCAGAGGACAGTAAACAGATGAAATCTTGGTAAAAGTGACAGCCCTGGCGGTTAAGGCCAGTTTCTCGTATAGAGATATAACAAGAAACAGGGGAAAAGAAACATAAACAGAAGAACGACAGGAAGTTCTGTCTGAATAAATATATGACATGTTCTATAGCTGAGACAAGTAATAGTAAGAAGACAAGCAAATGTATGTGAAAAATGGATACTGAGGTTGTTTGAAACTGAAGATTGTATTTTGCAAGACTGCCTACCTTGAAGAGAAAGGTCGGGCATACCATTTTTACTCAGTTATCAACTTATGTTAATAAAGTTCTACCATTGATATTTTCACTGCTGTTTTGAGTGGTATCGATTGATCAACAGTGGGTATGAAGAAAAAGTAGAGTCAGTCTGAGTGAAGGAAGTTTCTAGTGTTTACTTTACAACACACTATCTACTGAAAGGGCAGTGGTCCGAATCTTGCAATACGACTCACGGCTACAGTCTCAACAGAGGGGGATTGCACTTATGGGTTTATATTTTATTAATTTCTGTAACCTATGATTTTTTTCTATTGCTATTGATATATTGGACGTTGTGAAGTTTTCTTTATGATAATAAACTTTAACAAAACTTAATTACCTGTGTTGGTCAGCTCAGCCCAATATCCATACCCCATTTACTATAGTTTTCACGTTTGTGCGTCTGGTTGTCGTCACTTATCTGTGTGTGTGTATGTGAGTGGTTAATAGTGTATATGTTAATATATACGGAAAGGAGAATTGTCTGATGAACAAATTACAGTCGTAAAGATAGGCTGGACTAGAGCATCTTCTTAATCCAGTGACAGATTCTAACTTTAACTTATTCACTCGTGAAATCTATTTCTTTACCTTATCTCTCACTGAGTTACCACCTTTTTCAGTTCTATTCAGACGGGACCAGAATCTATCTTAAATACCTATCCAAATCTACGACAATTGCTCTTGACAGAGATGTAGATAGAAGGGTGATGACATTTCTATTACAAAGTCTTCACAAGATATTCAGAATAAGCGAGAACAATACTGCTTTGGCTGAATATGTTAACTCTGTAATTCTGCCGACGCTTTTGTGAAGGATTTAAGCACTTATTACTTTCAGCTCGTTTAAGCCCCCACCCCTGATTTACTCAGTGGAATTATATTAGTCAAGTATAGCTCTGTTTAGAGTCTGTGTAGTAATTTGACTGAGACAAACATGCAGTAACTTTAAAATGATTAAATCGAAGTTAAATTTGTAACATTACAAATAACAAAATTTAATAATCACTTTAGGTTTTAACAGTTGGAAAATAATTTGAATAGTTATGGATCAAGAAAAGTTATCACAGTCTTTAGGGAATGTGAGATATTACAAGAAGTTCAAGTGGCAGCATATATTTGAACTTAGCTCCCAATGACGGTTCTGCTCCTTCTTATGGGTTGGTTCTTTTTACTCTGCTCACGCTCATCTCTGATCAAGGTTGTCGGGGGTAGCTCGTTTCCCAAAAACGTCAAGTAGAGTCTAACACATGCGTCCTTCATCTTAAAGCTTAGACCATGGTTCCCTTCTTGTTCCAAAGATATTACTTTCTGCTGGTACCACCAATAACTATAGTAAAAGGATAGAATGAAACACTCTTCTGAGTATGGTGTTTTCCACCCCATAGTTATGGGTTCCTATCTTTCCATACCACCATCCCAATTACTCAGACTTTACCCTCGATGAGAATTAAATTTAATCCCTCGGGATAAAACTTTCTTTACATTTAAATAGAACATCTTTAGCTTTACATGACATTTAAATGAAAAGGTTAATAATACAGATAGAGTCTGTTTACATATACATCTCCACTGATTGAAAAGTGTTCACAATCTAAATTGAATATGTTTTCATTTATGTTTACACTAATTGAAAAGTTTGAAATTTCCATTACTTTAAAATGAATATGTTCACATAGACATTTACACTGGTTTAAAGCTTGAAAACTTACATTAATTTTAAAGTGAATATGTTTATAGGGACATTTACACTGCTTTGAAAATGTAAGTATTATACTTAGAATGTACATCATTTCTTTCATCTTTCCCTCCCTGCTCCATAAGGAACCTGGAACTACTTTATGCTTTTAGTTCTTTTTACGAAACTATCAATAAAGCAATCACCAGCCCTTGCAATAGTGGTTCATGAATCATCATTCTATACGCTGAGGTTGCTAGCCTTTAAATGACTTTGCCATCCCATAGCGACATTCACACATTAAACTTCACATGGTTATATATATATATATATATATATATATATATATATATATATATATATATATGTTAGTTTACATGTTAGTAATGAAACAGAATGAAAAATGCACTACTTACGCCAATCTTGGCTACAGACTTGTTGCTCAGATGAATAAAAGAGACGAATCGGTCTCTTAGACGCATCTGGGGTGTCTTTAATTTGACAATAGATTCCTTCTCTGACTCTGTGTGTTTCTTAAGTTTCCTAATGTATTAAAATGTAGAGATTTCCTGTGCTTTGTAAGTCTTATTTGGTTCTCCAATAAAAGGTCCGGTTAAAAAAAGGAATTATGAATCTAGTCTTCACTCTGGCGAGGTCTGATGGCGAGCGCGAAATTCACAGTGAAATAAAACTGCAAAATGGTCAGACTATATTGCCATCTTCCCACGCAATGTTGTTATGAATCTAATCAGAAAGATCCAATGATTTCAAATCGTGCAGATAGGGTGTGATGATTTCAAAAATATTCCGACATCGGATAATTTTGAACGTAAGGCAGAGGTGAACTCTCCCATACATGGTAATAGATGTCCAGTGCCCTCATGTACAAACTTACAGACAGATCGGGGAACTCACATGACAACATGTGTAATCTGTAATACTTATTACTTTATTAGAAAGTAATGTTGTCATAACAAGTTGGCCCGGAAGCGATTGTGTCACACTTGTGTCACACAGAGAGTAATCTCGTTATATGTCGTAGGAGTACGGAAAAACTCCGTGTCTGCCTATCCGGGTTACCAAACGAGTCGTCTTATCAGCGGTTCAATCTAAACACGCCGGCGACTATCTTATCTTATCTCAGTTGCTCCCCGCAAGCCAAGATGACTGGGTAACAAACAGGTGACATCACAGAGAGGAGTGTCAAATGATTTGATAAAATCAAATATCTGCTACTTAGCAGAAAAATAACGAAGAAAGAAAGAAAGAAAAGCACATAATAAAAATCAGTACCACAAATGTACCGATACTGAGAGAAACAAAGATCGATAGGGGCCGCCCAGTTTTGTCACAACGTGTACCAGCGATTAGCGCAATAGTCCTCATATTACTCTTTGTCTCAAGTGAAACGTCCTGTAACGAACAAGGAAAAATCCTGCCTGCTTTTCAGGAAAATACAGAAAAGGAAAGAAATGCACCATGAAAATTGAACACCCATTAAAAGAATGCGCACGCCCTGCAATCTTTTTGTGCCGCACTTTCGGGGAAAATTCGAAAACGGTACCGTGAAAGCACCCTGAACGTCCATTTTAAAAAAAATCAAGCAGGCCTTTCAATTTCTTTATGGTGCACTGGCCACTGAGTCATGATACAAGCTTGGCCACAAAAATCCAATGAAGTTGAAATTAAATGGAAAGAAATGAAATAACCACAGGAGCATTAGTGACGTCATCATGCCCAGCAGACGGAGCACAACATAATTCCCCCCCCCCCCCCCCTCC
The DNA here is from genome assembly GCA_024509875.1 of Oreohelix idahoensis. NCBI lineage: Eukaryota > Metazoa > Mollusca > Gastropoda > Stylommatophora > Oreohelicidae > Oreohelix > Oreohelix idahoensis. The sequence continues at coordinate 63,564 of JAMPIV010007771.1, forward strand.
CCGATATATTTTGGCGGTTTACTAGCTCGTTCAAACAACAAAATTACACTTTTAAAGCATACCTCGTGTGTTATCACGCAGCTGAGAACACAATCACATATCCACAGCTCTCACTACAACACAACAACATGGATGAGGAACTCGAAGTAACGCAATCACGTGGATGCAATAAGTCTAAACAACACACCAATATGGCTACAGATTTCCATAAACCGTATTCACAAGCGTGCACAATGCCACACAACAAAACCACACGCGGAATGTAACAAAACTAAGAAAACAACAAAGTCTAATCTCAACTGTCACCACCAACAGCAATTAATTGCAAATCTTCTTCTTCTTTCTCGTTCGCCTTGAAAAGGACGTTGGTTGCGTTGTGTCCGTTTACAGCAACGCTGCGATATCTGCACCTTTCGGCCGACACATCCGACTTCAGCACGGCATTTTTTGGGACCGGATTTGCCTTCCCACTTCGATCCCTACTCTCTCAGCCAGACTGCAGTGATGCAGCCTGTTTCCAGGATCACCACTTGGAGGTAGAGCAGGGTCTTAGTCACCTCTGGTTCGCTGACCCTGACGCAAGCAGTCAAGCTATGGATCGCTAACTGCATTCTCTATTGCTGCATCTTTGGGTCCCAATTAATTGCAAATGACAACAGGTATTTGAATATAATGCAAAACCGAAAATAAAATGACACTAAATACCCTAATTATAACCGACAATTAGGCTGAACAGTGTACACCCAGATGAGGGAGGAGCGAAAGCAAAAGGTCATCTGATGCTAGCCCGATCTCCTCCCATTTCATTTAAAAACAACTGGTGAAAATTTTTACACAAACCAACCACCTGAGTAAACAAGGCCAAACAACTGACAAACCACAAGAGTGTAAAGTTCCATGGAACCACACGTGTGGAAAATTCCACAGAACAACAACCACAAGTGTAGAAAATTCCATATAAACGCAACCAAGCTGGAAAAGAACTTCGTGTAAAGTAAATAAAGGAATATAGAAAAACAACATAACTAATGTGATATAGAAAGCAACATAAATAATGAGGTACACAGCTACAAACAAAGTAACACCTTAACAGACGGTGGAGTCAAATTCCAGTAATGTTATAATTCCCCAGCGTTAGTGGCAAATGTTAAATTACGTTTCTTCACCAAAAGGCAGGGTTTCTTAATCTGTGGTTTCGGGGTCCCTTAATCGTTTCCAATAAGGGGGGGGGGGGGGGGGGGGGGGGGGGGGGGGGGGGGGGGGGGGGGGGGGGGGGGGGGGGGGGGGGGGGGGGGGGGGGGGGGGGGGGGGGGGGGGGGGGGGGGGGGGGGGGGGGGGGTTCGTGTCGACATCACCATCACCTTTCAGCTCCCCAAGGAGCATAGACCTTCCACACACGTAATCCAAACCTTCCTGTCTTGTGCCACCAGCTCACGGTCTTTCTATTCCATTTCTTAATCCCCTAGGGCAGGGCATCATGTAGTAGATCTCAAGGCATCATGTGGTAGATCTCTAGGTGACATAGGCGAAAAAAAATGTATTATTAATCTGAGTAAATTTCGCACTACCTCTCTCCCATCGGCCTTTGAAAGCTATGTCTCCCCCAAGTGTAAAGGTACTCTCAACTCATTCCCACTAAAAACCCGCAAGTTAGTTTATTGAAATTCATTTTATTTGCCAACAGTATAAGATTGGAACGCGATCATTTCTTTAAAAGGTAAAGGGATCCCGTTACACGCCAACTGAGGCATACTGTGAATATGGTGTTAGGCCCATATTTTCTTGACCATCGGCACACTAGGGGTCATGTGGTCAGCATCACGCCGGCCGCCTTAACTTTCCAAGAGTTGCTCTGGTACTCAATTCATGGGGCTGGGTCGACCCTGGAGCCGTTTGCGGTCTAAAAAATCCCACATCAACTGAAGATCGAACCATGGACCACCACCAAGCTAGGAAGCCAGTGCACTAACCACATTTCTTTAAAGTGAAGCTAATATTCGGTCAACTATTCTTGCTTAATTGTCCACCGCGGTGATGATGGGGTTGCATGAAGCAGATTGAGTGGCAGAGATAAAAATTACTTATAGGCTGAACTTATTCCGAATTCCAGATATTCTGAAACCTGTATTCCGAATTCCAGATATACTGAAACATGTATTCCGAATTCCAGATATACTGAAACCTGTATTCTGAATTCCAGATACACTGAAACCTGTATTCCGAATTCCAGATACCGGTACACTGAAATGTGAAAACGTACACGATTTTTCATGGTAGATCTGTAAAGAGCTTAGGGTTTCTGCAGTAAATCCCAGCAGCTCCTGGGCTGCTGATCCCTGCCTTCGGGGGTTCTGTAAATAACCAAAAACTTGAATTATTTTCAATATGTAAAATTTTCAATTATGCGTTTATGTACTTTTTTTCCAAAATGGGGTACGAAGGCCTTCTCTGGACAATCAAAGGGGTCCGAAGGCCTTCTCTGGACAATCAAAGGGGTTCAATTGCCTTCTCTGGACAATCAAAGGGGTTCAATTGCCTTCTCTGGACAATCAAAGGGGCCCACGGTATAAACAAGATTAAGAAGCCCTGTCATAAGGTTCACCTGCCTGGAGATTCCCCACATGCACACAAATACAACAGGCCTTCATTTCCTTCATCCGAGTGTTTACTCTCTGCCGAAACTTGACGAGCACGCTAACCGTTATCTCTTACTCCAACAGGTAGTTATCGAGGAAGGTGGAAACAATACCATCTGTTCCGGCAGTAAACAAGCAGATACCACGTGCAATCCCCCAGACTTGGGGGAGGGGGAAGTGGAGAGAGAGAAGAGAAAAAAGTATTTTCAACGATCAAAACATCGTCGACGGGCCAATCAATCCTTTCTGCAGCACAGACTCGACTTTCGCCCACTCCGTCCCGCTTGTTTAAACATAAATCTCTCCTCCTCACCTCATCTCCTCCCTCACCTCTCACAATCTCTCCCAACTTCACCTCCCTCTCCCACCCAACCTACACCCACACCCACAACCACTCTCTCTCCACCAACACACACCCCTCATTCAACTACTGTCACTCGTCTCCAACATCACAACAAAACTCCTCCAAATCTCTCTAGCGATGTCCTCAACCAGCAAAACGTCGCACACCAACCACACAGATATCAACATATTAGCATATGGTCATGTTTTCTATGAAATATTAATATCCGCGATAAAAATTCCATGAAAAAAACGAGCGCTTCCCGTAACAATATTACTACCCCCCATGAGCCGCAACTGTATTTTGTTTGTTTACCCCTGCGAGTCCCCCTTTATTTCATCTCTTGTACAATTTTAACCTGTTCCGGCTTCAGCAAAGAATTTGTGGGCCGTTTTGTTTATTCTCCTCTCCCTTTCGACAAACATTTGGGGGATTTTTTTTAACTAAGAAAGTTCATTTCTCAACTTTATTAAATGATTCTTACTTTTTTTATATACAACCAACTTCAAGTTTGTTTTTTTTTTTATCCTCCCAACCCCTCCACACAATCTCAGGGTTTTAAAAATTACCCCCAACAATTCCTTCCCTTTTTTTATTAATGTTGTTAAATCACCCTTATTCTTTTTACTCTTAGTTACTTTTTTTTTTTAATTTTTTTTGTTTTCACACCCCAATTGTTTTGTTCCCCCCCCCCACCCAAATGAATTTTTTTTGTTTTTTTCCCCCCCCCCCACCGGTGATTTTTTTTCACTTCCCACCCCCCCCTCATGTTTTTTTAAATTGACTTAGTCCCCCCCCCCCCCCCCCACCCGTCAAACCCCACCCCCTCCCCAATCTCACTAAGGGTCTTATAAAAACTACCCAACAAAGCCCCCCCAACCTTCCCCATTTCCATAACACAAACTCCACCCCCAAAACTCCCAAGGGGGGATGTTTGTCAGTTAGGCAAACTCATCTAAAAACCAACCCCTAACACCCTATATTAGGATGCCCCCCAACCTCTAACCCCCCAGGCCCTATACCCTTACTTACTACGTCATCATACCTCCGACCACTCACCCAAATTCATGATTCTACTATCCCCCTCAAACCTTGGGTGTTCCTCCATTTATAACACCCCACCGATGTCCTCCCAGGAAAATCCACCCCATCTGGCTTGCCGTGTCTCCTTTTTTGAACTATCACAAACCCCCCGTCTGTGCCTCCTGTAGTCCCTGGTAATTCTTCCACACTTCCCACCTTGCGTGATGCGTGATCCAAATCCTCACCCCCCCCTTCAACCAATACTCCCAACCTCTGGGTACCTGGGCTTTCCCAAACCCCCCCCCCCTTTTTTACATTTTTCACAGTACCTGCACCCCTTCCACTTCCCCCCTTTCACCAAATACCCCCCCCTAACGTCCTCCATCACCCAACCCTTCCCCCAACCTCCCTTTTAAAAATCTGTTCCATTGTAGCCAAAAATTTTGACCACCATTTGCTCCTCTCCCCCCCTCCTCCCTACTGCCCCCTACCATCCCCTTAAATCAAAACCTACCCTCTGCTTTCCACAACTGCCCCCCTCCACCCTCCCCCACCTTCACTTCTTATTAATACCCCACCCCCACCACCCTCAGTCCTAAAAATACCCTTTTTCATCACGACCAAGCTAAATCCCCCCCCCGGTCCCCAAAAGGGAAACCATCTTTAGGTGTTTGATCAATCCCCACCCACAATCTCGCTTTCTCTTCCTCTTACCTCACAATCCTCCCTTCTCCTCTAAATTCCACATCCTCTACTACCCCTTTACCTCTTCGATCCCAAATCTCTCTATTTCCTTTCCCTCTCTCTCCCCTCAATCCTCTCTTCTCCTTTTTACCTCCCTCCCCTCTTTCATTCACTTCTCTTCCTCTCTCTTCCTCCTCCATCTCCTTCCCTAAAAAACTCTCCTTCCTCCCTTATCTCTTCTCCTCCTTCCTTTAATTTTTCTTCTGTACTGAACCACCCTTCACACCCTCTCTAATCTTCCTCATTCTTTCTCCTCTATCCTCCCCACCTCTCTTTTCTTCTTCTATTTCTCACTCCTCTTTTCTCTCCTCTCTCTTCTTCTCCTTTCTTCCTCCTCTCAAATCTTACCTCAAAACCTTCCTCTCCATTCTATATTTCTATCTCATCTTCCCCTCTTTAACTCTCCCTCTCCTTTCATCTTCCCTTTCATCTCCTTCCTCGCCTCCTCCTTTCAATCTCTCTTCTCACCCCTCTTTTCCCTTCTCTCCTCTTTCTATTCTTTTTCTTCACCTTAAATCTTTTTCTCCCCCCCCTCCCACCTTTCTCCCTTCGACAAAAAGATCAATCCTCCTCGGTCTTCTTTCTATTCACCCCCCCTCCAATCACCCCTCCACCTTTTCTTGCCCTCCTTTATACACTAACTTTCCAAATAAAAATCCATTCCTCCCATCACACACTAATACACTTCTTTCCAAAATCAATACTCTTCCTCCACTCCAAAACTTCTCCTTCAAAATGCTCCTAAACCAAAAACTCAAAACCCTCTCACTAAAATTCTCTTTTTTCCACCCCTTCTCCTCTCAAAACTTCTCCAACGTTATCAATCTTCCATTCCCCCCCCCTCCATTCTCCTTCTCTCCTCCCAACATTCCCTCTTCTCACCTCTCTCTCTCTCTTCCCTTTTCCTCCTCTCTTTCCTTCTTCTCTCTTCTTAACCCTCTCTTCTCCTCATTTCTTCTTCCTCTTTCTTCAACACGGCGGCTTGCAGGGAATAATTTTTGCCTACATCCCAAACATCTGCACCCCGTAGTTATTTTGACTCGCACTTATACAGATCTTTTAGGTTCTAAAAAAAAACCCTAAAGTCCAACCACTTAATGAGCATTTTTCCTTAATTCAATATTTCCCACTTTCCAAAAACCATGTACATTTTTTTCAAAACCACTCAGCGTTTCTAAATAAATCCCATATCCTTTATCCTATTAAAAAAAAACTACTTCCCAAGCTATAATAAATATTTATCCTAAACTTGCGTCCAGGTTAAAAATAAATTAATAATTAAATACATTCCCAATCATTATAAAAATATTTCCAACATCGATTAAATAAAACAGTATAGCAATAGACAAAAAACCAAATAGTCCCAACACTCCCCATACATTCGTTAAATTTTTAATTCAAATAAAATATTGATCTGGTTCCAAACAAAATTATAAAATCTACAAACCAACAAACACAGCTAACATTTTACTATGCCCATAAATAAAAAAAAATCAAAGAAATCATAAAAAAAAAACAAAAACGTTCTAAACACATTTTTTAATAACCAGAATCCTAATGTTCCTTCTTTTTCTTACTCACCCCATAAGACACAAAATATAGTCCCCATTGACAAAAACATACCCTTCAACTTATACTAAATGGTGTGTAACATGAATCCCAAAATTAAAACCCCTTACGTACAAAAATAATTTTTACATTATAAAATATAATTTAATAATAATTATATTATTAAATACATTTGACCCAGAAATTAAAATTAGACGGTAACAAAATATGAAATTGATAAAAAAGACGGGTTTGAACATAATCTTATACGAAAATCCAACAATTATTTAAATAAAAAATATAAAAATATTTATATAAAAAATTAGATCCCAAATCATGCTAAGTCAATTATGCTAGAAAATAAATAAATTTGATTAATAAAATATGCTTCTGGAATAATATGGTACCATAAAAAAAAAAATCGTTTTTAAATAAATAAAAAATTTATAATAGTAAAATATTGTTTATAAATAATTGAATATAAAAAAAATATAAATAAAATATTTAAATATTATATAATATTATATCTTAAAAATTTATATATATTTGTAAAAAATTTTTTAATAATTTTTTTTTGATGGTTTTTTTTTTTTTTTTATAATAAATAAAAATTATAAAATTGCGTAGTGAGTTGATCTTTAATTTAATAAAAAAAAATAAAAAAAATAAAAAAAAAAAAAAGTAAATTTAACGGAGAAAAAATTAATAATTAATAAAAAATAACAATAATTTAATATAAGAAAAAATATTTTATTAAAATTGTTCAAAAAATTATAGCGGATATTAATATAATTAATGGGAAAAAATAAAAACATAAACATTTAAAAAAAAATTGTTTAATAAAAAAAAAAGTTTTAATACTATAAAATGGGGTTTTAAAATAGTTATTTAATTACAAATTATAAAAAAAAAAAGTAAAAATTTTTTAAAATATAAATAAAAATAATATTACCCTTATAAAAAAATATAAAATCGAAATAAACTTAAAAATATATATGTAAAAATAATATTATATATTGAGATATATATAAAAATAAAAATAATAAATTATATTATATAATATTAAATAATAATAAAATATATAGATTGTATAGTATAATATTTGTTTAAGAAATATAATATAATATACCGCCCCGCGTAGTTCACGTGGGGGCGGGGGGGGGGGGGGAGGTGGGAGGGGGGGGGGGGGGGGGGGAGGGGGCAGGGGGGGGGGGGCGGGGGGTCCTATGTGCTGAGCAAAAGTGGAAGAAACGAAGAAAGAAAACAACACTGTTCGGCTCATCAGTTGTATATTAATGAGCATGTCTGTACAACTCTTTATGATTTGGGGTTGGTGATATGGGATTGTAGAGTGGCACTAATGAGATTGTGGGCATAGGTGGGCTAGGAATACCAAAATTTCATCATCGATTAAGGCGGCCCAAACTCATAAGTTGAGGGTTCAACGACCTGTTTGGCACCCCACCGGAAACCTGGGGGCACGGGATCATGAAAATACTCATTATAGTGGCACGTCGTTACTCTAAAGGTCATACCTCCCCGTAATTGAGCACCTTCATTGACCCCCTTTTCCTCATCAATTAATACCACACATGCAAGTATATTTAGGTTTAATATATTAGGACGTACTAGGTAATCATCAATAGTATCACGCACCACGAAGGCATTTACTACAGAGCACTAAACCTCCATCCGCCCCAAAAAACCCAACCCTTCCACAAATCGCCCGCCAAACCAACCCCTATACTATCCTTGCTGTCCACTCAAACCGGGGCGGACCGCTACCCCCCTCGTGAACACCCCCCTTATGACCCTTATACCAGCAGTAGAAATCTGTTATGCGGTGTACTGTAGTAGCGCAAGTACTTTTACGTGTAGAGCGTAACGAGCTACGTCCAAAGGCAGTTGCCGTCGTCATTGTAAATAACAAAACTGCACTCTATCAGCATAGAAAGGAGAAAGTAACCCACCTACATATGACCTCCAAGATGCATATTGAACTATGCCTAGTTCGTTGTATTGCAGAGCGTTCCTGTCTTGAGCTCCAGTACGTTGTGCACAATAATTGGTGGAACACTCTTATATGCTCGTCGTAAGGGAACTAACATGAAAATGACGATTGACATGCATGTACTAGCAGACATGCACTAACGCACTATACTCTAATGCATGCACGGCACAAATAGCCAACGGATGGAGAACCCTTGGAATAATTCTAGGCGCGAAGAAGGAAAGTGAATTTTGTAATAGGTCAGCACATGATCGACAACGCACCACAGATATTAAAAAAGACAAAGTCTAACGCGCAGGCCATGATGTCGCTTTGAACCTTGACAACCTCCTAGTAATGAAACTGAATGAAAACCAAGGTCAGGTCCCCGAATACTACTTTGTGATAAACAGAAGCACTGACGCGCAGCACTATGAAAGTTAAGTGGTTATCGTATGTCATTAAACGCTGTGGATCAACTGGGTAGCATCTTGATAGAAGAGGGCAACCAGAGACCTGGGGGGGAATCGACCCAACCTATCGCAACTCAATCCGGGGGTAAGCGACACTGCC
>JAMPIV010007772.1:0-92399 GCA_024509875.1 Oreohelix idahoensis
ACACCTGAGGGCTGGTGTATTTATTCATCATAGGACTAAAATCTTACTGAAATAAGCGATTATCTCACAGATTTTGCTACACACCTCCCTTCCTAAAACATGCATCCATTGCAGGTTACAATCTGTGAGATAACTTAGCGCAAATAAAGTCCTACGTTTTCTTCTGATTTTCATCACAAGGATGTCTACTCAAAAAATCTGCACCGAAGTTCTGAGGGCCGGGAATATATTCAATCAGAAATGAGTATGGCTGTAATAATAATGACCATCTTAATAATCTGGAATTTTCATGCTTGGCTTGTGACAGGAATAAGAGAGGTGAATGATCCGTTTGGACCACAAATGTCCTGCCATATAGATAAATCTGAAATTTTTTTATAGCCCATATTAACGCCAAACATTCTTTCTCACTTGTTGAATGATTTTTTTCCGCCTTGTTCAACTTGCGGCTTGCATACGCGACTGGGTTCAATTCCCCATCTTGTGAGGAGGACCTTTGCAACAATGTAGCGCCTAGGCTCACATTGCTTGCGTCACTTCTCACGATAAATTCTTGATTCAAGTCAGGCAATTGCAATACTGGCCTGCTTGTGAGTTTTTCTTTTAACTCCTGGTAAGCCAATTCACACTGTGCGGACCAGTTTATTGTATCAGGTTGTCCCTTTCGGGTTAAATCCGTCAGAGGAGCACATATAGAGTTAAAATGTTTAATGTACTTTTGGTAGAAACGACACAACGACACAAAAGATCGCACATCTTTCTTTGTTTGTGGCCTAGGTGCTCTTTTCAGTTTCTCCAGATTCTTGGGGTCAGGGGTCATGCTACCCTGATGTACGGTATGTCCCAAGAATTCCAACTCTTTACACCCAATACAACATTTTGTTGGTCTAGCAGTCAAGTTAGCCTCTCTGAGTCTATCAAACAGCATATTCAAAGAGTTAACATGTTCCTCAAAAGTTTCAGTAGCAATGAGGATATCATCCATGAAATTCGAGATACATGGATTTTTCAGGGGATCCAACAATTTTCGCATCATCCTAGAAAACACACTCGGGGCATTTTTCAACCCAAACGGTAGCATGTTGAACTCATAATGACCTTCCGAGGTGCTAAATGCTAAGTAAGGTCGAACATCAGTCTTTACTGGAATTTGATAATAGCCTTTGCTAAGATCCACCTTGGAAAAATATTTTGCCTTGTTCAGCCTGGCAAAAAGTTGCGTAGTATCAGGTAATGGATCCACCTGATCTTCTGTGACAGCATTCACTTTCCTGTAATCGATGCACAGTCTATGTTCTCCCGATGGTTTCCGCAACAAAACCACACCAGAACTATAAGGAGACTCACTGTGAGAAATAATCCCTTCTTGTAACAAATAATCTATCTCCTCTTTCAAAGCTTTTTCCTTAGCGAACGGAATAGAATAAGGCCTCATACAGATGGGTGATGGGTCTAGCAGTTTCATATCATATTCCAACAAATTTGTGTGCCCCGGCTTATCCGTTAACACGTCTGTATGTTTCTCCAGGACCTTTTGAATCCCCTCCCTTTGTCCTTTTGTCAGGTGATTACTGATCTTCACCTGTTCAAATGTTTCACTGGGCTTCAGTGGATATTCAACTGAGGTGAGAGGTTCATTTTTCATTTCGGTGGCAATTGACAAAACCATTAAATGTGTTCCTTCCTGGATTTGTCTGTCCAGATATTTCTTCAAAAGGTTCACATGATAGACTTTTTCCTTTCCCTTTTTGTCTATCTTGTAATTTGTTCTGGATACCTTTTCCAAAACCGTATATGGACCTTGCCATCCGATCTGAAGTTTATTGTTGCTGCCTGGTAAAAGAAGAAGCACCTTCTCCCCTACAGCAATCTCCCTATCCTTCGCTTTTTTGTTATAATAAGCAGCATGCTTTTTCCTGGCTTGTCTCAAATTTTCATTTGCCAGTTTCCAACTAGTTTTTAAACGAGTGGTCAGTTCGTTCACATATTGGTATGATGAGGTAACAGTCTCTTCTGCCTTCTCATCTGTCCACGTCCTTAACAAGGCTTCTAATGGACCTTTTATTGGCCTCCCAAATAATAGGGTTGCGGGAGCCATCCCGGTTGAATTATGTGGAACTTCCCGATAAGCAAACAATGCAGCGGGCAAATATTGGTTCTACGTATCAGGTTTCTCATGTGCAAGCTTTCTCAAGATAGAAATGAGAGTCCCATTGAACCTCTCTACTTGGCCGTTCCATTGGGGGTGATACGGACTACAATGAAAGTGCTTGGCTTGAAATAACCTAAAAACTTCTTCTGTTAGTTTCCCCTTGAACTGAGAGCCGCTATCAGTCAAGATTTGATGCGGGAATCCTAACCTTGTGAATATAGTAAGTAATGCCTCTGCCACATGTTTCGAATCGATTGACGACAGGGCTACCGCCTCTCCCCACATAGAACAAGTGTCCACCAGAGTAAGGATGTAACTGTTCCTCCTCTTGGTCCGAGTGAGAGGTCCCACAATATCCACTGCAACTCTCTCAAAAGGTGTTCCCACTATGGGCATTTCCCCTAGAGTTGCTGGAGCAGTCCAATGCTTCGGAGCTACTCTCTGACATTCTGGACAGGATTTTACATATCTCTTTATGTCTTCCGTTATCCCTGGCCAGAAATAATGACAAGCTATACGCTGTCCGGTTGCGCTGATCCCCATGTGACCACTAAAGGGAACTGCATGTCCTAATTCCAACACTCTCTCCCGATATGAAGTTGGAAGTACCAGTTGGCTGTGACCATTTGTTCCATTTCCGGTCTTCCTGTACAACAATTTGTTCTTCATATAATAATCCCCTTTGCTTGGAGGTGTGTGGCATTTAGGTAATTTCTTAAAGCAAGGCTTGAGTGTACTATCTTCAGCCTGTGCCTTCCTCATCTCCTCTGGGTGAGTATTTATCGGCTCATCTTCTTCCTTTCTGGATTGTGATCGGGTCTGGGCTGCTGCCAGAACCACAGGTCTCTTGGGATTCCCCAAGAAGACATAACGACATCCCAATATCAGAGGGTAAATGGGTGCGTCTATCACTGCTGCTCTGATTATCCCTTCCACAGCACTAGAGAAAATCAAGATGGGCAAAGCAGCAGGGCATGATGGTATAACACCAGAAATGGTTAAGTACATGGGAGCATCAGGCGACCTATTACTCCTAAAGGTCCTACAGGCAGCATGGTGCAACAAGACCATACCAAAGGATTGGGAGATTGCCATCATAACACCAATTTTCAAAAAGGGTGACAATCGACAATGTGGAAACCATAGAGGCATATCCCTTCTCAGTGTCCCTGGTGAAATCTACTCTAGAATCCTAGAGCAGAGACTCCGACGCCTAGCTGAGCCACAATTGGATGAGGTCCAGTGCGGATTCCGAGCAAATCGAAGTACTCAAGACCTAATCTTCACACTCAGACAGCTGAGTGAAAAGGCCCTTGAGTATAAGAGTGAGATCCATTTTTGTTTCATAGATCTGGAAAAGGCGTTTGACAGGGTCCCCTGGAGCAAACTTTGGGACTGTTTGGCAAGGAAGAATATTCCAGCACCTCTGATTCATGCTATACAGAGCTTCTACAAGTCTTGCAGAAATTATGTGAGGACAGCAAACCATAAGTCAGAAGAGAGTTCAGGACCACCACTGGTGTAAGACAAGGTGATATCCTATCACCTTACCTCTTCATACTCCTTATGGACGATGTCATCAAGGCATGTAAGGAGAGAACAAGAAAGTATTCAGTGGGGTACTGGAAGATGAGACAGGTCTATATTTCGGAGCTGGCATTTGCTGATGATGTTGCCCTGATTGCTAAATCAGAGGCACATCTCCAATCCAACCTGCAAGTCTGGAAGGAAGAGCTGGAGAAGAGAGGGATGGTCATAAGCAGCTCTAAAACAAAATCCATGGTGATATCACGAGAAGAAAGAAAACATCAGATTAAGTTGGGAGAACAGGTCCTGGAGCAGGTCGACCACTTTAAATATCTCGGAGCTATTATAGACCGAAAGGGAGGCATCAAAGAAGAGTTGACCACTCGAAAAGCAGCGGCTGGGAGACTTTTTCAGGCCATAAATCGTGGATTCCTCAGCAAGAAAGAGGTTGGTAAGAAAACGAAGATGGCTGTATACCGCTCCACCTATGTCCCAGTCTTGACATATGGATGCGAGTCGTGGGCAATGACTACAACCCACAAAAGCCAGATCCAAACCTCAGAAATGAGGTATCTGATGAAAGTGGTTGAAGTAACAAGAAGAGACATGGTCCGCAACCAGACGATCCGTCAAGGCCTAAAATCCCATCCGCTGCAGACCCAAATAGAACAGTCCCAACTAAGATGGTTTGGCCATTCTGCAGAATGGGAGAAGATCGGCTACCACGACAAGCATGGGAAACAAAGAGCCAGGGATCCAGACCTCCAGGACGACCCAGAGTCCGCTGGGAGGACAACATTAGACAATCTTTGAAGGACCGAGGACTAGAATGGAACCAGGCCAGGAAGAAGACAGCTGATAGAATGGTCTGGCGCTCTCTCTTCCAAACCTCTACACCTCACGGTAGAAGGGGAACGACTAAGTAAGTAAGTAAGTAAGTCCTCACATACTGGGGGATGATAAGGTTCCTGCTGTCCAGTAGGTTTTACCTTTTCTTCCTTTTTCCCCAACTTCATCGCAGCACATCCAGAAGGTTTCCTTGTACAAAATTTGGTGTCATGACCCTCTCTCTTACACCATTTACAATAATATCTATTTTGATAAAGGGGTTTTCTTTCCTCATATTTCCTGTCATTGAACTGTGAGTTTTTATGTTTATTATCATTGCGTGGCCTATCAAAATTTGGCTTAAACTTGTTACCCTGATCTTTATTATCAAACCTATTTGAGTTTTGTGGGGCCCTAAAATTATCTACATGCTTCTTTTTTATGCCAGCTACCTCTGCCTGGGCTGCCTGATACCTCTCAGCGACATTAAGTAACTCACCCAGCCTCTCTGCACCTTGTTCCATGAGAAACTTTCTCAAGTCTGGAGCCATGGACTCTCTCAATTGCTCAATAAGGATCATTTCTTTAAGATCTTGGGTTTTCCCCAGAGCAGTCCATTTCTCCAAGTAGGTCTCCAACCGTGCAGAGAACTGGTGATAAGTCTCACCCGACAGTATCTTGGCATTTCTAAACTTGTTCCTGTAAAATTCACCACGCTTTTCGTATCTTAACAATACAGCCTGCTTTAACAAGTCATAATTGTCTTGGTCATCCCTGCTCATTTTTGAAAAAACTTCATAAGCTGTTCCCCAAAGACCTTGGGATAACTTCAAGCTCCATCTTTCTTTTTCTAGCCCATAAGTTGTAGCTAATACCTCATACCTACTTAGATATGATTCAATGTCATCATCTCTCTCAACAAAATAATCTAACTCCTTCTCAGCCTCAATCTGTAAACGTTTCATTTCTCTAGCATCTTCTAACTGCATTCTCCTCTCTTCAGCTAACCTATGTTCTTCCCTAGCAATAAACTTATCACATTCTGAGGTGACATAGTCAATCAAAACTTGACCTTCCATATTCATGTCTCTCGCAGTCTGCACAGCAGCAGAGCGAAACTTGGCCAAATCCGCCATCTGATAAATACTAAAATGTTCTAAATCAATTTCTAGAACAAGTACAATTTTAATCAATTAATCCAGGCTCTGACACTTCATCAATTCCCAAAACTTGGGCAATATTAATAATGGGGATTCATTGGGTAAATATAAATGTTGTTATAGCTAAAACCCAGACCAGGACCCTAATATATGCAGTACTAGAAGTTCCTATCCCGGACAAGCCTACCAATTTATGTAGCAACTGTAATTTTTGCTGCGGAGGTTAAGATGTTATACCTAACAAGAAAGATAGTTGTGTCTGTGTTAACTGTGTGAGGTCAAGCACATGTAGGTCCCTGACTATAAAAAGAATGATGATGATGATATATTGATCAGGGTACCTAACGCTACCTCCCTAGATCTCACACAGTCCGTATTTTGATTCTAGTGGCTTGTTACCTATCACTTTGCTCACAGGCTTGTAATTCATCGCTGTGCGCAATGGAGCAGAACGCGAAAACGCTTCGAGTGTAAAAGCGTGCGAGTTGGGGAATGGGTGTGACACAGGTATTTAGTGTATGACGTGGACAGGGTCTGCGGCGGGGGGAACGAAGGTTATCGTTAGGACAGTTGAGTTTGGCGTGTGTTTTTCAAAGTGTACGGATATTTATGTGAGAGCGACAGACCAGTTCTTATTGTTATAAAAATATTTCAGAGTCAGGATAATTGACTCAATTCATTAAGAATGTGTGCCTGATTGTGTGTGGCCTAAGGAGATGGACAGTGAGTGATTTGAATCAATACGGATTTGTAAAGTATGAAGGCGTTGTAGACGATACATAGACATTCTGACTTTAAACCGGCACAACGACATTATTGCTTATGGCTGCTACTGAACACATTTGTATTACTGATGTAACGTCATTTCATCATATGCTCTCAAAAGAAGTGAAGTACACTTATGTTGTATTGTGGCATATTAAATGTGATAAAACGTACAACAAGCTGTTGATCAAGATTATTCAAGTTGGCCATTCCTTACGTTACTGTTTAGACTGTTGTCTATTATATCAAAATACCTTACAAGACCAGTGCAGCACATTAATATACTCGTTACCCAATAGCCTTCAATAAGTATAAGGTAACAGTATAAAGTGGTGGCCAGTATACACGGGATTTCGTTCTACCCACAAGATTTTATCAAAACGATACTACTGTCCCTAGCCACATCGACGAATTTTACAGTATCGGAAAGCAATAGAAATTTATGCGCAACCTATGCCAACCAGCCTTCTTCAAACTAGTGCCGGCGAGAAGAAACTCAAAGAGTAAACAGCACACTTCAATCATAATATTTGCTGAACTTTACCAATAGAAGTTCATATTTTCTTCATCAACGTCTTTGAGAAGGAAGTTATCATCACTCGACGCAGTTCCAGGTTGGATTCGTCAAGAAAAATTAAAGTAATCAAACAACATTTCTGCAGCCAAGACGACGCACAGTCATTCAACCAGTGAAATAAGATGGCTAGTTCTACATATGGGAGCAGTTTGCATCGATGAAATTTCGCTCTACCTGTTGCATATGTTGGAGGCAACAATACTGTCACGTGCATTTATACTTCTGAGGAAGGATCACAAAAAGATAAGTGGACTAGTTTGTTGTAGCCTTAGTCTTACACAATTCTATAGTAGAGCCTTTTTGTTTATCTGTTTTACGTTTGTTGTGGTTAGAAGGGAGGACGGTGTGGCACCTTGATAAGCAGAATTACATCTCATCTTCGGACGGGTCTGCAATCAAGGGTGTCAGTAGGGAAATTTATGTAATATTTTCTCAAAGAGGCCCGGCTCAAAATGCTGTGTGGAAAGCGCTCTTTGTGAATATACTATATTTACTTTATGTTATAGACGTGTTGTCCTGTATTTTCACTGTTGTTTGTATTTGTCGGTTGTTTTTTTTTTTATTTAGTTTTTCTGCATTTTTGTACGTCTATTGTTGGTCTTCTCTAGCTATCATTATGTTGATATATGGATTTTTGTTGTAAATTCGTCTTGTTTAGTCTAACCTTATAGTGTAAGCATTCATTTCAAACATTATCTTTTTTTCTACACCTTAGTATTTTCTTCTGTTGCTACACTATTGTACTACGTGTTCTGTCTTATAGTGTACGACACTAATTTTTTGTTTGCATTGATTACTTGCTAGGTCACATTTGCAGAGTACTGAATTTTAACGAATTGGCATTGGTGCTGTTTATCGCTCAGAGCATTTTATCCAGCTAGGTAAAGAGATGGGAATGCAAGGCCAGGAGCTTAAAGAGTTTGCCATGGAGCAACTGGAAAGAGAAGAAAAGAAACTGGAAAGGGATGAGAGAGCAAGAATGAGAGAGATCGAAAAAGATGAACGAATTCAGTTAGAAAAAATAGCAGGAAAGAAAAGACAAGAAGAATTTGAAGAAAAGAAAAGACAAGATGAAATAGCAGAAAAGAAAAGACAAGAAGAATTTGAAGAAAAGAAAAGACAAGATGAAATGACAGAAAAGAAAAGACAAGATGAAATGGCAGAAAAGAAAAGACAAGATGAGATAGATTTAGAGGCTAAGAAAGCCCAATTTCTGCATGAAGAAAAAATGGCTTCTCTAGAGTTGGATAGACTCAAATTGGAAGCTAGTAATAAACAGAGTAATCAAGAAGGTGCAGGTTCGGTCAAGAGAGAACATGCTTCATCATTTAAACTTCACTTATCTAAATTTAATCAAAATATAGACGACATTTCGTGCTTCCTAAACCGATTCCAGAGGAATACAAACTGGAAAAATCATCATGGGTGATACATTTAATGTCATTACTGACAGGTGAAGCGTTGACAGCTGTGTCAACAATGGATGAGGAAAACATAAAATCTTATGAGGCAGCTAAAACATTACTTTTAAGATAGTATCAATTAGACGAGAATGGGTACAGGCTAAGATTTTAAAAACTCACACCCGAAAGCAACAAGGACTTTAGTGAGTTTATTTCAACTATAAAGTTATGCTTCAATCGTTGGATTGAGTTGGCTAAAATCAAACATACATATGAAGACTTGATGGACCATATTTTGAGAGACAAAGTACTTTCCTCCATTAGCCCTGATTTTTTGGCCTATTTACATGATCGGAAGCCAGAATCGTTACAATCCCTTGAGTTTTTAGGGCGCCAGTTTATGACGGCACACCCAGGGAAGAGTGTGAACAACTCTGCTATTAAAGAGGCTTTACCTGTTGCATCAGCTCATTCGGTGCAGATAAACAACCCTAGAGCTCGATCGCAAAGTATGGATCGAAATTTTGGCAGGAATAATGACCGAAATAGTGGATCTTTCAGAGGACGGTACAATTTTGGCAATCAACCTTATAAATATCAGAGAAACTCCCAACGATATTTTGATGGAAATAGACCATCACAGGGTTACTTTCAATCTAACAGAGGATGGCGTAGATCTGATAATACCTACATGAACAGAGGAGACAGATCCTATTATACAAAGAACAACCAAAACTCTCCTCCATCTCAACACTGCCCAGGTTGTACGTGTCCTCAACATTCTAATAATCCTCAGAAAGGCAGAGAGAGTCGGAATTATTACCGGGGTAATAACAACTTTAATCGCTCTCGGAGCGTGGATCGAAAAAACTCGAACTGGAGTCATAATAGTAACACTGGAGCAGTTAATCCCAATGGGGAAAACACAAATATTGCAGCTGATTTATTTAATCCATCAAATTGTTTAGAATGCAGCACTCTGTTTCAGCCAGATGTGGTCTCTAGACTTTCCTGCGGTCATCCTGTGCCCGCGTTGTTACCTGCATTAGCCTCGCATGATGGGAAAGGCTCGCTAATGTTTCACAGGGGTTTTTTAAATAATCAACTAGTTTCAGTCTTGCGTGATACAGGTTGTACAACTGTTGGGGTACGCAAATCTTTGGTAGACCCATCTTGCTGCACTGGGAAGAATGTAAAATGTGTCCTATTTGGGGGCACGGTGGAATTTTATCCTGTGGCCATTGTTCACATTGATACTCCATTTTTCTCAGGTCAAGTGAAAACATGTTTATTACATGAACCAATTGCTGACATAATCATGGGCAATATTGTGGGTATAAAAGCGTGTTCACTCCAAGATATAGAAATCTGGGAACGTCAGCATATACTATACGCTAATATGATCGTTACAAGAGCACAGGCACAGGCTCAAGAGGAAGAAGAAATGACTAACAATCATGACAAGGAAGAAGATCAACATCTTATGCCGATGTTAACGAAGACATCATTTATTGATATGCAAAAGAATGACAATTCTTTGAAAAGATTTTTCACATTGGTAAAATCAGATGATGTCGGTTGCTCGGAAAGGTCACAACCTTGGTATACAATTAAAAATGACATATTAAGTCGTAATGCTAGAGATGCTACATCGGTACAGCAACAAATTATGGTACCAACCAATATTCGACCTTACATTCTCAGACATGCGCATGATACAAACTGTGCAGGCCACATGGGCTTTGCAAGGACTAAATATAGAGTCTTACGGCATTTTTATTGGCCTGGAGTAGTCAGGGATGTCAAATTATTTTGTCGTTCGTGCAAGACATGCCAACAAGTGGCTACAAATGGTGCTTACCATAATGCACCTATACAGGCTGCGGATATTTCGGTGCGACCATTCGAAAAAATGGCCATAGACTTAATAGGTCCACTGTCAGTTCCGTCAGCCAGAGGTCATAGATATGTCCTCACCTGTATTGATATGTGCACCAGGTGGCCGGAGGCAATACCTCTTAAACATATTGCTACAACAGATGTGGCTGATGCACTATTCCTCAAGTTTACGAGAGTGGGGTTCCCTGAATATATTTTATCAGATAGGGGAACACAGTTTGTGTCAGATGTCATGTTGCATGTCATGAAACTATGCAATATTGATCGATCTCTTAGCTCTGTTTATCATCCTATGTGCCAATGGCATGGTAGAACGTCTAAATAAAACGCCGAAACAACTACTGGGGAAAGTGACCACGACGTATCCACAAGACTGGGATAGAGTGCTCCCAGCAGTGCTGTTCGCTTATCGGGAAGTCCCAAACGAACACAATGGGTTCTCACCTTTTGAGCTCATGTATGGTGCTCCACCACGAGGACCCATGTCGATAATAAAACAATTACTTACAGGTTCGGAGATGACTCAGGAATGCCAGTCATCCTATGAGTATGTGGTGAATCTACGAAAGACACTTATAGACGCTTGGAAAATAGCGACTGATTCATCTGAAAAGTTAAAAGAAAAAGCTAGATCTCTTCAAAACCGTTGGAAAAAGTTGAGGAAATTACTTCCTGGAGACAAAGCTTACGTCCTGCTACCAACGAGACAGAATAGACTTCAATAAGTATAAGGTAACAGTATAAGATGTGTATGATGTCTCTAGTGTCTACGGGTGAAAAGAAGATGATGGTACATCAACACAATACACTTTAACTCACTAAAAGAAAATGAATAAGACGGTGGTTAAAGTTTTCTTTTAAAATTTGAATATTTTTTTCTTTATACAATTTAATCTGCCTGTCCCGCCAACTTCTTTTGGACAGGTCTTTGAAAATGAGGAAATATATTTACATACAATGCTTTAACTAAAAATATGGACTCTTGGTCCTATGAATATATGTTAATATAGAGTTCCTGTAGATGTATTCACAGACTAATACTTTAATAGTTGCTAGTGATTGTCATTTGTTATGAGGAGCTGTTGTTTTCATCACGCCCCATATAATTCAATGTTATTTTGATAGGAACTATTTTCTTAGGATGAAATGTCAGAGGTCCCAGCTGATAACTTGTCACCTGGGATTCTTCGTAGGTCGAATATATGTCAGTATATCAATGTAGAGACAATGTAGATCAGCACCCACACGTAAGCTCCTTCAGACTATCAGCTGACAGGTAAAATCGTATAATGGAGACTTTACACCCACTCATCAGGTTTCCTGTCACCGGATGGTAACATGAAATAAAAACTCTGCAATAAAAAGACACCCTGGCCTTTTCAACCTGATCATAACTTCTTATCCCTATATATATATGACGGTATGGGGTCAGCCTCTTGTGCATTCATGTGCATCAGCCCCTAATTTATGACTCACACCCTTCTGTGACCACACCACAGGTCCCTATGGCAGATACGCCACTGTACTTTTACATAGTTTGCTTCAATGCAATAACGTGGAGTAACCACATCTCCTTTTATATGATTTTTTCTTTTCTTTTCTAACTTATAAACGCTCTAGGCATGTTGAAAAGTGTTCAAAGAACACAGAGGCTTCCTAACATTTCCAATACAAAATATTAATACAAAATCATAATAATTTGCAACAGTCAAATACAGTTCAATGTGATGACTCAATAATGTTTGCTTCCGGCATGTCCTTCACTTTTCCACAGCAGTATCTGACTTTTTCAGTTTTAATCAAGCATGTAAATACATAAAGCATTCTTACCACTAGTTCAAAGAAATATGTCACAAATAACGTTGACTGGCAAAGAATATGGCCTCAGTTTTGCTCTTCCCCGTCCAGTTAGTGAATTAGTAGTTAATTTTACAAGTATCACATCTGATCTCAACGTAGTTGTTTGAATAAAATTTTCTAGTCAAATGGCCACGAGACCACTATGCCTCTTGCCAATATCTATTAGAGCCGACCAATGAAAGCAGGCACTACTACAACTTTTTTGAATTTAGTTTGAAAAAAACCTAACAATTCCAAACAAACTATGTGTCTCGTAGTCCATTAGTCAGTCCGCGTTAGTTATGCCAATAGAAAAAGATGTTTAGTTTTAGTTACATTTTCCTATCTCTCCCATTTTACTCCTATACTCTTATACCAACCAATAGAATTTGAATTACTACAATGCCTCTTTTTTTTAAACTAGCGTCCCCAATAACGTTATGTGTAACGAGCAAGAACAACAGTCTGTCCGGTCAAGCGTTTGTAGACATTTAGTATTTTCTCAATAACTTGGCTAATACTTGGACTACCATATTTTTTAAAACATATTTTTGCTCAGGGGACTCTAAGCTATACTACCATATGATTTTTATGGTCAGTTTCAGTATGGTTTAGATTTTCAATTTTGTCACTGTCAATCGTCAAATATAAATTTTACACAAGTCGGCCATTTCCCCCCCCCCCCCCCCTCTAACATTTTCCTCACTTTTCAAATAAACCAACTAGTTTGAGTGACGTCAGAATATACCGCTAGGAGGAAATGAAAATTTGTCTGTGTGTTTGCCTCTCCTGGCTTTGCCCACAGCGTGTATATATTAAAGAGACCGCGTGCAGAGCGAAGAGGGGTTTTTCAAAACTTTGGTAGTGTTTTGCGTTAATTATTACAATCGTCTCGTTCTTACTACTGAGAACTGTCCGAATTACTACAAATGTTAGTGTTAAAGTTAACATATTACGTTAATTCAAACGCCAGTTTGGTCTCATTGTTCTGGCAAGTCGTTAATTACAAGCTTTTTCCCCGTTTCGTGCAGCAGATCGGCGAGATGTTAAATTGTTTATTGTACGTTTTCGAAACCCAAACTAAAGCGTGTTAGATTTTTACGGCGGGTCATTTTCTTAGTATTCGCACTGCACAAAAGGCATCGCCCTACTGGCGTTGAAGATGAAACCAGTCAGACACCTGAGGGCTGGTGTATTTATTCATCATAGGACTAAAATCTTACTGAAATAAGCGATTATCTCACAGATTTTGCTACAAACTGGTTTCACTAGGAGAATAATTGTTAACCCAGAATTTAACAATAAGCTTTTTTCTTTGTTTTACGGCCTCTGCGGCGAATCAGTGTATTAATTTCTCACTACCTCTAATTTTGTTTTACTTGATTACTTGTATACTGTATGGTTACTTTTAACTCAGTTAAATATTTCCCAATAGTAGCCTTACATGTTGTGTCATATAGATGCATGTAAATATAATGAGATTGAATGTACTACAGCCAGCCTGGCGATTGTGTTTTAAACATATAATGTCACTCAGCGACTGGGGAGAGGGGTTACGGTTTTGTGACAATGTGTGACACGTCTGTTGTTTTACTGTTATCTAGTTTTCTACTTCTTTATTTCTTACGATTGCTTGAAAACATACCTTTATGTTTGTTTAATATTTATTTAATAGCGGGGAAAAAATGTTTGAAAAATATGACGACACACAAAAAATACGAATTATGATCGCTTCTTTTAGAAATGGTGTCGGAGCAAAATATATTTTGTAAATTACATCCACATATTCTGCTTTAATCTGCAATAGTTAACGATTCGCTTGTGAGCGACTTATTTTAATATTATAATCTTAGCTTAAATTTCGGATAATTGTTATAATCTATCTATCTATCTATCTATCTATCTATCTATCTATCTATCTATCTATCTATCTATCTATCTATCTATCTATCTATCTATCTATCTGTCTGTCTGTCTGTCTGTCTGTCTGTCTGTCTGTCTGTCTGTCTGTCTATCTATCTGTCTGTCTGTCTGTCTGTCTGTCTGTCTGTCTGTCTGTCTGTCTGTCTGTCTGTCTGTCTGTCTAATTGAAAACGTAAATGAACATAAAACTCTAGATCTAACTGTTTACCAGCACCTAAGTTGGAACTCACATGTACATGCACTCACAAAGCTAACGGCACAGAAAGTTTATCAATTAGCCAAAATCAACTTCCTGAATGAGGAGGCAAGGAAAATGTTCTACACATCTCATATACAAACATAACTAGACTATTGTTCCCTACTCTGGGATGGTTGTTCCATTATCATCATCTCAACCCGTAACCCGTCATGGGTCGTAAGGGTGTCATGGTGGAAGCATCAGCAGACAGGGTCCTCCACTGCTCTCTATCCTCAGCAATGCGTACAAGTGTGGAAAAACCGTGTCCTGCCCATTCCTTGATGTTATCAGCCCAGGATTTTCTTTGCCTTCCTCTTCTCCGTTTACCTTCGACTGTTCCCTGGAGGATCGTTTTCGAAAGGGAGTCATGACGAGTTACATACCCAAACCAGGCAAGCTTTCGACGTTTCACTACTGACAAAAGTGGTTCTTGGTGGTCTGCATAGGTGTTTATCTTCTCTCTAACATAGACATTTGTTTTGTGCTCTTTATAGCAAATGCGCAAAATTCTTCTATAACATTTATGCTCGAAAGCCTGAATCCTTCGCTCCGTATCTGCAGTGAGTGTCCAGCCCTCACACCCATACAAGAGAATAAATAATACAAGTGATTTGTATAATTTGATCTTCACAGAAAGAAGATTCCATATCCAACACAAAAAGGCTTAACTCACTTCAAAAACGCATAGTGCGCTTAGTTGCTGACAAACACCAAACACGTTGTATAGATCTAGCCTATATAATTATCTTAAAATATTACCCTTCAGAAAGCGCTTCCTATTTAATAAAGCTAAATTCGCTCACAAAATTTTGTCACAGAATGCTCCAATGTATCTGTGGTCACTTTTAAAATATAACGAAAAATGCAATCAGCGGTTAAACAAATTACAGGTACCCAAGCACAGGATAGACTTGTTCAAGAAGAGCTTGGCTTACTCAGCTGCTCATCTTTGGAACAATCTTCCACATGACCCGAAAAACACGCACAGTTCCTACTCATATAATCGTAGACTGTTCAAATACGTTATGAGTGCTGATTACATGCCGCCATAACTGATTATGTTTCGAGTTATTATATAATATACTATATGGAGGATCTGATGATTGTTTTTCATTTTAATATACTTTACTTCTTAATTGTAATCAGATACTGTAAATCTATGCTTTTATACTACTTATAATGTTACTTCGCCATTAAATGAATACTTTAAGTATGTTGTAGAATGTCTGGATAACTTGCAATAAAAGATGAGTAAGAGGAAGGGCAAAATGCAAGACGGGCCTATATGCACGGTTCTCATCTATCAGTCAATACCCTTTACCTCCCTAAGGAACATAGGTCATAAAGCTGGATCTCATATAGTGGAGGCGTTAACAATTCAGTCCCAGTTACAGTATCTGCTTGGGACTCAAAGCCGCTCACCTCTGGGAAAATTTTCCGCATACGCTGACAACAAACGAAGTCCATGGTCATTCAACAGCAGATTTCCAATATTTCACGAGTTCTTATTGTATGCCACTATAATCTGATTATGTTTGAAATGATTTCTAATTTACTGTATGAATGGTTTAGATTTTGTTTGTTTGTCTGTTTTGGTTTTGTTTTTTTTTTCATTACTTTCGTTTATATTGTATTATTTATTTATTTATTTTTTAATGTTTCTTTTAAATTTGATTTTAAATATGGAGGGTCTTATGATTGTTTTTCATTTTAATATACTTTACTTCTTAATTGTAATCAGATACTGTAAATCTATGCTTTTATACTACTTATAATGTTACTTCGCCATTAAATTAATACTTTAAGTATGTTGGAGAATGTCTGGATAACTAGCAATAAAAGATGAGAGGAAGGGCAAAATGCAAGACGGGCCTATATGCACGATTCTCATCTATCAGTCAATACCCTTTACCGGACACCTTTTATTGGAGTATTTATCAGGACTTACATTATAACCCAGGAAATCTCAAACATTTTAAATAAGGAAACCGGGACTGAGTAAACTGAAGGACCACACACGAAGTAATAAGATGAACGATGCTCTTGTGTACAAACTTACAGATAGATCGGTAAATTCATACAACAGCATGTTTAAAATGTAATCATCATTACTTTATCAGAAAGTACTCTTGTCATAACAAGTAGGACAGGAAATGCTTATGTCATAAGTTTCCGCCGCGTACACGAGATCTTGTGCTAATCTTAGCCAAGCTGTGCCACTCCCTTGCGACTGCGAGTAATTATCTCAGCAAATCTGGGTAGCGTCAAGCAAATGTGATTATTATCACCTACAGGGAGTGTCAAGCAATTCGACAATACTCAAATATCTGCTACTTAGCAGAAAAATAACGAAAAAAGAAAGAAAGACAGAAAAGTGTGATAATTGAGAGCACATAATAAAAATCAGTACTACAAATGTGCCGATACTGCAGGAGTGAAACAAGGATCGATAGGGGCCGCGCGTTTTGTCACAGTGTGTGATAATACGGGCGGTGTATGCCGTTTGACATCAGTGGAGCATGGGCGTTCCGCTTGCTTTTCGAGGTGGCGTTAACAAATATTCCCAGTCAGGGGAATCGCCGAATGACTACGTAGTAGGAGGCTGATAAAACGAACGACTGTGGTGGGTGTGAACGCCCCACTGTAAGTGGGTTGCTGCTGTACCCGGCCTTACCAGGACGGCAAAGTCAGGCCGATGACTCAGAACGCTGCCGGAGTCTACCGAATGTTGCTGTAATAAACATAGTAAAAAAACACTTAACATCTAGTCAGCATCAAAATCAAACATCATTTACAGCAAAGCAGTATTATACACTTTTACACTCCTTTCCCCATCCCAACGCTGGGCCAGTGTTGACCTGCTTCTGCATTTTCCCACTCACCCCTTCTCTCACTGACCGATACACGACAAGCGATAGCTCGCACATGCATAATCGGGGGGAGGGGGGGGGGGTTACCCCGACTGGCGAAAAAAAGGGGGAGGGGAGGCAGTTTAGAAATGTAAACATTCCTGGCCGTTAGCTCGGCATCGAACTGACCTTATAACATTTGTCAGTCTGGCCTAACGCACAGGCGTTTAAGACTCCTTAGCACACTTCTGAAAGCCTTGACAGATCACGAAGCATTTGGGTCTAACCATTAATAATTAATACACTCAAAGTACATCCATCTACTTACGCGTTATTTTAGGAAATTGTCGTTAGACAAGTCATCAAACACCAAAAGTATCATCTCATTATCATCTCATCATCTCATTATCATCATCCAATCTTTTCATTGTCCTTCGAACATAGGACTCTTTTGCTACCCACTTTTTTGGCGTTTTTTTAGGCAAAGTGGCTAGAGCTCTTGCTTTTTTCGAGGCAAACGGGGTTGACTGGAAACCAAATAGTGTCACGTCCGTGTCTACCCAGCTATAGACATGGTTAGGGAACCATGACTCTGCTATTGGTTAGGGAATGCAAAGGCAGCGATGATGTGAACCAGTCACCCCACCTAATAATGTCACAGTGGGATATTTGCTCGTGATGGTATCTCTGTTTGTGTACTTCGCGTTGAATTATGTTTTGTAGCCCGTTATAGGAGAATGTCAATGTTTCTTTTTCTATTCCCCTCAGTATATTCTATTTTATTTTATTGATTGTATAGTGGTGAGCATCCCCCTGTGTCGATGGCGCGGGTGTGATCTTAATGGACGACATCTGAAATCCAGCTGTGACAACGACTCAGTTTTAATTTTAATGTTCTCTGATTAATTCTTTATCACTTTCTCTTCGTTAAGGTTAACTTCATCACCAACTTGACAAATCTTCTCCTGAATAATTTTTTCTAGGAATTAAGAATTAATCCATAAGGGAATTCATTAAATAGTACCTGGATCACTGAATTCAGTAACTGGAACCAATGTTAGGCAACGAAATCTGAACTCCTTTCCAACTATCATAATTATAAGTCATTCACCATTAAAGTCTATCAATAATTTAATTGATTTTCTTCGTAACTTGGACATAGTCTTTCCCCCATATCTTTTCGGTTATTATCTTTTTTTTAATTATCTTCCCTTTTGTTTTTATCAGTTTACAACTTCAGATTTTACAGTTACACTAGAAAAAGAAGGACGCAAGTTTGTAATCAACACAAAGAATGACCGACAAGTTCAGCGAGCAACCTACGCTAATTTGCCAGAGAATAGTTTATATGATATCTTATGACCTCAACGTGACTCCTGTTTGTGCAGGGGGAAGTTGTTGGTGTATTAAATTATCAAACAGCTTCCGGCCGACCGAAAAGTCGTCAGTAAATAAGAGTCGGGTTGACTGAACAAACGTTTGACCCGGGGACATCGGTAGCAGATAATTGCCACATACCTTGTGGTTCAGGTTTTCCAAAATGGGCGACAGACAGTATTTTGATATAAGGCGGAAGTTCGCAAACATGACGTGCCCAAATACATGGTTCATTTCACTGGGATGTCGGAAGATGACAGTTTTATTAAAGATTAAGACACGTACAGTGACGTAATACTTCCGTCAGATGGAATTAGTTTTGAAAGTCAACTACGAGAAAGTAACATCTTGGAAGATATTATCAGTGATAGATCTATGGAGCGGTGAGTTTGTAAGCATGACAAGTAACAATGGATATGGTAATGTAGTTTGAAAATACCATGTAAAGGGTAATATTGTATGTTGCATTGTAGTAATGTTCTACATGAGGTTAGTGTGGAGTCCCTTACCAAAATCAGACACTTATTCGCAGTTGGTTTGATGTTTGAGGTGATAAGATAGACTGCTCCTGATTTGACTTATCTTCCACGTAGCAACCTGGGTGTGTAGGCAAAAATTTCGCTTTTATTCTACAGCGTTGTAAGACTAATTCACTGACTTCCAATTTTGTCAAGAAGAAATCATAGTCAGCCAGGAACAAGGAATATTAGGACCCAAATATAGGATAAGACATATGACTGGAAGTGAATTCTAAGATTAGAAGAGAGTAATCCCAGAGACACCACTTTGCACCTTACGTTTTGGGATCCACTTCGTGCACCCAGCTAGACACCTACACACATGAAAGGTACGGCACCTTAAACAGTGTCCGACAATATATTCAAAAATTACTTGATGTAAGTTGTAATACGTACTTTTTATCATTTTACATTTGCTTTTTGACATAATTTGCTTGTGCATGTACAGTGGCAACCTCATCACTGCAATTAACTTGACACATGAACCACCATTGCAAGAGCTGGTGACTGCTTCGTGCGGTTTCCTTACAAGGAACCAACAGAAGGTAGCCCCAGACTCCATAGAGAGCAAGGAGTGGATGATGATATCATGGTTTACATATTTATTACACAAACCCTTTAGTAAATTGCATCTATATATGTATATATATTCCAGTTGTTGACTGCCGCTGTCAAAAAGCACTTTCATCCGACTCACTGTGGTTAAAATAAACGCTCAGGGAGGGTAAACATTTCTGAGGAAGATGAAATGGTTGATGGAAATGGAGGTCGCCTGGTGACTTTGTCAGAAAACCCAACACTTAGCAGAGACATTAGTCTCCTTTCAGTTTGTGATACAAGTTGCCAGCAGTCGACGCTAGACATCAACATCAAACGGGTCTTGAAGACACTTGACAGCCTTTGTTATTACCTCAACCTTAATGCATGAATGACATCCAAGTGACATCTAACAAAATTTGTCATGTAGAAAACCACAGCTCTGTCTCATCTTCTTATACAACTCCTGGGTGCAGTGAGAAGGTCATGCATAAAAACACACACAGCCAAATTTTCTAAAGAAACCAGTACGAGCAGTAATAATACTGACTGACAAATATCAATCGAGGGACCACACACATTTTTACAATGCAGATTCAAATTGGGTAAAACAAATTAACATCGAGAAACAAAAATGTAATTTGCATAAATACATTGGTGCTGTAGATTCTAGCAAAAAATAAAAGTTGCTTGTACAAAGTAAATTCAGATCTAAACCACGAGCTTGTTACTGAGGAAGGCATATATTCATCTAAGCAAGCCAAAATTATATTAAGGCTATACATAACACAAAAAGGTAACTTTGAATATGCTACCTTCCTTGCTCATACAGCGTAAACATTTGATATATAACTTCAAGGGTAAGACATTTTCTGTATGTACTTGATAAACCACAGAATGATAAATATTTAATTTAAAAAAAACAATTAATAAAAACCTGCAGCACTAGCCTAACTATCAGGCCTATTACTAACCAGAATGTTTTAACCAACTGGCATTTTCATTGTAAGCCAAATACAAGTCATCCGTTACAAGCTTACTGCACAGACCTGGCAACTACACTTAACCTTGGCTTTTTCCTTATTGCCAGTTAACACATTAAAAATAACTTTTACTGCGGCTCCTTACAATGCTGATGGTGAAAATTTGTTACTTAAAAACAACTGTCACGGTTCATACTGTTATATATTTATTCATATCATACAAATTAAGCCTTAGTCTAATACCCATACTAAAAGAACAAGTACAGGAGTGCTGGCATATTTCACAGAAGTTGGAAATTACAAAGTAGCCACAGAATAGCAAAATTGGTAACAGTTATACAAAGTAAAGTAATCATGTTTCTTTGTAACTTATTTAAGCACTGAACATCCAATTGGCAAAGCAGTTAAAGCTCTTTACTCTTGCGGCAGTTACCCGGTTCTGTGATCAAAACCTGGCAGCGTCACTCAGTAGTAACTGAGTACCTGACTCTACTCTTGAGTTAGAGAAGGCAGAAGCAGCAAGGGAGGGAACTGATCACCCAACCTCATAAGAAAAGCTGGACCTACTATGGAAATACCTAACACATCACTCCCCTAAGGCAGTATCTGCTATGGGATTAGCTTTACCATTTACTTATGCATTGACCATCAAGCCCTATTAACTGTATAATACACATATTTCCGATGTGTGCTAGGAAGCGGAGCTTTCATGGCATTTGAGAAGCTTCAAGAATTTAAGAACAATAATAGTAATAGTTATTCGTGTCAGTAGATGTAATGAGTTTAAATCCCAATTTCCACCATTCACCTACAGGGTGTAAAACTCTTAAGTAGCACATCTCATTGCACACAAAGTACACTTAGTGAGTTTTGGATGATGTGTAGCAATAATAAAATGCTGGAAAAGCACTCCCGGAGGTTAATAACTGGGTGATATTAAACAAGATTGTAACCAAGATTATAATCCAGATGTTAACCAAGATTAAAATCAA
The DNA here is from genome assembly GCA_024509875.1 of Oreohelix idahoensis. Taxonomy (NCBI): domain Eukaryota; kingdom Metazoa; phylum Mollusca; class Gastropoda; order Stylommatophora; family Oreohelicidae; genus Oreohelix; species Oreohelix idahoensis. The sequence continues at coordinate 21,568 of JAMPIV010007772.1, forward strand.
GATTACAAAGACACATTTTGATAACACTGAAAAAGATAAAAGTAGCTTGTCCAGATTTGAATGACATGTATAACTGTAAACATACAGGTGGATTTTTCTTGTCAAAAAAATGGGTAGGTAAAATAAACTGAACACCCACATGTGAGAAATAAATGATCACTGATGTACACAAGAATCTACCTACTTGTCCATCACGTTTAAAGAAGTGTAGAGAACAAATTATACACTATGGTAGACAAGAAGATGGACTCTTGTCACATTCCAGTCACAAAAATCTGTCACAGTTTCATTTATTTGTGTCTGTCAGCAACGTAAGTCTGTCACGCTCATTAGTCTATCAGTGGACAATGGCAAAGAAAACCTATCTGCTGTTGCCCTAAGACGCCACTAGGCGTAATGGCCACTGACTGCTTTGACGGTCGGTGGCTAAGGACAGAAGAAGAAGAAAGAAGAAAACCTGTCACATTCTTCTTCTATCATCATTGCCATACTTTTTTTGTCATAATTCTGTCTAGAAGTAACATTTGTCTGTCACATGTCTGTCTCCTAGCAACACCTGTCCATCAAATTCTTCTGTACATGACTAATATCTCTGTCACATTCTTATGTCCATCAGTATGCATGTTCATTACATCATTAAGTTGTCCACCATAAAGCATCAGTCTATCACATGTTTCTGGCACATGAAGCTGTCCATCAGTAACATCAATCTAGAAATCAAGTTGCTGATCCCTAACATCAGTCTGTCACATTCAACTGCCCACTGTTAATACCTATCACATTCAGCTGTCTAATGTTACCATCTATAACATTCAGTAGCTCAACGTTAACATTAATCACATTCAGTTACCCAATGTTAACATCAATCACATTCAGTTGCCAGAACATTAAACAACTATAACATTCAATTGTCCACTGCTGAAATCCATTACACTCAGATGCCCAATGTTAACATCTATCACATTCAGTTGCCCAATATTAACATCTATCACATTCAGTTGCCAAAACGTTAAACAACTATAATATTCAATAGCCCATTGTGGAAATCCATTCATCAATCACATTCAGTTACCCAATGTTAACACTCATAACAACCACTTCCCCAATTTTAAGTTCTATTACTAGATTCTTCTGCCCAACAGTAACACTGGTTTGTCATAATCTACCGCCCATCAGTAACACTGGTTTGTCATAATCTACCGCCCATCAGTAACACTGGTGTGTCATAATCTACCACCCATCAGTAACACGGGTTTGTCATAATCTACCGCCCATCAGTAACACTGGTTTGTCATAATCTACCACCCATCAGTAACACTGGTTTGTCATAATCTACCACCCATCAGTAACACTGGTTTGTCATAATCTACCACCCATCAGTAACACTGCTTTGTCATAATCTACCACCCATCAGTAACACTGGTTTGTCATAATCTACCGCCCATCAGTAACACTGGTTTGTCATAATCTACCACCCATCAGTAACACTGGTTTGTCTATCTACCGCCCATCAGTAACACTGATTTGTCATAATTTACAACCCATCAGTAACACTGGTTTGTCATAATCTTCCACCCATCAGTAACATCTCGCCGCATCAGTACTGCTTTATTATATCTTCACTTTTTGCCAAAATTGACCTGAGGTCATATTTTTATATAAAGTAGTTTAATCTATCATCTTACACAATATCTAACAGTTAACTGTCTGGATCATCATGAAAAAATTTGATTTTAATGTGATATATCCTTCTATTCAACTAGTAAACCACAAACTTTAAACGTGTTTTTCTCAGAACTAGCTGAAGTGGAGATGGAATAAAGCATTACTAAGGCGTGGACGTCTGAGAGTGTACGAAGAAGAAGAATTTCTTTACAATAAAACCATACTTAACTGTAACTGCAAAAGGAAAATACCTACTAGAGATAATATAGTATTAAGCATAAAATAAATACAAACAAAAACATTTTTTTTAAACAACTTTATTCACATTTCGTGGAAATTTACAAAGACATGTGCATTAAAACATTGACAATAAAAGCATGAATATAAGTATAAAAATGAAAATACAAAGAGCAGCGGTTAAAAAAAAAAAACCTTTCACTCCTTGCACACTCATTTATACACTCTTTGTTGTGCTCTAAAGTTATACGTTGCGTGGTACAGATAAGTTGTGAGTTATTTTTTGCCCGTCTGAGTAGAGTGGATGGTGATAGGTACGTGAGAAAGGTGTGAGAAATAGATTTCACGGGTAGTAGCTCAAGGAAAAAGATATGTCTCTGGAATGAGTAAGTTTCTCTATTCCAGCCTATCTATACGACTGTAATTTGGTACAAGACAACCTTGCCCTCCTCATACATATAAATATAAGTTTAACTACGCACACACACAGCTATGTGACAACAAGACACACAAACGTGAAAAAACTACGGTTAATTGGGTATGGGTCTGACCAACACACAAAGTTAAGTTTCTTTGTTGTTTATTATCATTAAACTTGACAACACCAATTATCTAAAGAAAGATCAAACAAATCAGATTTACATACATATGAAATAACAAAAATAGATGCACCCTCCCCTTATGGAGAAAAGTACCCAAAGGTGGAAGGTTAGCACTAAGATACAGAGTAGACAGTAGAGTAGACACAATCTTACTCTATAGGTACAGTAAAGTAAACAAATTAGGCAAATCCAGAGTTGGTAAAATCTCTGTAACAAAGAAAAATATTCACTCTCTCTTGCAAACAGTAGCCGCTCTCTCACTCTTATCTCCTAGGAGATATTCCTCAGCGTACAACTATCCAGTACAATTTCCTCCTTTGGCCCCAGTTCATCCTCTAACAACAACTTTTGAAAGGAACGCCAAATCTGGTAGTTATTTAGCTAACAAATGTTACTGTGAATAGTCGATGTAAGAACGTGCTCTTGTGGTTCACAATTTAAAAAAGAGGCAAATACTCCAGTATTGGAATACGTCTGGTTGCAAAAAAATGTTACAATGATAAATGAGGATAATCCTATCGGCTGACTCTATATTAGAGTGCCGATTCTGTCTGGATGCTTCGCTTGACTACGACTGTCAGAAGTCGGGAATAAATGTTTTCTTTTGTACACCCTAGTGGGCTGATAAACTTGAAAAATATTGCTGGGTTTGGTAAGTCCAGTTAAATTACTTTTAGTGTCAGAACTGTTCTCATGTATCTTTGGCGAGTACACGCTTATAATGAAGATCGGTACCGCTCAAACCAATTTGAGGCAAAGGTAACTAACAAAGTAAAATTTCCCAGACCAAAACAAATAAAAGAAAAGACCGCTGGACGCTCTTGATCAGATCTGCTAGGAATATACGAAAAACATTTATGGAAAAATCCTACTATTCTATATAGCTATATATATATATGCACACAGACGGGGACAAGACGATCTCTTATCCACTCCATCAGTCCTGATTAAAGTTAAACGGCACAGGTGTTTTCTTTAGCCTACCCTATCGCGCGTCGCTTAGCAAGTGTAGGTTGGATTGAGTTATGCGACTCTCCCTCCTGCTCGCGGTTAACGATCAGCGTACAGTGTCAATTATCACAAACTATCGCCGGTCGTTAAGTAGCTATTAATTTGCTCGGCGTCTGATAGTTTAATCGTATGAAATTAAATAATTTGCACTTATAATAAATACGCACAATGTAATAAAGCGTGCATTCTTTTCTGTCACTATCAGTCGCGCCTAGCCTATAAACCAGTCAGCTAAAACCGTCTCTTCTTGTGTGAGAAAGCGTGTGGTGAAAATTAACATTATAACTGAACATCTAGTATGAAATAGCTACGCGTTATTTTATTTCACTAGTTTTAACAGCTAGAAAATCTAAGTGAATTATAATGGTAAAAGCTAACACTTTTAATTGGTAAAAGCTAACACTTTTAAACACGTAAGCACTAATTTCTATTACCAGAAATCAGAATGAAAAATCCCCACGAATTGCTAATGTGGTAGGGTGGGCGAGAAGAAGATGATGATTATATTGTGATGTGTGATCACTCTCTTGTCACACTCGCACCGACCCGAACAACAATAAAACTCTTGATTCTAGAGGCAGGGGCTATATTTATTTTTACAACCCATTCAGTGACAAAGCAAACATTAAACAAATAAACTAGCGAACATAACAAAACGAAACTAAACAAAACAAAACACCCAACAGTGCCCGATGCTAATCTGAAGAAGCAAACAAAGCACAGAATAGTTAAAATCATAATATAATACTGAATGAGAAACACCACGCTCTCACCTGTCAAACTGTCCTACGCCGCCACCTGACACACTCAACTATCACACACAAACACACTCATGTGTGTCGTCCAATGCGACTAGTATGGTGTTGTGCATGAGGCTGGCAACCTCACCATGTAACACAGATTGCCACCGAAACCACTACTGCAAGGGCAAACTCTCAGCTATCACACACACACACTCATGCATGTCGTCCAATGAGACTAGTATGGTGTTGTGCATGAGGCTGGCAACCTCATCGTGTAACACAGATTGCTACCGAAACACTACTGCCCTAGCATATGAATACTTAATATGGAGGCAAACCACACTGTTGGCCCCATGCTCCCTCAGGAGCGGAGAAGAGAAATATATATCTTGAAGTAAGCCCACGTGCTCTCACAACCATTCCTCACATAACCATAATTAAATAATCATAAAATGGACATAAAATAATATTCAACTATATGTACAACAAATACTCTCAATAACGCGAATAAGCTACTACCTCGTAACCGATCCACATCAGTATTCGTTACTGCATTCTGAAGCATGTCGTATGTGACGACTGGGGCGCCTGGCAACAAGCGTGTCGTATATGACCACTGGTGCGACTGGGAATCTCATCACATGAAACACATCGTTACCGAAACAACCACTGCAATAGCATAAAAATGCTTCTTGTCGGCTTGTGATAGACACCAGCCACATTGGTGTTTCCATGCTCCGCCGGGAGCGACCAGAGAAACACATGTCTCAACAAAGGAGTGGCCTCGCGCTCTCCAGAAATCTAAATGACTATTCTCACCTCACAGTAACCCATTAAATATATACAGTAGAATTATGATAAGTAGGCTATCGTGAAATACACTCAATTCATCATCATGTGACGTATTCTTTCCAGAACGTTGTCTCCATTACAGCTGCTCTGAACGCATCACGATTCTGGGCAAGTCGACCTGCATCAGCCAAAGACAAGTTCAGACTCTCTGTGATGCCATTATGGATTTCTTGGCATTGTACATCCAGTAGTTTGCATTGCTTTATGGATGGTTCTGGCCGCTTACCATTACAGTCCATGGTGCGCCCTCAGCCCGATACCAGGCCTTTCCAACTCCTGCCCTAGAAGCCGTTGTCAAAACACTCAATTACTTTTACATAAAAGAAATAAAATAATTACTCTTGACTTTAACAAAACTGGCATTAACACGAAAACTATCTCTTTCTTTCCTTTACTGGGGAAAATTATCTTAATCTGCTTCCCACCCACGTGTCAATTCACGCGATCTAAAACTGCGTAACATTAAGTGATAACTAAGAGTGTTACCGCAGACCCCTCGCGCCGCTTTTATACAATCACCACGTGGCTCTCCCTGTTGCCATCTTCCCAACTAGTTAATATTATCTAAATTGCAGTTTCTGATAACATTTCTGTCCAGTTTCATGTATAAAACACTCTCCTACTAAATTTGCCCTTCTCTGATGAATGGAATACTTGATACTAAATTCTCACATCTGGATTTAGGCTTTGCGTGCCTAATAAAACCTATCAAACATTATTTTCACTCATCTATCATTTCAAGACTAAATTATAATGTCCCAAAAAGACATTTCCTTTGGAAACACATCTATCTATATCACTCAACATTAAAATAGCCACATCGATATTATTTCCGAATTATATAAACCTAATTCTAATTTAAATTAACTCACGTGCTCAAGGCATTTACAGCTTGGCTCTGTCTGTCTTCTTCGTCTGTTCTCACTGGGCGGCTGTCTCAACAATAGACCAGTTTCGCCGCTTGCTACCCCTTTTATAAACCCTGGCCTAACCACTCAACTTACTCCGCGCGCGCAGTAATGCGCTACTTAAACAACACTCGCGATATTTTGCTCTAGAATGCATGAAAACACAAATAAAACCTACAGCTATTTAATATAAAACACGAGTATCAAATATGATTCACAACTATACACCACAATTAATTTCTCAGGCTTTATTGTGGCCTCATTACATATCTTCTACTTCAGACTTTTCACAACCCAGAATGCTTTGCGCACATCGACAATAATCTGCCTAGAAACAGGTAGGGGGCGGGCGTCTCCTTTTCCGCCCCATCACACTAATAACACATTTAACAAAATGGTTCTAGAACTGCGTGCTTAGACTATCCAAAAATTCTGAGTGTCACTGATGGCAGGTTTAGGAAAACACAGTTTATATATCATTATATTTCTCTGATCTATAGATGTTGTTAATTTTCGCGCTAGTGTGTGTAACGGAAAATCAGAAACAGTATTACAAGATAAAGGCTTACAGGTAGGCTTTTTCGGGCGTTGCTGGCCAACATCACAGGACTTTTTACGTGTTAACGGGGTTCTCGAAGGTTTTTGCCCGCGACTCGACATCAAAGCGTACTCGGGGAATTGTGGATTTCCCTTCGTAGACTTCAAAAAGATTCTGTGTTTTTCGATTGCGGTCTGTCAGGTATCGTATGATTGACAGATAAGCTCGCGTGAGAAGACGAGGTAAACAAAACTGATTCGCTACCTGTTATGACGGGCAGGTCACGAAAGTTTGTAAACACATCGTTTGCTTGTGTTCAAAGAGAAGAGGCGGGGATGAAAAAGTAAGCTTGTGTGAGTAAAGACAGGCAGTAAATGCATGGTTTTAGCTAGCAAATCATAGAGCTCTACGAGGTTGCGAAGACTGTCAGATTACTGTAGGCTCTTTTTCCATTATGCGTCACACGTTGCACCTTTTTTTTTGGTAATGATAATGTTGATTTACTATGTAGATATATTGTAATTTCCTTGTGTAAATAACTAAAATCTTCACAGAAATGTGGATAACGGTTGTTGTGGCCAGTAAACTCCCTCAGGTGCAAACTTTAGGCCACCACACACACGAAGGTTAAGATTTCCGTCGCATTGGAAAATAATAAAACGAAGGGTACTTAAATTTACTTAAGCTAAACGCAGGTGTCCGATTTCGCTGATTTACGATGTCAAGATCTCAAGTCCGGCTTATATAACATAAAATCCCGTGCTGGACCGTGAATTGTGATCTGAAAGAATGCCCTTGGGACAAAGAAGGAGTCTTGGTTCATCCAGTGCAATTTTAAATGGATGTCTGGTAGTGTCTTGGGAATTGAATTAAGCATAATGGCTTTGACAATGTCTGTTATTTGTTTCGTATGTGCGTCCAGTGTGTCTTGTAAAATTTTTTGGGGCTGGTATAATTGTACTACATGTATAGAAAATGTGTTCCTCGCTTTCCTGTACATTCGCCTGGCACATCTTGCATCGTGATTTTCGTTTCAATCTGTGTGCTGCTCTTTCTGTGGTGGGTGTCATGTTATATAAAAGTCGATATGTGACTTCTGTGGCTTTTGGTGCGATGCTTTTGTTGTGAAGATCGGTGAAAATCTCAATTTAATCTGTTATAAAGTGATTGTAACCTCTTTTAATTTTATGTGTAAAGGTGGTGCTTGTAACCTGACTAAGTGTTTGTAACTTTTGTTTGTTTTCTGGTTAATTAAAATTGCGTTTCCTCGGATGGCTTGTTTGCATGTCCTGTAAAAGGGTGGTAGTGTGCCGTAATGGTGTGGGACATTGTTCTTTAGTAGTCTTAGTCTAGCAAGTCTAAGCCTACGTAATAATGGGCTAATGTGTGTTGTTCTGGGTCTCTTATTATATTTCCTACATGTCTGATTCGAAGGGCCTTGATTTTTGTCCCTATATCCTGGAGGGAAATTCTCCTGAATATTTTCTCTTGTATGAGTGTTTGATGTTTAATGCTAAATAAAGTGTGCCCAAAAACAAAACTCCTAATCTCCTTGTTTGTCTCTGTCACCGTATGTTGTGGAGGGTCACACACTGTAGCAATGTAAATTATTTTTGGAATAATAAAATAGTTCACTATTGCACTTCTGGAAAAAATGGTTGCATTTTTGTATTTGTAGCAGTGTACCGTGTCTGTGATATGTGCGACAACATTCTGCCATGTGACTTTGTGTGTGCGGTTTGGGTGAGATGGGAAGTACATACCGTACAGTTTCATGTTTGTTGTTGACGTTAAATCAAAGGGATAATCTGCTTTGTTTTTCCATCTGACTATACCCATAATTGTAGACTTTTGGACGTTTAATTTTTACCCACTACCTTTACCAAAAAGCGTGAATGTGTCTAGAATATTTTGTACAGACCTATCATTGGGGGAAAGAAGGTAGTATCGTCTGCGTAGGCAAGCAACTCTTGTTCCAATTTACCCTGAATAAAAGTGCCTCTGATAGTACTGTCTTGTCTAATTTTCTCTAGCAGTGGTTCTAGAGTGAGTACATAGAGTAGAGGAGAAAGGGGACATCCCTGCCTAACAGATCTTGTCAGCCTGAAGGTCCCAATAAATGAATGATTTACCAAAACTTTGCTTTCAGGTTTTGTGTATAATGTATAATTTTAATCCACTTTCTGAAGTATTCACCAATGTTGCACGGTGTGAATTTGTTTGTTAGGGTTTTTGCTAAAATGTTATAGTCTGTAGTTTTTAAGCTTTGTTTTCTCCGGGTTAGAACAAAAGAAACATGTCCTGGTATAAGGCCTAAATATATACGAGGGATGGTCAAAAAGTAATGCCTCGTAATTTTTAATTTCATTCAATAGGCAAGAAAACAGATAAAATTTACACTGAAATGTAGCCCCAAGTCTGAACTTCAAAAATGTATTTCTCAATGTAGTCTCCGTTATTTGTTACAGTTTTTGTCCATCTTCTCACAAGGGCATGTATCCCCGCACGGTAAAAATTTGTGTCCTTTTTCCTAAACCGCTGGCGTACGGCGCGTTTAAGGGTCTTGGTGTCCTCAAAGTGATGTCCGCGAAGATCTTCTTTCAGTGGTCCGAACAGATGGAAGTCAGAAGGTGCAAGATCGGGACTGTAAGGGGGATGTGGTAATAATGTCCAGCCAAATTCTGCAATCGCATCAATGGTGCGTTTAGCGGTGTGTGGCGTGGCATTATCGTGCAACAGTAGTGCAGTTCTCTGATCTTTTAATGGGTAAAGTCGCCGAAGACGACCTCTAAGCTTCTTCAAAGTTTCAATGAAACGGTCTGCATTCACCGTATTTCCCTGTTCCAAGAAGTCGAGAAGAATCACACCCTTCTCATCCCAAAACACGGAGGCCATAACTTTCCCTACAGATGGTGAACTTTTGAACTTCTTTCTTGTCGGTGATGTTGTGTCTGTCTGTCAACATTCTGGGTACCCACCGTGCACAAACTTTTGAATAACCCAGGTCTTTAATGATGTTCTGGACACTGCCTTTACTAATGGACAACATGGAAGAAAGTTCATCCAGTGTTACCCGACGGTCACCACGAATGATGCCATCAACTCGATGAATGTTGTGTGGAGTCACTGCGGTAGACGGACGGCCAGTCCGCTTTGCGTCAGCCATTGAGGATTGACCTACTTCAGCTTCGTCACAACGATGTACCCAACGTCGGACAGTGCTAAGATCCACTGTTGAATCTCCATAAACATTCTTCAAACGTTCGTGGATGCGAATTGGGGTCTCGCCTTCAGCATTGAGGAATTCTATGACATAACGTTGTTTTAACCGAACGTCTTTGGCAGCCATTTTTAAACTGTTACAGTGGTGCCACCTGTTACTGAAACAGGTTGGTAATGCTTTACAGTGCAGAAGAGTGTTTGAGGAATTCTGCTAAATTTACATATTGCACACCGATGCAGTATTTACATACATAAAAAATAGGAGGCATTACTTTTTGACCTTCCCTCGTACTACAAAAGCATACTTGTAATTGTTATTCATAATGAGAATCCGCTTTTTAATGTGAATTACTATATTTATACAAAATATTAAATATTTGCAACGTAAGATAAAAAAATATTTTCTGCAATTTTATATTCCACAAACATTTGCTTAATTATCTAAACTCCATTGAAAAATAAGAAAAATTTAGAATGAAAATTACATGTACTCATTAGCTTTATAAAAAGCTGCTTGATTACCTTGAAATTAAAAAAAAAAAAAAAATTATTTCCCTAGGCGCTCATCGTTTCTGGCCTAATTATGAAGCAGCCGTATTTGAAATTGTTTTTTTTTTCTGGTTTTTCAAGGGCATCATATCTTAAGACCTATCAACATGCCAAATTTCAGACTTCTAGTAGTTTAGAAGTGGTCAAATAATTTCGTGCGGACAGACGGAAAGACGGAATCGCAAATCTCACTTTACTTTATACGTACATAAGATATATAATTTAGTCAATCAGTCAATCAATACCCTTTAGCTACCTAAGGTGCATAGGCCTTCAACAAACACATACCAATCCTCCTGTCACGTGACATCAGCTTATGTTCACTCCACGTCTTCTTCATAATTTTCACGTCTATTACAAGCTCTCTTCTCCGTGTGTTTTTTGGCCTGCCTCTCTTATGGCGGTTCCAGAACAAGGACTGCCTTGTAATGTTATCAACTGGTTTCATATAATGTAGCACATACATAATTAAACACTATTTCTGTTAAAATCCACCCCCAGACATTTGTGATGTCATACAAAACAATTAGGGCTGTTGATACTTAATAACATCAATAGTTTTCAAATTACTGCCGAATGTTGAAAGGTTTGGCAATTCTTCTCGTCAATAAAAGTTTCTCACGGACTAAAACGGTTACAGCAAATTGAGCCACAAGATTTTCCTCTTGTCCAGTACGCAGAAGAAGCGTTAAGTCTTTGGAAACTTCGAATAAATGATAGACGATCAATACCACTATTTCCAACATCAGAGTGGAACGTATACCAACTGCCACGCCAAGATGTTGCTCGTACTATTAACTATGTTGAAGCGTAGCATGAGCGAGTTGGTGTTATATTTAGAACTAACTGTAATGTTTACTGTGTGCGTGATGTATTGCGGAGGGAGGAGAGGATGGTCGAAAACAGAGTTTCACAGTTACGCTATCATCGTATCATAAAGAATCTGTTCCATGTTTTGATAATCGGCAAGTACGTGGTAAATGGATGAAAGAAGTGTGCTAGGAAGAAAAATAGCAAACACGCAATTTTAAAAAAAAATTATCGGCAAGAACCGTACTTTGAATATTTTTTCCTGAAATAGCCCTGTATATTGGATATTAAATTCTGTTCTTATTTGTTTTCATTTTCAGTTGCTTTTATTCTGTGAAAATAAATATAATCATATAATTTATGAAATAAATACAATGCATGAATATTGTTTACTCCATTTTGTGATCAACATTTAGCACACCACGTTTATGATAGACCACTTTTAGACAGATGTGCTGTTAGACAAAACAACCATTAGGCGAAAATGCTTTAGACCAAAGTGAATTTATACCAGAGTGCTTTAGACAAAATGGTTTCAGACACAAAAAATTTTTAAACCAATGTAACCTACACCGATCGCTAAATAGCTTAAAACCCAGTATGAACGCTAAATACGCCATGCTGAGAACATTTATCAAATGCTGATTATGTGGAACTGGATGTTTACTTTGTAATTAGTCGCGAACAAGAAAGTTATCATTTCCTTTTTATTTCTTTATGGAGCTTGGAAAAAAAGTTGGTTTGGTTTGGTTTGGTTTGGTTTGGTTTGGTTTGGTTTTAAGGACTATTTTCATTGCACACGAACAACACCATCAGTGCTCCGATCTTCTCCCTTAGATCACACAAGGAGGATCTCAGCACAGTGCACGACCTCCGTGGTACCGGCGAGAATCCCAATGTGTGTATATTAGGAATCACACATTCTATAATTATTTTTGTGGTGGGTACGTTCCTAATTTTTAAATTTTGCCAGGGCAGCGGCCGTGTGTCCTATTCTTTACGATTTCCAACTACCGTGTGATTTTTAACGGGACCTCCTATTTTTTTCCCCTTATCCGAGAAGACAAGGCATCCAATCTCACTACCCAAGAGACCAGGGGAGAGTATGACATCATTAGGACCACTGGTTCTGAAAAAAAAATGTCCATAAAGTATATTCCCTCATCTGGGAATCGGACCCGATAACTCTAGAATTCGAGGCAGACGAAATACCTCTTAGCCACTCTGACTCCCTAAAATAATGTTACCGTACAATTATAAATGGGTGCTTGCGTAAAATAGACGGACTGAAAGTTGATGTTAAGATCACTAATGTGGAACTGATGACAAGAACAACATAGGTGCCAGTGTAACAAGAGATGAGAAGAACACGCTGCCGATCGTTAGAATAAAAACTGATAAAAACATGCTGATAGCTTTACAAGGTTGTCCTAGTAAAATCTGCTGATAGCTTTACAAGGTTGTCCTAGTAAAACCTGCTGATAGCTTTAAAAGGTTGTCCTAGTAAAACCTGCTGATAGTTTTATAAGGTTGTCCTAGTAAAACCTGCTGATAGCTTTACGTCCTAGTAAAACCTGCTGATAGCTTTACAAGGTTGTCCTAGTAAAACCTGCTAATAGCTTTACAAGGTTGTCCTAGTAAAACCTGCTGATAGCTTTACAAGGTTGTCCTAGTAAAACCTGCTGATAGCTTTACAAGGTTGTCCTAGTAAAACCTGCTGATAGCTTTACAAGGTTGTCCTAGTAAAACCTGCTGATAGCTTTACGTCCTAGTAAAACCTGCTGATAGCTTTACAAGGTTGTCCTAGTAAAGGACATCGCCAGCTGGAGAGAGGTAGAGGGAGACCTAAAAACACATTGAGAAGAGAGCTGAAAACATAAATGAAAGGGATAAAGAGATATGGAAAGACCTTGAGCGGATGGCACGTGACAAAAAGACCTAACACAGATTGTTGAAGGCCTATGCTCTTTATGGGAATGAGGGGTAATGAATGTATGGGGATTAATAATGAATGAAAGAGAAGATGAACCCCTCATTGCTGTTAGCTCTTGCTGGAAGGTGACGTTAAAGCACATGACGAAACAATGAAAGAAGATCTCTACTACTCCATCGGGTATGTTGTAAAAAGTGTTTTCTGTGAGGTCGTGCATGGGACTGGCAGCTTCATTATATCAAATATATGGTACTTGTGTGATATTTCACCGCTAAAATAAAATTTTCCAAATTTATTACCAAAACTGACAACCGTTCTTTTTCTTGACTGGAAAAGGTTGATTTCACATTGTGATTTGGGAGGGCAAGTTCGTCGTGCATTCATAGTTGACACGCTTACGACAGATCCGCCCCCAACCCCCCCCCCCCCCCCGGTATTTTAAGTTTATAAGCAATAAAACGGTATTGAATTGGGACCTAAGATGCGTCAACAGTGCTCCACTACCGCGATAAGTTACCGGGTTTCTGGTTCAAAGCTTGGTAGAGTCTAACCAGCTGTAAATGGGTACCTGACTCTGATCTTGAGTTAGAGAAGGCAACAGCAACGAGAACGGGAACAGGTGTCACGCATCAGTCTAACCAGCTGTAAATGGGTACCTGACTCTGATCTTGAGTTAGAGAAGGCAACAGCAACGAGGACGGGAACAGGTGTCACGCATCAGTCTAACCAGCTGTAAATGGGTACCTGACTCTGATCTTGAGTTAGAGAAGGCAACAGCAACGAGGACGGGAACAGGTGTCACGCATCAGTCTAACCAGCTGTAAATGGGTACCTGACTCTGATCTTGAGTTAGAGAAGGCAACAGCAACGAGGACGGGTACAGGTGTCATGCATCAGTCTAACCAGCTGTAAATGGGTACCTGACTCTGATCTTGAGTTAGAGAAGGCAACAGCAACGAGGACGGGAACAGGTGTCACGCATCAGTCTAACCAGCTGTAAATGGGTACCTGACTCTGATAGGGACTGGCCTCCTCTGTAAATTATGCAGCTACGAACGAACATGTGTATGTCCTGATATGTGCCACGCTTCAGCGATCCTTGGTGATCTGTTCCCCTCACGGTCCTTTTCAGGGCCCACAAAAACCACAAAACTGCACCTACCACGGTCCTTTTCAGGGCCCACAAAAACCACAAAACTGCACCTACCACGATCCTTTTCAGGGCCCACAAAACTGCACCACGGTCCTGTTAAGGGCCCACAAAACCAACAAAACTGTACCCTGGCAATAAATCCTTTATTTGTTTTCACCGCTGGGTGTGGAGGGCTGGGTGGAGAGGGCTGGGTGGGAAGTTGGTCCCCCTCCCTCACTATGCACTGATCCTTGTCAAATATTTACCTAATCAGAGCCGGATTAACGTAGTAGCAAAAGTAGCATTTGCTACGAGTCACGCGCTTTTAGGGCCCCGCGCCAATAAATATGTACATCATTTTTTGGTCATCTTCTAATACGAGCGTTAAACCAATGATCTTGTGATGTATGCCATCTTTAGCGCCTTTTCATTTGATGTCACGAAATTGTGAGAGAAAGAGCATAACAGGGTGACTTAGTGTGACTCTTTATTACTTTTATCTTAACTGTTTGCGGACAGAAGCAGTCATTTTCTTTGGATTTGTTGAAAGCCTGTACACCTTCTTTTCTGCTTCTACCTACCGGTGGGGTCTCCTTTCTACTGCATTATGTGCAGGCGGTTCAGATAACAATGATCAGAAGGCAGAGTGTCGTCAACAGGCTCGTTGTCTACTTTCAACCATGATGAAGTTAGAAACAGGAATAATGATCATACTGTGGGATCAAGTATTACACCGTTTTCAAATGGCCAGTGCTTCTTTGCAATCTTCTGACCAAGATTTGAATACGGCTTGTGCACTCTATGAATCCCTGCGGGGGTATATTCAAGCTATGCGGTCTACTTTTGCAGACATAGAGCAAAAGGCCAAGGATGTGACTGAGTGTGAACATTATCAAGAACAAACTCGAAGGAAACACAAACGAAATCGAGAGTATGATGATTTCAGTGGTTCCAGCACAATTGATGAATCTCAAACGCCTTCTCAGCAGTTTAAAAGCCGAAATAAGTTGTCCTTATTGATAGCTTGCTACCTTGTCAAAACGCCAGAAAGCTTATCAAAAGTTGAATGATGTATTTGGATTCCTTCGTCAGTCACAGTTGTTTACAAAATACATAGAGAAACATTATCCACGCAACACCTGGACCCATGCATACACAGATGGATCAGAAACAAATGCAACAGAAAATGGAGGTGGGGGCGTCTTTCTGACCTTAAGCACTGGTGCAGAAAAAATGCTGTCAGTGGCGACAGGACGATTCTCCAACAACTTCAGAGCAGAGGCAGAGGCCCTGAAAACTGTAGCAGAGGTTATATTGACAGAAGAAAGCGCAGAGAGAAGGGTTGCTTTCTTTTCTGATGCACAGTCAGTAATTGCGGCATTGAAGAGCCAAAATAATACAGACCTGGATGATCTCAGAGTAGTGCTATAACCAGCTCCCCTCCTGGCTGCCTTTACCTTTCAGAGCAGAGTCAGGTATCCATCCACTTACAGCTGGGTAGATTGTAGCGTGACGCCACCATGTCTCCAGCCCACTACCTGTGTCGCGAGAAGCCTGCGCTGAAACCACGGACGCCCTCATAAATGGTTGCTTGTCTAAAATAGAAGGATTGTAGTGGTATGACAAAATCACTAATGTGCAACTGATGACACGAACCAGGCAAGTGCCAGAAGAACGAGACATGAGAAGAAGACGCTGAAGATGGATAGGATACACACTGAGCAAACTTGCTTATAGCTTTACCAGGCAGTCCTTGGTCTGGAACCCCCAGGGTAAGAGAGGCAGAGGAAGACCAAGGAATACAAATGAAGAAGAGAACTGATGACAGACAAGAAGAGGATGAAGAAATTATGGAACGACCTTGAGCTGATGGCACAGGACAGGAAGACTTGGTATAAAGCAAATGCTCCTTAGGGACTTGAAAGCTGATGATGATGATGATGATGACTAGGTTGAACGGGACGCGCCCCGCCAAGACGAGGCAAAAATTTTACATTTAAAAAAATAAATACACAATAATAATAATAATAATAATAGCCCCTTCAGTCATAACTGACCATGGGAATGCGCCCCCCGAGGTAGGTAAAGGAACCCGTTACACGCCCATTGAGGCATATTGGGAATATGGTGTTAGGCCCATATTATCTTGACCGTCGGCACACGAGGGGTGATGTGGTCGGCATCACGCCGGCCGCCTTAACCTTCCCAGAGGTTCTCTGGTACCCATTTGGGGCTGGGTCAACCCAGGAGCCGTTTGTGGCCTAAAAATTTCCCGCCTCATCTGGGGATCGAACCATAGACCACTGCGCTAGGAAGCCAGTGCACTAACCACTATGCTACCGCGGCTCAACAACCCCTACCTGTTAAATGGACTAATCCCGCGCAGGCGGAAAAAAAAAAGCCGCGCAGGCGGAAAAAAAAAAGAAAAAAATTGTAAGGAAAGAGTACGGTTGTCAGTTTTGGTAATAAATTTGGAAAATTTTATTTTAGCGGTGAAATATCACACAAATATATTTTTACGGAAAGCAAGGCTGAAAGAACACAGGAATGTTTTTGATGCAGGCTTCGTGTAACTAGACCAGCCACAATGATGGATCCATGGTCCGTACGAAGCGAGAAGGGAAATATATGACTAAATATCAGACGTTAATCAGCTTGGCGCGAGCAGTTAGCTAATAATAGTAACTTAAATTGTGTCATCACATAACCTTGTGAAACAAATTCCTACATAATCCACTACTGCAAGAGCACGTGCACGCTTGGTGCGGGTTTCCTACAAGGGGACCAACAGTAGCTCCATGTTCCCTAGGGAGAACGGAAATAATGATGATGATGATCAAATGGTATCATTGGATTGTGCACGTTGGACCAAAACCTGTGACAGTAGTTTTATCTGGGTACTTGGCTTCCTGACTCTGTTCCTTTCCATATATATCGTAACACGGCCTCGTGAGAATCAGTTTTCGTTCCGTTCAGTTGTCGTATCATTTGTATCTTTTTCTTGTTTATTTAGTCCGTGTTGTCGTTCCATTGTCGGGTCATATCATATTTATTGATTTTCGGTGCATTAATTAAAATTAGTTCTTGCGTTCTTTCTCTTCGGTATTCGTAACTTTGGCACTGACGATCACCATATGATCGTAACGTAAACAATTTTATTTTTCCGAGTGACACGCAGTATGCATTATCGTTTACTCCCACGATGGTGTGCGAAGAGCAATGTTTTGGCAAAGGTCATATATATACATATATATATACAAAACAGCCAGGAAATTTCTATCATTTTAAATAAGGAAAACCGGAATATCTGAGGAAACTGAGAACACACGGAGTCAGAGAGGGAATTAAAGCTAAAATTAATGACCCCAAATACACGTGTAAAAAGGCATCGGCTAGTGCCTTAACTTCATTCATCAAAGCAAAAAAAGTCTGTGAGCCAGGATTGGCGTAAATTGTCATTTTACAGTCTATATTTTCATTACTAACATGTGAACTAATATGTATATATTACTATGTGAATATTAGTATGTGAAAATTGCTAGTGGATGTCCCAGTCATTTGAGGCTGGCAACCTCAGCGCATAGAATGATAATTTCATGAACCACCTCTGCACGGCCTGGCGACTGCTTTATTGCTAGTTTCTTAAGGAGAACTAAACGCATCAGTAGTCCCAAGTTCCATATAGAGCAGGGAGGAAAAGATGAAAGAAATGATGTACATTTTAATTATAATACTTACAGTTTCAAACCAGTGTAAATGTCGATGTTAACATATTCACTTTAAAATTAATGGAAGTTTCAAACTTTTCAAATCAGTGTAAACATACAAGTAAATGAAACATATTCAATTTATATTGTGAACACTTTTCAATCAGTGGAAATGTAAATGTAAACATATTCTATCTGTACTATTACCCTTGTCATTTAAATGTAAAGTGACTATAAAAGCTATTCAATTTAAATGTAAAGAAAGTTTCTCTCGAGGTATTAAAGTTAATTCTCATCGAGGGTAAATTCTGAGTAAATGGGATGGTAGAATATGAGAAAGGGGACACATAAGTATATGTCGGGAAACGCAGTACTCTGGAGAGCGTTTCGTTTCTATTCTTTTACCATAGTTGTTGGTGGTGGTACCAGTTGAAGGGTACTTTCTCTGGAACAAGAGGGGAACAGTGGCCTGAGTTATAAGACGAGCGACCAACTTTATAAACGCTCCCTGATACTCCTGGGAACGAGCTGCACCCTACAACCTTCACCAGCGACGAGCGTGAGCAGTGTAAAAAGAACCAGCCCAGCGGGAGCAGACACAACCACTGGCAGCTAAGTGCAATATATAAGCTGCCAAAGTGAACTTTTTTCAAAGGATCTACTATCAATCAGTGATGAACCCTTTCTTTTAAACTATTCAATTATTTTTAAACTGTTAAACTCAAGTGATTATTAAATTTGGTTATTTGTAATTTTACAAATTTAACTTTGATTTAATCATTTTAAATATACTTCATGTTTGTCTCAGTCAATTTACTAAACACACTCTAAACAGAGCTATACCAGAATAATAAGAATTCCACTGAGTAAATCAGAGGTGGGGGCTTGAACGAGCTAACATTAATCAATATTAATTCTTCACAAAAGTTGTCGGCAGATTCTAGAATTACCGTGTTCAGCCAATGCAGCATTGTTTTCGCTTATCTGACTATCTTGTGAATACTAAATTGAGATAGAAGCGTCATTACTCTTCTATTTACAAATCTGCCAAGAGTAATCTTGTGAGAAGGTAGACACCTTTGAAGCCCATATTAAATACTCTTGAGTTTTGACCACTGTTGGACCACTACTGCAAAGCAGGGGAGACAATACCGTCACAGTCCCGAGATACATATCCGAGTTATGTGGAGAGATCAGGCTAATGACCTCTGTCAAGAAAGGACTATTTTTGGGTGCCTAGCTGTCAGAGAGGATAATTACATAGCTAGGCGGTGGTGTCGTTCGGAAAGTCCTGAGTTCGATTCCCGGTAAGTGTCGTAGATTTTTTTATATGGGAATTAAGACATAGATTGGTCCCTTCTAAACAGATTAGAACAGGTGATAGCTCAGTGAGAGGTAACGTAGAGAAAATAGATTTTCACAAGGGAGATGGTGGAAACTAGTTAGATTCTGTCCCTGAAATCGAGAAGCTTCTCTCTTTCAGCCCATCTCTACAACAGAACTTAGTTAGTCAGACAGTCTACTAGAATATATATATATATATATATATATATATATATATATATATATATATATATATATATATATATATATATATGAACAAGCTGACCGACACCCGTAATAAAGTTTATGTAAATTTTATTTATCATAAAAAACTTTACAACAACACTATCATGTGAATATCAAATCAAATACAAATAAACATAAGTTAATGAATCAATTAAAGAGTTAGACTCATAGGTTTAATCCACCCTCCCTCTGTTGAGAATAGATCCCGTTATGGAGAAAAGTTATTAAAACCCCCAAAAGAGTCAAAGGTTTATACGCTATTGTCTAAAAATTCCCTCTAAAGTAAAGAACAGAATATATACGTTAATCTATTCTAAGAGGAACAGCATTAGCAACACTTGCATAAGAAAATACAAAGTTAGTACAAGGGTTATAAACCGAAAGAATTATTCATCCTGCATTCTCTCGCTCTGACAACCTGTGATCACAAACTCAGTCTCGCTCTTACCTAAACAGGTTCCTTTCACAACATCTGGAACAATTGTTAAGGTACACCCAGACCATCTAATGTTGGTGTTCTTGGGGATTCAAGCCCCAGTTTCTCCAAAGACTAATTAATCACAAAAATGTTGGGAAACGCTTGGTTCACTGCTGACAGTAGGATGCTGATAAATGTCACTTCAATTTTTGTCCAGGTCGTATAATAATTAAGAGGTCTAATGTTCACAGCTTGGAATCTTCAATCGTTAAATCGAGGGTCAGGTAAAAAAATCTGTTCCTGATCGATCTTCTTCACCACACAATGGTCGTTATATACATAATGTCAATCGTGATTTTGTCACTTCAACTGGCTGAAGGTATATGCACTTGGAAAATAAATCTGGATGTTATGAATCCAGTTACAATTTATTCTTAATATTTCTTAGGGTTGGTACTGTCTTTTACTTGGTGTAAAAACACGAGACTAGACAAGTCACCTTGAAAAAACCCGATATATTATCAGAATTTTCTTTGATAAATGATTCTCAGTTTCATATGGAATGGAAGCCGCTGGTAAGTTTTTATAGGGTTTGACCCAAATACTGTATAAAAGAGAAAAGATACAAATACTTAACATAATATATTTATATACAATCCTATCCTTACCCCGCGTAAAATATAATATATTCATCCACTTCGGTTATTTAACTTTAAAATATAACTACGAGCTTAGAGCTTGTCTTATCGTTTAAAAACTTCCGTGAAATAAATTCTACTCATTAAAAAAAAACACAGTCATCATGAATTGGAAATAAAATACATCTTTCGTCAATACTCATGATGAATCGCAATTACTATGTGAGTTAAAATATTCTCTGACTGGTTACTAGCAGAAATTAAATTCTAAATTATAGCTGGTATCCACTGTAACACAGAAAAACTCAGAGAATTAATAATGACGCTTAAACTAGTAAATCACTCTGCACAAATTTCTCAGAGAAATATAATCGACGATTTACCACTTAATCACTCAAAACTACTAGTCTAGTATTTACCTTCACACAACTTCTTCTCGACTGTTCTCCAACGATAAACTAAGAAACTTCACTTAATACAAAGGATATCTAGAAATCGCTGCTAGACGTCTAAAAAAGCCGAGGAGTACTGAGTGACTTTTAGTTAGAATACTCTGGTATATATACATCTGGAATCAAAGGGAAATTTATAACTACAGACTCTTGCCAGATGTTTGCACCCACGGTGGATCTACGTTCAGATCTTTAAATCAAAGATCTACTCACACTAACGCCGAAAAACTAGAACTCCAGGTATGTACGTAATTGACCAGACCGTTACTTTATTACTTGCAGACATGGTCATAGAGCGAAATATCGCGAGCCCATCTTTGATCTTGCAGTACGCCGTGTTTAATTACTTGTCTCGCGAACAGTTTTACAAGGGAAGTAATAAAAGTTGTTTACACTTAGTTCCAAAGTTATCTGCTCTTAGTACTAAAAGTAATTCATCCTTCTGCTCTCTGTCTAATCTCTTACAACGATTTTCCAATCGTTGCCGAGAAAATCTCCAGGTAACATAGCTAATTAAGTCTGCTAGTGATCTACATCAAAGGAATTAACGAACGCAATAAACTGTGCATGTTAAATTAGAAAAAGGCAGATATCTGAGTATTTGGAGGTTTAGGTTAACTCAACAGGCGTAGGTGAAGCAAAAGTAAAAAGAAAGGGTAGATAAAGAAGATAAGATAATATGAAATCTATTATCATAATCTGTCACAGTAAGCCTGTCACTTCTGTTGCTTTTATTTTGTCTAGTCTTCTACTTATTTATTTCTCATGATGCCTGAAAACATACCTTTGTGCGTTATTTATTTACATCTTCCAGGAACCTAGGCTAGTCTGTTGTTGAAACCTCGTGATGCCTACTGTTTTGGTTGCATTATGACGAGATGTCCAATCAATTTTATTGAACGTCTCATTAATACTTGAGGAATGACATTATTCTTGGAAACTTTTTTTGCACTTCTTTTTTTTCATTCTGTTACTAAACTTTACGAACATTTCTAGGTATCCCGCTTCATATTTTACGATCTTTCACTCCAGTGTTTTGCAACATCGCCATGTTTAACATCGGTCGTCGGTGGAGATGGCAATCTAATAATTCAATAGAAGAAAAATCACACCTGTAAGATCACTTAAAAGCGTTTGATGCTGACTTCCTCTAAGACAACCAGATGCCATGCTGGCTCATTGCGCCATCATGGGCGATAATGGAAATGATGATAGCTACAATATACTGTTGTGCATTCACAGAAAAGATTGGTTTTTAAATCAATTATCTATCAGCTTTTCCTGTGGCTTTTTCTGCCATTCCGAAACGTGTTTGAGTTAAAGTCATGAGCTCGTTTCTCTAACTTTTTGGCTTGCATTTAAAGGATCATCACATCTGGTCCCAAACTAGGAGGAAGAATTTTTGGCATACTGGTGCATTCTCTGGCATCCAAGGGGTCTCCAACTATGCAGAACTAAAATCCCGTGCTCTGGTTCTGAGCTCTCCCAAAGAATTGTCACGAACTACACAGAGCCACTTCTCAGCTCCTCCCCCTCCCTATCATTGTGTCCATTATGAGACCAGTCAAAAGCCAGAGTTATGTCTGGGGGGCTCAAGTGACTCCTCCAAGCATAGTATGCAATGCTGGGGCTCTCAGCATGTTTTCACTACAGGGGGAATCCCTGGAAGTGTGTGGATGATTTCAAGAATCAATAAATTGCAATTAGCCTCACAGACAGTGGACCACATCTAAATCTACACACTATAGCATTGTGCATAGCTGGTGGTCATATAAGTATGACTCCCAGATATGCCTACATCCGTCTGGTTTAGAGTAATAGCATCTCTCACGTGAATTACAAAGGGCATCCATAAAATCTTAAGCCAGGTAATCAGAATAACTTAGAATTTCAGATAAAGAATTATGGCAAAGAAGGAAGCGGACACCAATGCAATGAGCATCAGAAAATGCAGGTTGGGATAAATAGACATAGCCTATACTGAGAGCAGCTAAATATTGCTCGACATCTATCAGACTGGAAGTCGCAGGGCAATTGGCAAAAGAGAAATAACTCCGACATAGTGGCAAACCATGGATACCAATCACATATGCATAGCAACAGAGTAGGAGGACTCAAAAATGACATATTTAGGGCCGAGTCCATTGGAATATTCCAGTGAATTTCCTCTTTCACAGCAGCAATGATGGTAATTCAACTAAATTCTAATTTTCAGATAAAGATATATGGTATTTTCTTTAAGTGTCATGTCAACTCGCAGAGGTGATCATGTCTTTCCAGAACTTCTTGTCTCTAGTCATCACCATCATCCTTGTCAACAGCATAATTTATCCTTCTGTACCCCCAAAGAGCACAGGTCTTCAGAATATTCATTCATGTCCCACAGTTTCTGTGCTACCACTTCAAGGATGTCTTCTTTATTGTTGTCATTTCTGTCTCCAGTTCTCTTCCCCATGAATTTCTCTGATTCTCTCTACCTCTCTTAACCTGGACATTCCAGAACAAAGACTACTTTGAAACGCTGTCAACAGATTTCCACGGTTTGCAGTTGGTCCCCATCGAACATCGTCGTCCCCATCGCCAGCAATCCTATTCATGTTTGCTGAAATTTTGTTGGTTTAAAGTTTCTACATGATGGAATACTGGCCCCATTTCCAAGCTTCCTTAGTCACCTTTTACGACATGCTTGATAGCTTACAGTCACGCTGTTTCTTTGCTCCCATTTCGAGTCTCGGTCTCTATTTTTGTTTACAAATTTCTGTTTACCAATCCGATTACTGACGACATTTTGTCCCACACCAATGAAGTTAAACTAAATTTATAGTGTATAAAACACGAAAGCACCTGCTGATTATAGCAACAACAAAAAAAAAAACCCCAATGATAAATGTTATCATGTTGCCTCTGTGTTATGTGTAAATTTCATAACATTGGTTGTCGCTGTTCGACTTCCTGGTTGATTTGTTTGGAGACCGTTGTCTTGGTTTCAGGAAGTGACGTAATTACGTTTGCTGGCCACCTTTGCAGACTTTTGAGGTCTGCTAACTAAAGCGTGCCTTGGCTAAGCATTCCGTGTGTGGCATTCAAGGTGTTGGACGCATGTGTTATTTGCTCCTGAGAGTTATGTGATTTTCCTATATCTTCATTATGTTGTACCCAGCACTAGCTTAACCATATACCTCCGTGTGGTAAGACTAGTTATTTGATGAAAGATATGAAGAGGATGCTGTTAAGTACTTGAGTTACTTATTAATAAATAAACTATGTGAAAATGTCTTCGACATGGTTCTAAGTACGGGACTGTACTGCGACGTTAGAGACCGTCATATTGATGCCTTATATGCATGAATGTAGTGAAGTGAATCCGTATGACAACACGCTCAAATTCCCCGCTTAAAACGTACTAGCAAACTTATTTAAAATCTATAAATAACTACAGTATTTGAAATTTGTCTGAGAGTCTAGTCAAATTTACCGCCAACATTTAACTAAGAGTATTTGAATTTTTCTAAGAAAACAAGTTAAAAGTTACCACGCCCCCTCTCACACACCCATCCCAATATTTATCGAAGGACGTAGTAAAATTTAACAACCAATCAAATCGTTACCTCTTTTTTGCAAGGACAAGAAAATTGTTGGTTGAAGTGGAAATAATGCCTATTTTGGGTTTTTGAACGAACTTAGATAATTTATTTCTCGATAACTAAAGATAATTAAAATAAAAGGGATATCTCAAATTATAGCGCTGATAATGCTTAACATATACACATAGAGATTCCCTCATAGAAAAATTATCTTAACTTAGAAAATTTAATTTAGTAATATTTTCACATCAGGTTAAGATCAAATTTAATTACAAAAAAATTAACCCCATTTGAATGCAAAGGAACAACTAAAGGAAAGCTATATAGAACGATAGAGAATAATTGGCCGTTTAATTATCACTTTTGATAATTAAAATCGGTTCACAAATAACTGTGATATAAAATAAACAAATTCGGTCAGATTAGACAAACACGCTTAAAACTGTTCAAATTCTATAGCCTAGGAAATAGTTAATTTTTTTTTTGACTCGTCATCTGGTTGGTTGGGTGTAGTGTGATAAAAATTAACAACTGATTGTAAATTCCGCCATTGACGACAAAGCTTCCATACCAAGCTGACATTATTGAAAGAGACAGAGGGACAAGCCTTTGCCTTCTGCACTGCAAGCTTAGTGCTATAGCCTTTACTGTCGGGTCGCTTGTGTGTGTGAATATTCTTTACTTGAGGGTTGTATTACAAATTACCTCGTTGCTGCAGTAGCCTGAAAGGAAGAAGTGGTGGAGTGAGTGCTCATGCTACAATTTGAAGCTAGCTCCTTTTCTTCAGTCAGGAGTCACAACGTTGGTGTACAGGCCTAAGATTGACAAACCAGTTGCAAAAATCCTTTTACAGATAAGTCCTTTATACAGGCACTGATTACTCATCCTAAAACATAATTTCACCATTTACAGTATACCACCTGGGAGTGATGAAAATAACAAACCTTACAGTATAGAAGTAGGGATAATATCAAGAACTGTGGGTATATTCATTCCAGTGACTTTTGTTGAAGAAAAATGGATAGAGTTTCCAAAAATATTTATTTTTGCATGTAAATAACCTTTTCTTGATTTTTTGAGAATTCCTGTCCCAACAAGATTGAGGTACAGGAATAATAAATTGTAAATATATCTATTTTCAGACAGTCTTGCTTAATTCCATTAAAGTTAAAGTTCTGTTTTGAAATTCTTAACTGTTATAATATATTACCCTAGACACTTTGCCAAATAATAACACACAGTTAACATACTCTTGGTGAGATCTCAAGAGGTAGCAGATAGGGACCCAGAGAACTTCATCATCATCATTCCTTACTCTGGGAACTTACATAGCTGGACTTCACCTTGATAGTCTATACACCCTTGCTCTTTTCAGAGAAGGGGGTATTTCTTATAAGACCAGTCTCTTATCTGGCACTATCCTGGTATCCTCTGATACATCTATTTGTCCAGGATATCCTATAATTACTAACATCAAAACCTCTTATTACAATGATACATATTATTGGAGCTGTCAAGAAATTGAATAAATTGTTATGTGAATTGTCCAACCTGGCTTTGAGGAGTAATTCATGTTTTTCAAGTTACGGCTTTTTGGGCGGGCTATGAACGGGACATACCCTTAACTGTGTTTGTCTCTACAGATGAAGAAGAATCATTGCCACACCACGTAACATAATATAAGCCACATACTACAAAGAGAGCCCGGAGTCCCGTATCAATGGGGGCCAAAGCCAAAGGTTCTTGATTATCCAGTGGAAAGAAAGAAGTATTTCAAATCTACATTTTTCATGTACAAAAAAATGTTCAAGATGACGACCTGCATCGTCTGCCGAGTGAAGTGAAAAAGTAACGGAACATTTTTGCAAGTTATTATCAACTTCAAGTCTAAGTTGAAGTTTTTCTTCAGGAAAAGGACTTTCCTGTACTATATGAAGTTCCAGTTACCAGTTTGAGGCCGAAGATGGTGAATTTTTGACGAGAATGTTGGACCAAAGCGGTGTCCTTTGATGTCAGCTGTTTCGATTGCTAGGCCTAACCTTGGTCTATGCGGAAAGTTTTTCAACGTTCCTTGCTGGGAATGAAGTGGAATCCAGGAGGAAATTGTTACTGGCATAACAGATAAGTGTATTTTTGGTTACATACAGCCTGTGTTGCTGATGAGAACTGTTTGCCAGAATTTTTTTTTCACCTTATATGTAAAATGTAGTTGAGAATTGTCAGAAGGCCTTTCTTGCTACCACTACGACCTCACACTTAATTTTTTTTTAATGAATGTGGCTACGTAAAGTGTCTAGGGTTATGATATGTAGGGTGGTGTAATAGGTTATAGATATACCCACAGATATTTAACAAGACTAATAAGATTAATAAATATTACAACACACTGAACTAACTCAATAGTGTAAAATTTTTTGATAGAATTATATTACATTTATTTTTGTTCTGGATCAATTTTTTAGGTTGACCAGAACTTAAAAGGATTTAGAGATTATGAAAAGAAATGCATGGAATATTATATCATAAATGCAATAGTGTACATATATATGTACTATACTAGTTAGTTTTATTAAAATGTTCTAGTAGTCATCTACTTGGGAGGATAGTTAATGTTTGTGCTGTTGGGGTGGCCTCATCACACCTGTCTATATTGACTACACAGTGTCCAGAAAATGGTGGGAATTTTTATGGGGGTATTAGTAACTAAACGGTGTTGGTGAATGTCCAGCAGACCAGAGGCTCACTCATCTTGTAGTTGTAGCTCTGGTGCTGAAATCTTGTGGTCCCACCTCTCCGTGCTGGCGGGCAATAATGGTGGTCTCTGTCACAAGTACTGCACAGATACACTCGAGTAAAGTCACCAACTGAATAGACACTGCTTGGTTGACAACAGAAACTCACAGCTCTGCAATCAAAGTATGGGCCATGTGTCAAAATCTATTCTCTACCCACGTCTGGACACAACACTGACACAACAACCACATCATACAGACAGGTCAGATCTCTCTGACCAAACAGCACATTTACCATGGTGGTTTTACATCAGATAGATCCTCCCAGACTATAGATTCTGAAAAATATTTATTAGTTTTCTGCCCTAAAAGAGGATAGGTAATATGTTTCATTATTCTCAACACTTGATCTGTCTTGCCTAACTCTTGCTGGAGTTTATGTACGTTGTTGGTCCCTAGACCCTGACTTGGGCGGGGGGTCTAGAGCAAATCCCTACTTGTTTGTAAGGCTAGATTTCGATATGGCAGTATCAAATCACTCGAACATGAAACAATATTCAAAATATATAAGGAAATAATTTCAATCTTACCAGATTATGAATAAATAACACAGAATTGCTAGCAAAACTCAGCTGAGCTGCTGGCTATAGTATGGCGTCCCTAAACTTCTTACACTTTCTTTCATATGGAAATCACCACACTTTAAAATCTGTGTCTATCACTGAACAACTATTGAGAAATGACCCCAAATCCGCGTCTAAGCGCCGACAATATGCTTGTCTGTGGCCAATCACTGCCTAGGTTTATTTTGAATTTCAAATTTCCTACAATAAAGTCATTTCAGTCATGCTTCAGTCAAGTATGGATGGTTATCTGTTAGTCTGTCCGTCTCTACTTGTGTTTCTACAAAATGTACTTGATTTTTGAACCAACCTTTCTCTCCCCTCCAAAATTTTGTCGTTAAAAGTTATTTTTAGACACAGCCACCACAATATCCCCTCTCCTCCATACCAAGTAGATTTGAACACCTGCGTCTCGAGGTCGTGTTTTTTTTTTTGTGCAAAATAGCGACACTTTTAGATTCAATACAGTCTGTCGATGATGTAAACTACACTGTCTTTTGTCATTATCTTCAATATTATCTATCCGTCTGTAAAATTAAGAACATATTAGTTCACTGCTCAGAATAGGCCATCCGGCCAACTAATTTTTTATATTCCTAACATTAATATTAAGAAAAAAAGTACTTTTTAAATTTTTGTAATATTCCTAACATCTGCGTTTAGCCGCTGAATTCAAATCAAGGGCTTGGTATCGCAAAAGCGTCCAATAAATGACTGTGGCGTAACATATCTATGGTCCCTTCTGTCGAGTTGCTTACTTTTTATGTCAACTTGGGAAACGTGACTTTTCTCCGTTCCCCCCCCCCCTCCCCCCCAATTGCGTCTCCTTAGCCTTTCTAGTCTCACGCAATCTTTCCAGTCATATTTTTTTTTCCTTTTTGATCCTCCGTTCCCCTCCTGTCTAGCAAGTCAATTTTTATGGAGGGTGATGACCCGCGGTCTAGGCGATCATGTACATCAGCAGCCTACGCATTATGTTTTTTTTATCCTTAAATGTTATCTTTGGAGGTATTTTACCGTTGTATCTCTGTCAATTTCACTACACATCTCCCCACTTGAAAACATGCCTATGGCAAGTTCCAAAACCAGCGATACACATAGGTAAAATTACTCCTCACGTCTGCCACTACTCTATTTTTGATCACAGGGGTGCCGACTGAGGAAATCTGCACCGACATTCAATTTGCCTGGGATATATTGGATACTAAACTGATAAGGTTGAAGCAACAAAGACCACCTCAGCAATCTTGCGTTTTCATGCTTAGCCTGAGACAAGAACACGAGAGGCTGATGGTCCGTCTCCACCACAAAAGTCCTACCATACAGATAGATTTGAAACTTCTTTATTGCCCAGATTAATGCTAAACATTCTTTTTCGCTTGTGGAGTATCCTTGTTCCGCCTTATTCAATTTGCGGCTTGCATAAGCGACTGGTTTAAGTTCCCCATCAGGTGAAGATGATCTTTGCAACAAAGCCCCTCCGAGTCCTACATTACTTGCATCGGTTCTTAAGACAAAGTCCTGTGTCACATCAGGCAGTTTGAGAATAGGCTTGCTAGTGAGTTTTTCCTTTAACTCTTGGAACGCTAGTTCACATTGTGCAGTCCAAATAATTTTATCTGGAAGTCCCTTGCGAGTCAGATCAGTCAGAGGAGCACAAATAGCGTTAAAATTTTTGATGTATTTCTGATAAAATCCGCATAACGACACGAATGATCGCACGTCCTTTTTTTGTTTGTGGCCTAGGTGCTCTCTGCAGTTTTTCCAAGTTCTTAGGATCAGGGGTCATATTACCCTGATATACAGTGTGTCCCAAGAATTCCAACTCTTTGCATCCAATACAACATTTTGTTGGCCTAGCAGTTAAGTTCGCCTCCCGAAGTCTATCAAACAACATCTCCAGAGCTTCAATGTGTTCTTCAAATGTCTCTGTGGCGACGAGAATATCATCCATGAAATTTGTGATACGTGGGTTATTCAGGGGATCCAACAATTTTCGCATCATCCTTGAAAACACACTCGGAGCATTTTTCAGTCCGAATGGTAGCATATTGAATTCATAATGTCCATCCGAAGTGCTAAAAGCCAAATAAGGTCTCACTTCAGGCTCACTGGGATCTGGTAATAGCCTTTACTAAGATCCACCTTTGAAAAGTATTTTGCCTTGTTCAGTCTGGCAAATAACTGTTTTGTGTCTGGTAATGGATCCACTTGTCCTTCTGTGACAGCATTCAGTTTCCTGTAATCTATGCACAGTCTGTGTTTCCCCAGACGGTTTTCTCAACAAAACGACACTAGAACTAAAAGATGATTCACTGTGCGAAATAATCCCCTCCTTCAACAAATACTCTATTTCTTCCTTCAATGCCTTCTCCTTCGCGAACGGAATAGAATAGGCTCTCATACAGATTGGGTTTGAGTCTAACCAGTTTCATGTCATACTGTAGCAAAATTTGTATGGCCTGGTTTATCTGTTAATACATCTGTATGTTCCTCCAGAACCTGTTGAACTCTCTCCCTCTGGTTTTTAGTCAGGTGCTTACTGACTTTACCTGTGCTGCTGTTTCACAAGGATGTAATGGGTATTCATGTGAGGTGAGTGGTTCTTTTTGCATCTGGGTTGCAATAGCCAAGGTCAATAAGGGGGTGCTTTCCTGGAGTGGTCTGTCCAGATACTTCTTTAACAGGTTTACATGATAAACTTTTTCCTTCCCCTTTTTTTGTCAATTTTATAGTTTGTTCTAGACACCTTCTCTAGAACCGTATATGGACCTTGCCAACCAATTTGTAATTTATTCTGGCTTCCGGGTAGTAGAAGCAGCACCTTCTCTCCGACTGCCAGTTCCCTGTCCTTTGCCTTCCTATTAAAATATGCTGCATGTTTCTTCCTGGCTTGTTTCAAATTATCATTTGCCAGTTTCCATCCAGCTTTCAAACGAGTGGTCAGTTCGTTCACATATTGATACGATGAGGTAACAGTCTCTTCCGCGTTCTCATCTGTCCAGGTCCTTAATAAAGCTTCTAAAGGACGTTTTATTGGCCTCCCAAATAGCAGAGTTGCGGGAGCCATCCCGGTTGAACTATGTGGTACCTCCCGATACGCAAACAATGCGGCGGGCAGGAATTGATCCCACAGATCCACTTTTTCGTGTGCCAGCTTTCTCAGGATAGAAATGAGAGTCCCGTTGAACCTCTCTACCTGGCCGTTCCCTTGTGGATGGTACGGACTACAATGAAAGTGTCTGGCTTGAAATAGCTTAAATGCTTCTTCCGTTAGTTTCCCCTTGAACTGAGAACCATTATCCGTCAAGATTTGATGCGGGAATCCTAATCGGGTAAATATTGTAAGTAGTGCCTCTGCTACATGTTTTGAATCAATTGATGGCAGGGCTACCGCCTCTCCCCACATAGAACAAGTGTCCACCAGAGTAAGGATGTAACTGTTCCTCCTCTTGGTCCGAGTGAGAGGTCCTACAATATCCACTGCAACCCTCTCAAAAGGTTTTCCCACTATGGGCATTTCCCCTAGAGTTGCAGGAGCAGTCCAGTGCTTTGGAGCTACCCTTTGACATTCTGGGCAGGATTTGACATATCTTTTTATATCCTCCGTTATCCCTGGCCAGAAGTAATGACAAGCTATACGCTGTCCTGTGGCGCTGATCCCCATGTGACCACTGAAGGGAATCGCATGCCCGATTTCCATCACTTTATCTCTATATGAAGTGGGAAGAACCAGCTGGTTGTGACCATTTGTTCCAGTTCCGGCCTTCCTGTATAAGAGTTTGTTCTTCATGAAATATTCCCCCTTGCTCGGAGGTGTGTGGCATTTGGGCAATTTTTTAAAACAGGGCTTGAGTGTCCTATCCTCAGCCTGCGCCTTCCTCATCTCCTCTGGATGAGCATTTATAGGTTCACCTTCTTCCTCCTTCTTCTGTGACCTGGTCTGCACTGTCGCCATGATCACAGGTTTCTCGGGATTCCCAAAGAAGACGTATCTACACCCCAATATCAGAGGGTAGATTGGTTCATCTATCACTGCTGCTCTGATTTCTCCTTCCACATAGCGAGTTTTCACCGTTATCCTTGCGATGGGAAGTGTCATGAGTGGTATGTCCTTAGTCGCCCCTTGTATTTCCACTGTTTCTGTGGTATACTGACTTGGGTCCACTAGGCTAGACTTCACAACCACTGAATCATAATCCAAACCTGTATCATAAAGGCACCTTATGGTGACCCCATTACAAATAACATCCTCACACACTGGGGGGGTGATAAGGTTCCTGTTGTCCCTTAGGATTAACCTTTAATCTTTGCGTCCCCGACTTCATTGCAGCAATGTTTGAAGGTTTCCTTCTACAAAATTCGGTGTTATGGTTATCCTTCTTGCACCATTTACACCATCTTTTTCCTTGGTTCAACGGTTTTCTTTCATTGAACTTTTGGTCATTGAACTGTGAGTTTCTGTCGCGATAGTCATTTCTTGGCCGCTCAAAGTTTGTCCTACCTTTATTTCCCTGCTCTCTATTATCAAATTTATTAAATTGCTGTGGAGCTTTAAAATTGTCTATGTGCTTCTTCTTAGCACCACTTACCTCTGCCTGGGCTGCCTGATACCTCTCAGCAACATTTAAAATTTCCCCCAACTTCTCTGCACCTTGTTCCATGAGAAATTTTCTCTGTCTGGAGCCATGGACTCTCTCAATTGCTCAATCATGATCATTTCTTTAAGATCTTGGGTCTTCCCCAGAGCCGTCCATTTCTCCAAATAGGTTTCTAGTCTAGCAGAGAATTGGTGGTATGTCTCCCCAGACAACAGTTTGGCATTTCTAAATTTCTTACGATAAAATTCACCATTCTTCTCGTACCTTAATAACAAAGCCTGCTTTAACATGTCATAATTGTCTTGGTCTTCCCTGTTCATTTTGGCAAATACTTCATAAGAAGTACCTCTCAATCCCTGTGATAGCTTTAAGCTCCACCTCTCTCTCTCTAACCCATATGTAGTAGCTAATAACTCAAAACGTCCTAGGTACCCCTCTATGTCATCGTCTTTTTCAACAAAATGGTCTAAATGAAACCCCATAGCTGAGTTTGAGGCTCCCAGACTAGGCGTAGCATCTGAGGCAAAAGGGCTGGCACCATTTTCAGGAGCCGGGCCTTGTAATTCCAGCTCCCTTAGTCGTAATTCGTGCTCCCTTTG
This sequence comes from Oreohelix idahoensis, assembly GCA_024509875.1. Lineage (NCBI taxonomy): Eukaryota > Metazoa > Mollusca > Gastropoda > Stylommatophora > Oreohelicidae > Oreohelix > Oreohelix idahoensis. Next base: position 54,693 of record JAMPIV010007772.1, read on the forward strand.
CAACCTTCTATCTTCTGCCTCCCTTTCGGCAGTCAATCTTTTTTTCTTCTGCCTCCCTTTCGGCCTTTTTATCTTCTGCCTCCCTTTGCTGTCGTTTTTCTTCTGCCTCAATCTGCAGCCTCTTAATTTCTCTATCAGCCTCTAACCTCTTCTCTTCAGCTAACCTCCTTTCTTCCCGTTCAATATATTTATCACATTCAGCCGTTACGTATTGAATTAAAATTTGACCATCCATTCCCATCTCCTTCGCGGTGTGCACAGCAGCTGATCTAAATTTTGCCAGCTCCGCCATACTTTTTAGACAATATAATAATATACAAGCTAAATCTCTAACCAGTAAATACACTAAGTACTTCTTATGACTATAGTCTAACTAATTCTAACTAACCAGTTAACTAATTAATTATTACTGGCTGTGAAGATTCACCAACTTTTATCTGCAGGGACACTTTTAATGTTAAAGGGAATTTTACAATTTATTTCCCTACTTTTATTTCTCCCACCAGGAGATCCTAATATTACTGTTGGGCTAATTATCCCCTGGACAAGACCCCAATTTATGTAGTGGTGTTTGATGGTATTGTATGATGGTGATATTACTAAATGTAATTGTATGAGGCCAGCTGTGAAGGCTCCTGAGATAAAATGTAGTTGTGAATTGTCAGAAGGCCTTTCTTGCTACCACTACGACCTCACACTTAATTTTTTTTTTTTTTTTTTAATGAATGTGGCTACGTAAAGTGTCTAGGGTTATGATATGTAGTGTGGTGTAATAGGTTATAGATATACCCACAGATATTTAACAAGACTAATAATATTAATAAATGTTAAAATACACTGAACTAACTCACGTGTGTAAATTTTTTTTTTGATAAAATTATATTACATTTATTTTGTTCTGGATCAATTTTTTTAGGTTGACCAGAACTTAAAAGGATTTAGAGATTATGAAAGAAATGCATGGAATATTATATCATAAATGCAATAGTGTACATATATATGTACTATACTAGTTAGTTTTATTAAAATGTTCTAGTAGTCATCTACTTGGGAGGATAGTTAATGTTTGTGCTGTTGGGGTGGCCTCATCACACCTGTCTATATTGACTACACAGTGTCCAGAAAAATGGTGGGAATTTTTATGGGGGTATTAGTAACTAAACGGTGTTGGTGAATGTCCAGCAGACCAGAGGCTCACTCATCTTGTAGTTGTAGCTCTGGTGCTGAAATCTGGTGGTCCCACCTCTCCGTGCTGGCGGGCAATAATGGTGGTCTCTGTCACAAGTACTGCACAGATACACTCGAGTAAAGTCACCAACTGAATAGACACTGCTTGGTTGACAACAGAAACTCACAGCTCTGCAATCAAAGTATGGGCCATGTGTCAAAATCTATTCTCTACCCACGTCTGGACACAACACTGACACAACAACCACATCATACAGACAGGTCAGATCTCTCTGACCAAACAGCACATTTACCATGGTGGGTTTACATCAGATAGATCCTCCCAGACTATAGATTCTGAAAAATATTTATTAGTTTTCTGCCCTAAAAGAGGATAGGTAATATGTTTCATTATTCTCAACACTTGATCTGTCTTGCCTAACCCTTGCTGGAGTTTATGTACATTGTTGGTCCCTAGACCCTGACTAGGGCGGGGGGTCTAGAGCAAATCCCTACTTGTTTGTAAGGCTAGATTTCGATATGGCAGTATCAAATCACTCGAACATGAAACAATATTCAAAATATATAAGGAAATAATTTCAATCTTACCAGATTATGAATAAATAACACAGAATTGCTAGCAAAACTCAGCAGCTCAGCTGCTGGCTATAGTATGGCGTCCCTAAACTTCTTACACTTTCTTTCATATGGAAATCACCACACTTTAAAATCTGTGTCTATCACTGAACAACTATTGAAGAATGGCCCCACTTTCGCGTCTGAGCGCTAATGATATGATTGTCTGTGGCCAATCACTGCCTAGGTTTTTATTTGAATTTTCAATTTCCTACACTAAAGTCATTTCAGTCATGCTTCAGTCAAGTATGGATGGTTATCTGTTAGTCTGTCCGTCTCTACTTGTGTTTCTACAAAATGTACTTGATTTTTGAACCAACCTTTCTCTCCCCTCCAAAATTTTGTCGTTAAAAGTTATTTTTAGACACAGCCACCACATATTATCTATCCGTCTGTAAAATTAAGAACATATTAGTTCACTGCTCAGAATAGGCCATCCGGCCAGCTAATTTTTATATTCCTAACATTAATATTAAGAAAAAAGTACTTTTTTAATTTTTGTAATATTCCTAACATCTGCGTTTAGCCGCTGAATTTAGCAAGTCAATTTTTATGGAGGGTGATGACCCGCGGTCTAGGCGATCATGTACTATTCGCAGCCTACGCATTATGTTTTTATCCTTAAATGTTATCTTTGGAGGTGTTTTACCGTTGTATCTCTGTCAATTTCACTACAACATGTAGTGTGCATAGCGGGAGGTTGGATTGGGACTTATGAATTCTTCAATACTGCTTCGGTTGGTCGATGAATTCATGAGAGTTCTGTAGGTTGCATCTGTTTGGTTCAAATTGAGGGGCCGGCGAAAATTGCTGTGTGTTACAGCTTCAATTGAATTAAACAGGTTCATTTTTTGTCTAGTTGTGACGTCCTGTTAATTGGCAAGTTTGTTTTTGTAGTTAAGTTACTGTTGCATCCTCCGATCTATGGATTGTTAATGGGGTTAGCAGGGTACTGTTAGTTGTCACTGCTGACAAGGGTGTCGTCAGCTAAGGATTCTTTTAACGCGAATAGATATTGATGTGGATTGAAAACAGGTATGTCAATGGTGCTCAGGTCAACAACACTGAAAAGGATGGGTCTTCAACTTGACCAACGGTTAGCAATGTACACTGGATTAGGCAGACTGGACCCATGTAGTACATCGACAATATTTTATTATTCGCAGACAGGAACAACGATCATGGTGTGACATCATGTGTAGGTGAAGTTGCATCAATATATATACATCATGGTAGGAGCATTTCATATTACGATTGCGTAGTAGCATCAAACATAGTTCAAAATGTATGTTGACATGACCTCTCGTTGAGAACACCGGTTGTTATAATAATATGGTCAACATCTTGACCGATTCGAAGATTTCATCGATCCAAATAGAATTTATATTACTTCAATTTACAATCCCGCTCCTAGTGTCAGAGGGACACACTAGCCATTGATCGTTACAGATACAATGGAAGTCCTGCCGTGACACGTAGGGCTATAAGTCTCTTGAGGCAGGAGACAACCAAGAACGAGCCATTATTCTGGCTAAATATATATCTCTGAAAGAAGATACTTCAAAAGATATGTTTCCTTATAATTATATATTAACTTACATGTCTTCCCATTTCATTAGGGCAAGAACGCCAAAGTACGTCCTTCTTGGACAATTACTATATCATAAAGCCTCAAGGGCATGATTTGTATAGCAACAAATCAGCGCAACAAAGTGCGTCATCTGCATTCATCGATAATGCAGAAAAGTACACAAAATTATCTCAAATATATATATACTTTCAGATGCGCTCACTTGTGCGTCTTATCAAAACTAGACTGGCATGTGAAAGTCTCACACACTTAACTCCCACGCGTAAAAAGGACTTAAAAGTTACTTGTAATTTTTTTATTCAGTTAGTTCTACATTATTGTTTGTGAAATTGTTGATCTTACCTTGTTATCCCTAAGTTATTAGATGTCATGCATGTTGTGAACTTGTGACTGTCTTGTCGTATGTGTGATAGAGCTACATTTTGTTAGTTTGTTCTATAGTTCATACAGTTTTTCCTTGGTTGACTATTTGAATTATCTTACTTTAGCTCTTGTCGCTGTATCCAGTCATCTTGTCTGTATCTCTGATGTTTTTTTTTTGTTTTTTTTTGCTCCATATATAACATCTACTATAATATATGTCATTGCATACAGAGAGTGATTTTAGAGTGGTGGAATAAGTATTGAATATATTGCTGACATATTCATATATATAAAAGTTACATTATTGTGTTCATATTGGTAATCACAATAGTTGTAAATCATGACTACCTTAAAAGATTTGGTAAAGGTTGGAACAGATTTTGGTTTGGAGGGTGAAGCCTTGCAAACTTATGTAGACAAGGAAATAAAGAGACAAGAAGAATTGTCTGAAAAAAAGAAGAGAAGAGAAATTAGCACTTGAAAAGGAGAAATTGGCCGAAAAATGAAGACAAGAAGAATTGTCTGAAAAAAAGAAGAGAAGAAGAATTAGCTCTTGAAAAGGAAAAATTGGCTGAAAAAAGGAGAGCAGATGAAATGGCTCTTGAAAAAGAAAAATTGGCCTATGCTCAGGCTGAATTGAAAGTTCAACAAGTCCAAGCTGAGATAAGATCTCAACAGGAACTGAGATTGGCTGAACTGGAAATTGAAAAATTACGACTACAGCAACCACAAGTTTATCCTCTGAATGGTAGTGCTGAGAAGAAAGATTTTTCTTCTCCTTTCAAGTTAAATTTGCCAAAATGTAACGCATCTATAGATGACATATCATGCTATCTGAACAGATATGAGATATATTGCCAAGAATTTAAGGTTGATAAAACTACATGGTCAAGTAGACTAATGAACTTATTGGTAGGTGAAGCACTTACCTCGGTCTTAACCTTAGATGAGCAGACTAGGAAAGACTATGATGCAATAAAGGCCATGTTATTTTAAAAAATATCAATTTGATGATAATGGTTACAGATTAAAATTTAAGTCACTATTGCCAGATTCAGGAAACGATTTTACTGAATTCCTTTCATCTTGTAAGCTTTACTTTGCTAGATGGATTGAGTTGTCCAAAATTGAATAGACATTTGAAGGACTATCTGATTTGATTCTGAGAGGCAAGTCTTTGTCTTCAATTAGTGGAGATTTTTTGTCATTTCTGCAGGAGAGAAAACCTGAGAATTTAGTTAACCTCGAAAACCTCGGTCGACAATATCAAGTGGCACATCCAAATAGAAACCTTAGCAGAAATAACATTAAGGATTCCTTGCCAGCTGCATCTGCTAGGACTGTAAATTATAATACACCTAGGCAGAGATCTAATAGCATTGACAAAAACTATAGAGTCAATCAGAACCATAACTTTGGCAATAACAGAGGCAGGTATAATTTTAACAAAAAAATTCCAACAACCTCAAAGAAATTACAACTCATATGATGAGGGATATTACAATCCACAGTCATCATTCAGGTCTAATGATTTTCAAAATAGAGGAGGACATAATTCCAAATCAGGCAGAGGACAAAGGTCATTCCATAGAAGTAATGACAATTATGGTAATAATAGAGGTTCTTATCAGAACAATAATTTCAGACAGTCGAGGAACCTTGAACAATCAAATGCTACAGTACATAATAGTGACAATAATCCAATTCAGAATAACAGTGGTGTAGCACATGCAAATTCGTGTAGTGTTGATCTATCCAACAGTACAAACGGTGCTAATTGTAATTCTTTATTTCAGCTACAGGGAGTACCAAGACTATTATGCGGACATGCTTTACCAGTCATGTCTTCATATGAAAGTACTGATTCACTAGTGCTTAATAAAGGCTTTGTAAACAATCAGCTAGTGTCACTTTTGAGGGACACTGGTTCAACTACAATTGGTGTATGCAGATCTTTAGTGGATCAGTCAGATTATACAGGAAAAGAGGTGAAATGTATTACATTTGGTGGCACAGTGGAATACTATCCAACAGCGGAAGTATTTTTGGATACTCCATATTTTACAGGAAGAAAACTTGTGTGCCTCTTGAATAGTCCAATCGCAGGAATTATTTTAGGAAATATTCCTGGCATTCATGAATGTACAAAGGATGATATTGAAAAATAGGAACAACATTTCATATGTACAAATGCTGTGACAGCCAGAGCTCAGGCTCGTGCTGAAGTGGATAGGCACATACAAAGTGATAATGTGTTAGATGAGGGGATGGATGATGAGAATGACACTGACGACGAAATAGATAATGAAGAGTATAATAATGATAATGAGGAAAATAATTATGATATTCAGGTAAATAATGATGACAAAGAGGAAAGTGATGATAATTTCCAGGTGGAACTTATTGATAAGGAGTCTTTTATTCAAAGACAAAATGATGATGTTTCCTTAAGGAAATTTTTTCAAATTGCGAGATTAGATGAGGTGATGTTTGATAATAATGCAGAACACTGGTATACTTTAAGAAATGGTATTTTTGTTAGAAATTTTCAAGATTCTAACTCGTTAAAAAAACATATTATGGTACCGGCTTGTTTTCGAACATTTGTTTTACGACATGTGCACGACATTGATTGCGCTGGTCATTTTAGTATTGCAAGGACAAAACAAAGAGTTTTGTCACATTTCTTTTGGCCTAGGGTGACAAAAGATGTTAAATCTTTTTGTCGCACATGTACAGTGTGCCAACGTATGGCAACTAAAAGGCCTAAGCATGACGCTCCGATTCAGGTAGCTGATATTTCTTCGCGTCCATTCGCAAAGATGGCCATCGACATTATTGGTCCATTAAAAGTCACATCAGCTAGAGGGCATAAATACGTGTTGACATGCATTGATATGTGTACATGTTGGCCAGAGGCAATACCACTGAAAACAAATACAACTATTGACATCGCAGATGCGCTATTTTTAGTTTTCAGCAGATTGGATTTTCCCGAAAACATTCTATCTGACCGGGGATCCCAATTCGCCCCAGACGCAATGAAACAGGTCATGAAGATGTTCGGTATTGAAAGATCGCTTAGTTCAATCTATCACGCTCAATAAAATGGTAAAATTGAAAGACTAAATAGAAGTTTAAAGCAAATGTTAGGTAAAGTTACCATTAAATATCCACAGGATTGGGACAGAGTTTTGCCGGCGATTTTACTCGCTTACAGAGAGATTAAAAACGAGCATACTGGGTTTGCTCCATTTGAATTGGTGTTTGGGGCGACACCTAGGGGACCCATGTCGATTTTAAAACAACTATTGACTGGAGCTGATATGAATGACGAGGTTCAAACCTCATACCAATATGTTGTCAATTTGAGAAAAAAGATCATCGACGCATGCCAAAAAGCAGTAGATTCGTCGGAAAAGGCAAAGTTAAAGGCTAGGTTGTGTGCCAACCGAAACAGGAAACTACGCCAATTATGGCCGGGTGATGAAGTATATGTACTATTGCCAAATAAAGACAACAAATTACTTGTGTCACGGAGAGGACCTTATGAGATTGTTGATAAACTGTCAGATGTAGACTATATTTTATCCATTAATGGAAAGGAAAAAACGTTTCATATTAATGTGTTGCAACAGATTCATACACGTCCCCCACATCTTAAACCAGTCTTTGAAGCTATTGACGGATCTGTCATTCTCCGTTGGCTGTTATACAGGAGGAAGGGTCTGACTTGTGTGATGGTGGTGAATCACTTTTGGTGTTGCCAAGTGTACATCTGTTGGCTACTGAGAGTTGGAAAGATGTTTCCATTTCGCCAACTCTGGCTTCTCATCAGAAGGAGCAAATTTCTCATTTACTGTTATCTTTCTCTGACGTGCTTACGGATGTCCCTGGGCATACAGATATCATTCAACATGATATCTTACTTACTGATTTTCAACCTATTAAGTTGAAACCTTATCCTATACCTATTCACATACAATCTCAGGTTCAGGATGAAATAGAACAAATGATGAAATTAAACATTATTACTCCATCACAGTCACCTTACAGTTTTTCTATGGTATTGATTAGAAAAAAAGATAAATCTTTTCGTATTTGCATAGATTTCAGGCGTTTAAATTCCCTGACCATTCAGGACGCTGAACCATTACCATTGTTGGAGTCTCTTCTGGACAAATTGACTTCTGCTACTTTCTTCACGAAATTTGACCTGTCAAAAGGCTATTGGCAAGTGCCATTATCGGATAGAGCTAAGCCTTTTACTGCTTTCGCCACACTTCTTGGTCTATTTCAATTCAATTTTATGTCTTTCGGTCTTGTTAACGCTCCCGCTACCTTCGTTCGCATGATGTAAAGACTCTTTTCTGACCGTGAAGATTTAATCACCTATATAGATGATATCTGTTTATTTCATCGCACTTGGGATGAACATATTGTAGGTATCCAGTCTTTGTTAAATACTTTGCGCCTACATAATCTTACTGGTAAACCTTCTAAGACGAGAGTAGGATTCACTGAAATTTCCTTTCTAGGCCATAAAGTAGGAGGTGGATTTTTAAAACCTTAGGACTCTGCTATTTCTAAAATCTAAAACCTTGAAATTCCTCGAACTAAGAAGCAAGTTCGCAGTCTCCTTGGCCTGGTCAACTTCTATAGGAAATTTCTGCCTAATTTTTCAGACAAGATTTCAGTTTTGTTTTCGTTGGTGAAGAAAGATTCTCCAAACAGAGTAATCTGGACTCATGTTTGTGATGTTGCCTTACATGCACTTAAATGTTCATTTTCTAAAATGCCTATTTTGAGATTGCCTGACGCTACTCTACCCTTTACCCTCAGAGTCGATGCGTCCAATACCGCGATAGAGGGAACATTGATGCAGGAGATTGAAGGATGCATGCACCCAACGTTGTATGTCAGCAGAAAGTTAACACCCACGGAGCAACGTTATCCTATCGTCGAAAGGGAGCTCCTTGTCGTTGTATTCTGCTTCTCCAAATTGCAGCGTTATCTTCTGGGAGCTCGATTTACCTTGGAGACCGATCAACGTGCATTGTCATATCTCAAGACAGATCGATTCAAGAACGAAAGAGCCGCTCGAGCGTCATTAGCTCTTCAACCCTAAAAGTATGAAATCAGGACAATCAAGGGCAGCCAAAATGTCGTAGCCGACGTCTTGTCGAGATGCGTGAAGCATCCTATGTCGCCTGTGAACACTACAAGGACAGATGATTCACAAGATCGCATGTAATCAACATACATACTTCATAATGACCTAATCAAGAAAATATTGCATGTATAACGACTTGTTCGTATGAATCTATAGATTGCCACAACAATTAGTATAATTAAAAAGGTTCGCTGACATTGAGTACGATAATTATGCTTTGAATTAAGCTACATGGTTACATCATCAATTACGGAAACATTGCTGATAATAAAAAGCGGTTCGCGCAGCAACAGGATGATGCTGATGTTCTGAATGTTCAAAATGGACTAATACCTCATTGAACACCAGCGTATTACGTCTAGTATGGCGGTTGAATGACATTACGTAAATGCCACATGCATGCTTAAAAACAAAACTTTGAGAAAAGATTACAACTGATGTTCTTTCCAGAGATTTTTGTAGGACTATATGATATTTTTCCCAATAAATTGACTAACAGAACCAGATAAAGGGAAATAACAAGAAAATGATTGTCGCGAAAACATCAAGGGGAAACAACAAGAAAATTGCTTCTCGGATCTGATTCGATTGAAAATCGCTGTAATAATAAACATTTGAATTGATCATAACAATATATCACAGGGTGGACAATCATGGACATTCTCAATAATGTATTACTACATACATCGGTGAACTTGCTATTAACAGTTATTCATTCGAAATTACTTTGGATCAAGGAAGTGGACTTTGGTTATATGACATTGATTATTGATTAAGGTGAAATATCTAGAAAGTGTTGAGTTTTTGGCACAATTTCGTCACACTCACATTGGACTTTATTACATTAATTGGCTAATACGCCATACTGTGATTTATTTTCACAACACATGAGAATATTATCTTCATTGCTTACATTTATATGTTGCATTCATAACATATACTACTGAAATACACACAATGATTATTCCTTTGACAAAATGTCGCAGTCATACACAGTATTGATCGTTTGTCTGCCTCATGTCATCTATTATCTCTATTACTTAATTTTAATTCTTTGCATTGTGAGACTAAGTTACTAATGTTATCTGACTTGACATTAGGTGTTTGGACAGTGTGAGGTGTGTAAGTGCCTGTACTGATATATTCATTTCATTGTTTTTACATGTTGGTTGATTTTGCTATAGTGACCTCACACTAGTGTCAAATGATTTGTATTCTTTATAGGCAATGGTGTTAGTAATTCCATTACTTAATTCCACACCTCGAGTGTTTATTTGCCTACTATGAAGCACAAACCTAGGTGCTGTACGATTCACACCAACTGTGAAATTTGATGTTACCATCTTTTCACTCCAGTGATGTTTTAAACTCACGCCACGTAAATAATGAAAACTTCGTTTTCATTATTTAACGAGAGGAGGGGGGGGGGGGGGGGGGGGGTAAATGTTATGTGTAAATTTCATAACATTGGTTGTCGCTGTTCGACTTCCTGGTTGATTTGATTGGAGACCGTTGTCTTGTTTTCAGGAAGTGACGTCATTACGTTTGCTGGCCACCTTTGCAGACTTTTGAGGTCTGCTAACTAAAGCGTGCCTTGGCTAAGCATTCCGTGTATGGCATTCAAGGTGTTGGACGCCTGTGTTATTTGCTCCTGAGAGTTATGTGATTTTCCTATATCTTCATTGTATTGTACCAGCACCAGCTTACCCATATACCTCCGTGTGGTAAGACTAGTTATTTGATGAAAGATATGAAGAGGATGCTGTTAAGTACTTGAGTTACTTATTAATAAATAAACTATGTGAAAATGTCTTCGACATGGTTCTAAGTACGGGACTGTACTGCGACGTTAGAGACCGTCATTTTGATGCCTTATATGCATGAACATATCCTCTCTACATATTATTGGAGCTGTCAAGAAGTTGAATAAATTGTTATGTGAGTTGTTCAACCTGGCCTTGAGGAGTAATTCATGTTTTTCAAGTTACGGCTCTTTGGGCGGGCTATGAACGGGACATACCCTTAACTGTGTTTGTTTCTACAGATGAAGAAGAATCATTGCCACACCACATAATATAATATAAGCCACATACTACAAAGAGAGCCCGGAGTCCCGTATCAATGTGCACAGTTCAAAACAAAACACGAACTATAGTCTCCTTATAGTTTGAGTTTTGAAAGGGTAATTTTATTATTCTGACGATATGATCATGAATACATTTATTGATAAAGATATTTGACGATGCATTTCTCAGTTCTTGACACTGAAATGCATTAATCCAATACTATTCTAATAGACAAAATAATTTTTGATTGATTATTTAACTCCACACAATTACTTTTTCCGTGAGTCGAGAAAATGGATTAAAGTGTTGATCTTTGCCATTTCAAAAAATATTCATTAAATCCATTCAAATAACACAATGGTTACAAGAAGGAAACGACAGCGCTATGCTCGATGTTCACAAATGTTTTTGGCCCATTAGTAGGAAGATTTTTGAAGTCAACAGGCATGGCCACCTCCAGAATTCGTAATATCTTTACGCTGTATGTAGTACCTTGCAGTTTTCTGGAACTACCTGGAAAATTTTCATTTCATGTGACTACTCCTTTAAAGTCAGCCGTCGACAAACCATCATGAGCATTCTCTTGCCATTCTGCCATTGTGGAAGAGGGGTCAGAGTGTATTGGGATGCTCTCAGATAACGAATCATTTTCCTCATCCGAGAGACACTTTGCAGGTGGCGCTTCTGCTGTTTCTGTTTTTGTTTTGCAGTCCAAATCAAGTGATGACGCGTGTTCATCAGCTTGGGGTATCAACTTTTGGTTTTCATCCGAGTTTTCATTTTTCCTTGAAGTTCCGGCGCAGCTGTAGATCGCAGAGATTGTGCCTTTGGAAGACTTTCCTCTGGACTCGCGCACGCACAGTGACTTCCATCCTGGCACCTTGTCTCTTCTTGGCATCTGATCTCGACCTTTGACTCTAATTTTGGACAGCTGGCTGTGGAAGGTCACATGGCTTCTCATGCGAGCAGTAATTTGTGATGTCCCTCTTCCGCGACAACTCCACTGTTTGCGTGATTTCGATGGATCGCAGATTGTATATAGATAATCCTGTGATTTAAAATAGAAAAAAATATATATTTCACTATGCAAGACATAAAGAAATGGATAATTATAAGTTGGATATATTGGGTGTCAGCGAGTGTAGATGGACGGGGAAGGGCATAAAATATTTTTCAGAAGAAAAAAAGCAAATTATATACTCTGGTAGTAATGATAATCGTCACACAGAGGGAGTAGCCATCTTAATGACACAGAAAGCAGCAGCATCGCTTATCAGCTGGGTACCTATCAATGAGAGGCTAATATTAGCTAGATTTCAGACACGATTTTTCAAGCTCTCAATTGTACAATGTTATGCACCAACTAACGACGCTCTTGATACCACAAAAGATGACTTCTATGAAGCACTTCTAAGTACCATCAACACAATACCCAAGCATGACATAATAGCAGTCATGGGTGATTTTAACGCCAAAGTAGGTGACAACAACGATGGAGTACAAAGATATCTCGGTACTCATGGCATAGGCTGTATGAATCAAAATGGCGAAAGACTTCTAGAACTTTGTGAAATATCAAACCTCGTTGTGGCAGACACCATCTTTCCACATAAGAATATCCACAAGATAACATGGAATTCACCTGATGGCAGAACTAAGAACCAGATAGATCACTTCTGCATAAGCGCTAAATTTCGCTCATCAGTTCAAGACGTCAGAGCATACAGAGGTGCAGAGATCGGAAGCGATCATAACCTCTGCATAGCTAAACTGAGAATTAAACTGAAGAAGTTATACCAACAGAATAAAAATAGAAGAATAGATGTACACAGACTGCAATCAAATGATATAAAGGAGGAATATAATGTCAAAATGAACAACTATTTCGATGCTTTAGGCAAAATTGACAACGATATCACCACCAAGACAATCGATACTAAATGGGAACAACTGAGAACAGCAATGACAGAAGCAGCAGTAGCGACCACCGGATACCTAGTACATAAAAAAGAAAAAATGGATGAGAGAAGATACTTGGGATAAAATACAAGAAAGGAAAACAGCAAAACTTAAACTACTAGCGGCAAGTACACATAATGCAGTTGAATCTTGCAAACTAACTTATAACTTGTTAAATAAAGAAGTGAAGACAAAAACTCGAAGAGATAAAAGACATTTCATCAATGAACTGGCCGTAGAAGCTGAAAATGCTGCAAGAACTGGTAATAGTAGGTGCCTTTATCAAATTACAAAACAACTATGTCACCAGCCTACTGCTATGGAAACACCTGTTAAAGGTAAATTAGGGAATTCAATACCAACAGAAAAAGAACAAATGAAGAGATGGGCTGAGCACTTCATGGAGGTGCTAAACAGACCACCACCAACAGTAACACCTGATTTTAATAATGAAACACCCACAACCACCTTGCCAATAACTTGCGATGAATTCACGCTGGACGAGATCAAACAAGCCGTTAAAAGATTAAAAAATTTTAAAGCTGCTGGAGTTGACGAAATTTCAGGGGAAATGATTAAAGCAGTTAATGACAACAACCTCTTGAGAATTTTAGATATTATAAATGAAGTATGGAGAGAAGAACAACCACCACAACAATGGAAAGACAGTATTATTGTAAAGTTACCGAAGAAAGGTGATCTATCAGACTGTAATAACTGGCGTGGTATATCTCTATTATCAGTACCTGGAAAATTATTATGTTGCATGATGTTAGAAAGACTTAAATTGCATGCTGACGAAAAGATCAGAGAAGAACAAGCGGGTTTCAGGCCGAAACGATCATGTATTGATCAAATATTCACACTAAGAACAATTATAGAAGAATCAGTGGAAAGGCAATCGCCACTTATTATCACCTTCGTCGATTTTCAAAAAGCCTTTGATAGTCTACACCGCCCATCATTGTGGAAGATACTTACAATCTATGGTTTTCCAACAAAATATGTGAATATAATCAAAGCGCTATATGACAATGCAAGATGTTGTGTTAGAACAAATAAAGGGAATACAGAATGGTTTACAGTAGAAACAGGGGTGAAACAAGGCTGTATTATGTCACCACTACTTTTTGGAATAGCTATTGATTGGGTTATGAGAAACTATACCCACAATGAACAATTGGGGTATAAAATGGACAAATGGAAAATTCCTGGGGGACCTGGATTTCGCAGATGATGTAGCATTCTTAAGTTCAACACCAAGACAATCCCAAGAAGCAATAAATAATTTGTGTCATCTCTCGGTTTAAAATAGGTCTCCAAATAAATGCCTCTAAAACTAAAGCTATGAACTTTTCTAACGAGACCGTTGATATCATCTTGAACGGGGAAAAACTACAGAAAGTTGAAAGTTTCAATTATTTAGGCAGTAAAATGACTCAGGATGGTGACACAACAAGAGAAATCCATACTAGAATTGCTTTGGCAGCTAGCGCCTTCAATAGATTATCTAACATTTGGAAATTACGATCATTGAATATACATACCAAGCTTCGTCTGTTTAATTCAAATGTTATCTCAGTGTTAACATACGGCTGTGAGAGTTGGAAAATAACAAAATCATTGGAGAACAAGCTGAATACATTCGAGAACAAATGTCTTAGAAAACTCATGAACATCAGTTGGAAAGAATTCAAGACTAATCGACAAATAAGAGAAGACTCTAGGCAGAAATATGTCTCCGACTATATAAGGAAAAGACGATGGTCTTATATCGGTCATGTCCTACGAATGCAAAACAACAGAATACCACTACAGGCGCTCACTTGGGTTCCTGAGGGTAAGAGGAAAAAAGGAAGACCAAAAGAAACACTCAGAAGAACAATAATAAGAGAAGGAAGAACGTTGGGCCTAAATAATGTGCAAGAGCTAAGAGGAGTGGCGTCACAACGAACAACCTGGAGAGCACTGGTTTCTGCCTTATGCGCCGTGTTTGGTGCTTAAAGAATGTATTATTATTATTATTATGCAAGAATTATATATATATATATATATTTATATATATATATATATATATATATATATATATATATATATATTATATATATATATATATATATATATATATATAATATATATTTATATAATATATATATAATATATATATATATATATATATATATATATATATATATTGTGGCAGTAAGGGAAGGAAGAGTGAAAAGTCTAACCTGAGTTGGTATAAAGGGGGTAGAAAAGGGGGATGCGCAAAAAGAGGGTTGCGCATAAGAAGGGTCAAAACAGAACAGAGGTTAGGCACGTTTTTCTCAGCATGAGGCAGAAACGTGATTTAGGCCAAGCAGGACAGGTATTCAAGTAGGAGAGGTAGCCATGTTGAAGTCTATAGTGAAGTAGACAAGGTGCTGTGTAATTTCTTAAATGCACGGAGACAAGATTTGGTAGGAATAACCAACATATTGATATTATAAATTCTTGACAAGACTGAAGAACGAAGGTTAGGCTCCACTCAGAAAAGAGTACGTAGAGTGAGTTAGTTACGTCCATACCGTAGTCCTGTTACTCGGCTAAGATAGTTGCAATCTAGAACCAAGGAAAGGAACAACTCCGGAGGAGTCCGGTTATCACTTCAATAACCTGAACCTAAATCGATAGTATCAATAGACAAGGATTTGCTTAGACGGAGGAAGGGATGTAGATACTAGTAACATCTGAACAATAGTAGATAAAAGACATTACAATATTGAATATAATTCTCAATGGTGAGCGAGTGTTAAAGAGGAAGTGGGACGGACCAAGATTGTTGGAGGTCCGGTTAACAGCACTGGTCCACATTGTAAATAAACAGTATTCCAGTTGACTGTGGCGTTCCCTATTTGTATAGAAGATCTGCTTAGCGTTATGTCGTCGCTCACTGTGTGTGTTGTAACCATTCATTAATCATAAAGTTGATCCCTACCTTCTGGCAAAGAAATCCTGAGTTATCAACGGCCACACAATACGAAATGGTGCAGTGACTGCGCTGTAACAAATAACTAAAGTTATATAAACAATAGAACGATTTAGTAAATGACATTTGAAAGCTTAATTCTTAAAAGTTGGTTTTTTTTTTTTTAAATAACAATTCAATCGATATAAATGGGCTCTCTATTTACCTTTATTTGCAGATACTGGATAACCCCCAAATAGCGACAGTTGAAGAAAAGGTTAACTATGTGCTTTGGCTTGCGGAAAATGAAATTAGTAACAGATGTGAAAAGAAACGTTGCTACACATTATAGAAAAGATGCACCCTATTTTAAAAAAAAACTACAACTCAATAAATAGCTAAATGACAAAGTTTAAAGAAACCGGATCCGTTAAAGACAAATCGACGATCCGGGGGTGGGGGGTGTAATGTTATGATGTATGTATATAATCATTACCTCGTCATCTACACAAGCACACACGTTTCAGAAGGGACTCAGTAAAAGCATGTTCAATTAGTAGCCATGTTTATTTACAGAATATCGTACATGTCAAGATTCGCATTATATTACAATGTGTGGTTCGTACTTTAATGTATTCATATTACATCCCCCCTTTTTTGAAAAAAAAATGTGTGCAAACATTTCCAACGAAATGTTTCATGTGAGAAAGGATAAGTATGTGTAATGCTCAGTGTGAGTATATATGTCACTGTCTGTATCGGCTGGGAGGTGTCACTGTACGGCCAGAACGAGTGGTGTAAAGTGCTGGTGGTTCTGCGGAAGTCCCTTGTTTAGCTTGAGTTGGTTGTGATTTCGGCCTTGACGCTTGTTGGTTTTGTGGGGCACCAAGGTCTGGAGTTACTGCATTGTCTGTTGAAAGCATGGGAATTCTCTGTTCTGTTGTATTCTGTGGGATTTCTCTTATGTCCACTCTGTTTCACCTCAGGAGGTTGCTGCTGCTGTCTGGTCTTAAAGTGTAGCTCCTGGGTTCAGGGTTTCTGGAAATGATTGTTGCTTTTGACCATGTGTCATTGTTGTGGTTGTAGGTAGTCACATGCTGACCAGGATGTAATGGTGGTAAGTCTTTAGCACATTTATCATAGTTGAATTTCTGAACTTGCTGACGATGCTGAAGTTGATCATATGTGCTGTCTCTATGTTGTGGACGGAAGTGGACCTTAGATGGTAGGAGGTCTTTAATTCTTCTATCAAACATAAGTTCTGCTGGACTGTCGATCTTACTGTCTACCGGTGTTGTTCTCCATCTCAAGAGTGCTAGGTGTACATCCTCTGTTCTTGTTTTCTTCATGATTGACTTGATAGTTTGTATCTGTCTCTCAATGAAACCATTAGATTTAGGGTATCTAGGTGATGATGTTGTGTGTTTGATCTTCCAGTCCTTAGTGAAGTTTCTGTATGCTTGACCTGAGAAATGTGGACCGTTGTCTGATCTAATTTCATCTGGGGATGCCAAAAACATGCTGCAATACTTCTTTGTAATGTCTGCAATAACAGCTGATGGTGAGGGTTGTGGAAGTTTCTCAATGATGGGAAATTTGCTGTAGTAATCAGCAATAATAAGATAGTCATTATTGTCGATTGAGAAAATATCAGTTCCTATAATGCTCCAAGGGCTCAATGGTATGTCTGATGGTATGAGAGGTTCTCTGCACTGCCTATTTGCATGTTCTTGGCAAATTGAACAGTTTTTACATAGTGTTTCTATGTCCTTGTTTATCTGTGGCCAGTAAACATCTTTCTTTGCTCTCAGTTGTGTCTTCACAATACCAAGGTGACTATTATGGAGCTGTTTAAGGATGATATCGCGTTGTGTTTCTGGTACAACAATGCGATCTCCTTTAAGGATCAGACCATCTTCGATGCTTAACTCGTCCTCATCGAGTAGTATGGACGGATGTGTGTTGGAACTTCCCTGATAGAGCTTGGCCATCCATGGTATATCAGTTCTTTGAGAGAGTTAAGGATAGGATCTCTCATTGTGTCTTCTCTGATGTGTTCAAGCCTATTATCGCTAAACTTGACAAAATCAACTTTGATGTTTGGGGTAAGATCTTGCTGTCTTGTTGGGGTTTGGTAGTCTGCTGAGAGCATCTGCACGACCTATATCCTCTCCTGGGATATACTGAATATTAAAATCATAACCTTGTGTTTCCAATACAGAGCTTGTAGTCGTGGTGGTGCTGAAGCTATTGGTTTTTTATGAATCATCTCAAGTGGCTTATGATCTGAGAGAATTGTAAATGGGCGGTTGAAAAGAAATGTGTGGAAGCGTTTGATTCCAAAACGTACAGCTAGCATTTCTCTTTCAATGTTTGCAAGTTTCTTTTCGCCAGAACTTAATGATTTGCTTGCGTAAGCTACAGGACGAAGTTCTTTGGCATAGTGTCCTTCAGGATTTTTGTCTGGTTGCAAAAGTGCTGCTCCTAGGCCTTTCAGACTGGAATCAACCATGAGAAAAGTGGGTGCTTGCATGTCATAGTATTTCAAGCATGCATCAGATGATATGAGGGTCTTCAAGTGGTTGAATATGTATTGGTAGTCTTCTGACCATTCATACGGAGTTTCATTCTATAGTAGAGATCGCAAAGGTTCTGCAGCAGCTGACAAATTTGGTATGAATTGTGCTAGGAAATTGACAGCACCTAAGAATTGTTGCAGTTCCTTCTTTGTAGCTGGTGTTGGCATGTCATGAATATCTTCAACCTTTTTAGGGTCTGGTTTTACACCATTCTGGGTGTACAGCAATCCAAAAAATTGTATCTCCGTTGCCTTAATTGTACACTTTTTGCTGTTGAATGTTAGCCCATTGGCCTGTGCTACATGCATCAAGTTAATCAAGTTACGGTCGTGTTCTTGTTCTGACCTGCCGCAGACTACAATGTCATCCGCAATAGCCACTGTACCAGAACATTGCTCAACAATGTTGTCAATCTTCTGTTGGAAGATGTCTTGTGATACATTCAAACCAAATGGGAGTCTCTTGAAACAATATCTGCCGAATGGTGTTCGAAAAGTTGTAAGGAGTTGACTTTCCTCTGCTATCTCAACACTCCAGTATCCGTGTACAGCATCTAGTTTAGAAAAATATTTGGCATTGTGGAATCTGTGAGTTATCTCTTCCACTGTATGCATTTTGTGTGGACAGCGCTTTAGACTGTTGTTTAAGTGTTTTGGGTCAAGGCAAACCCGAAGAGAACCATCCTGCTTCAGAACGGTTGTGATACTACTACTACACCAATGTAAGATGTTCTTTTTTGTCAGCTTTAATGTTGTTAATAGTTACCACACTCAGCTTTTCGCACATTGGTAAACCCAAAATTGCAGGTCCTTCAACATCTACCAAGTAAAATGTTGACGATGTCCATTCAGAGTCTCTGTATAAACATTCAAGTGTTACTGCTCCGAAACAGTCTATACTTGTTCCATTGTAAGCTCTTAGCTTTGTCCTGCCACTCCTACTTTTTACATCCCTTGTGGGAAATCCTTGCTTATCCACCTTGTCAGGCATGATCTGTCTGAATATTCTTAAGGGTAGAGTGTTACCTTGGGCACCTGTGTCTATCTTGAACCGAATATATCTTTCTTTGTGCCTTTTAATTCCTGGTATTCGGAATTGTACTTTGCAGAAAGCCTGCGTTCTCTTTGGTTCATTACTGAAAGTTAGTATCTTCACAGTATCAAATGTGGAAGGATCACTTTCTTCACTGGAGTCAAGGTCCTCAGTCATCATAAAGTGTGTTTGTTTTGATGACTCTCTGCTGTGAAAGTTGTGTTGAGCACTGTCTTGTTTCCTCTTGAAACATAATTTTATCCAGTGCCCCTCTTTTCTGCAGTAATGACATGTAGAGTCTTTAGCTGGACAGTGGTTTTGTATGTGGTTTAGGCCACAACATTTACACATAGCACCTCTGCTTGTGTTGTGTTTTTCTTGTTGCTTCGAACCAGTTGCTTTGTTTTGTTTGGGTTTATAGCTTTTTACTGCATCCACCTGGGCTGTTACTGTACCTTGCTGAATTTGTTTAATGTTTAGTGCTTGTGCCTCGTGTTTCCTGCCTTCATCCAGAAGTTGTTGTAAATTTAGTGTATCACTCTGGCTCAGTATCCATTTCTGGAACTCTGGCATTGGTGTGCTGAGAAGGATCTGTTCGATAATTCGCTCTTTTTCTTTTTCTTTGTTAAATTTACATACACTTGTTTTCTCCTTGATGCGAGTGAAGAAATCATCTAAACTTTCATCAGGTTTCTGTCGCAGGTGGTGAAGTTCTAATCTTGCCGCTCTAAAGTTCGTGTGCTTTATTATCAGACGTTTTTCAAATTCGTCCAATATGGCTACGGGGTCGGTCGCTGACTCAACAGGCATGGCGGTAGCAAAACTGTTGTAAATTTTCAAACCTTCATCGTCCAATGCTTCTAGGATATATGGAGTTAGGGTTTGTCCTTCCAGACCAGTGGTCTTGGAATATAGATCTATGCGTTGGCGCCATAACAAGAAAGCTTCACTCTTATCGTCTTGACCGGCGAATCTCATTTGCGGTGCGTTGCGATATTGTTTCGCCGCCATGGCTGACTTCGATGACGAAAATTAGCCGAATACTGTACTCACGTGTTATCGTGTAGCTGTTTTGCGTCAGTCCGGTATCGACCGCTGCCACCATGTAATGTTATGATGTATGTATATAATCATTACCTCGTCATCTACACAAGCACACACGTTTCAGAAGGGACTCAGTAAAAGCATGTTCAATTCGTAGCCATGTTTATTTACAGAATATCGTACATGTCAAGATTCGCATTATATTACAATGTGTGGTTCGTACTTTAATGTATTCATATTACAGGGGGGAAGACCCCGAATTAGCGAGGAGACTTCTGTTAAAAGCTTTCGCAACCTCGGCTATAGTCTCCTCGATAATTCGGGGTCTCCTGGATCATGGTTTCTCATTAACTGATCTGTTTTCTTTAAACTTTGTTATCTACTTATTTACTGAGTTTTTTTTTTTTTTGTTTTTTTTTTTTTTTAAATAGGGTGTATCTTTTCCAAAATGAGTAGCACAGTTTCTGTTCACATATGTTACTGATTTCAGTTCTACAAGCCAAAGCATACAGAAAGCCTTTTTTTCAACTGTCGCCATTTGGGGTTATCCAATATCTGGAAATAAAGTTAAAGACAGAGCACATGTATATCGATTACATTTTTATATTAACAAAACGTTAAGAATTAAGCTGTCAAATTTTTTTTTGTTTTTTTTTACTAAATCGTTCTACTGTTTATATACCTTTAATTATTAAAATTTTAAACCGTAACAGGACTTTATTATTATATATATATATATATATATATATATATATATATATATATATATATATATATATATATATATATATATATATATATATATATATATATACGAATAAGTATAATTATACAGAAGTAGCCTCTATAGTTCCCTGGGGTCTCTGATGAGACAAAAAGGGAAAGAAGAAACAGGTACTACTGCGCCCTCATGCATGTCGTACAAGCTACTATTATGTGATTGTGCCTGGCAACCTCATCGTGTAAAGCCAGTTGCCACAGAAACGACTGCTGCACGAGCAAGTGAATGTTTGGTACAAGCTTCGTGCAAGGATTTAAATGATGAGGTTGTCTTCAAACGAAATGTCTGAGGGAGCAAATGTTCTTTGTCGCCTCTGCCACCCCCGGTTATTGCACGGGATTATTGTACTTGTATTATTATATCCCTGCAGACCCAAGTAGAACAGTCCCAACTAAGATGGTTTGGCCATGTCTGCAAAATGGGAGAAGATCGGCTGCCACGGCAGGTATGGGAGGCTAAGAGCCAGGGATCCAGACCTCCAGGACGACCCAGAGTCCGCTGGGAGGACAAAATTAAACAATCTCTGAAGGACTATAATATAACCAGGTATCACGGGTTGCCTCCCCTTAGCTCTGCAGTAGTAGTCCAACAGTGGCCAAAACTCAAGAGTAACTAATGTGGGTCTTCAAAGGTGTCTACCTTCGCACAAGATTACTCTTGGCAGAGTTGTAGGTAGAAGGATAATCATGCCTCTACCTCAAGGGAGTGTTCACAAGATATTCAGAAAGCGAGAACAATGATGCATGAGACTGAGCAAATGTTAACTCTAGTATCTTCAGTCAACTTTTGTGAAGGATGGGGTTATCTTATAATTCGTTAGCTCATTCCAACCCTCAGCTGAGTTAATTTAGCGAAATTCCTCTTATTATTATTGTATAGCTCTGTTTAAGTGTATTTAAAAAATTGTCTGAGACATGCGGATGTAGTACATTCAAAATTATTAAATCAACTTTAGAAATGTCTTTATACAAGTAACAACTTTAATAATCAATTATGTTTTAACAGTTATAAAAATGAATAATTCCTTATAGAAAAAGTTATCATCACTGGGTGATGTTATGGCGTTAAAAAATGGATAGTTCACTTGGCAGCTTTTATGTTTCTACTTAGCTGCCAATGAGTTTCTGCTCCAGCTGATCTTTGGGTCTTTGCAGATAGATGACTGGATCACACTCGTCACTGATCAAGTTTGAAAGTTGTAGCACGTTCCAAGAAGTGTCAGGGAGTAACTACGAAGCTGGTCCCTCGTCTCTAAGACCCATCTGATGATGGTGTCTATCGTCGACTTCAAGCCACTTATACCCTCACTTGTTCCAGAGATACTACCCTCAACTGGTACCACCAACTAGTATTACAAAAGAACAGAACGAAAACCCACTTGAGTATTGCGTTTTCCGACACATACTTATGTGTCTCCCTCTTCCTATACCACCATCCCATCTATCTCAGAACTGTTGCCCACCCTGAGAAATAATATTAATCCCATTGAGCGGAAACCTTTCTTTACATTTAAATTGAAAAGATGTATATTTAACTTTACATTGGTTGAAAACGTTAATAATATAAATTGAATATGTTTCCCTTTACATCTACCATGTTTTAAAATGTTAACAATATAGATTGAATCTGTTTACATTTACATCTACACTTGTTGAAAATGTTAATAATATAAATTATGTACATCATGTCTTTCATCATTCACTCCCTGCTCCTGTGGAACTTGGGACTGCCTCTGCTCTTGGTTCTCTGTAAAAAAAACTCGCAATAAGCAGTCACCAGCCCTGGGAGTGATGGTAATGAAATCATCATTCTATATGCTGAGGTTGCCAGCCTCAAATGACTTGGACATCCACTAGCAATTTTCACATATTAATAATATTCACATATCAATATATACATATTAGTTCACATGTTAATACTTGTAATGCAAAATATAGAATTTAAATTGTGCAACTTACGCCAATCTTTAGGCTCACAGACTGCTGGCTCAGAGAAATACGTTGGCAACTTGACGATGCCTCTTACACGTGATCTGTGGTGTTGTTATTTTAGCAATAAGTTCCCACTATGACTTTGTGTTACAGTTTCCTCAGATTCCAGTTTTCCGTGTTAAAATGGTGAGCTTTCCTGGGCTGTAAGTCCTCAAGTTGCTCAAACAAGGTCTGGTCTGGTAAATGAAATCTGCTGCTATTCGTAACTCTGGCAAGGTCTGGTTGTCTTCTTGGCGCGAGGTGAATTTTCACAGTGTTTTAAACTGACTAAAGTATCAGGTTATATTACACTTCGCTCCCCCCGCAGTACTTTGTTACCAATCACGTAGGGTCCAACCATGAATTTTGTTCTTCCTATGATTCGACTGCCCTCCAATCGTTTCAAAACCTGTGTGTTTTGGTGGGGTAATTCAAAATATGTTCACTAGGAAGTGAGATTTCCGTACTATTCTCGTCAGTGTTTACAAATAATTTCTTACTTTTCAATCAATCAATACCCTTTAGCTCCCCAAGAAGCATGGGCCTTCAACAAACACATTCCAAGTCTTCCTGTCCTGTGCCTTCCTCTCAAGTTTTTTCCATGTTTTGCTCATCATTTCAACTCTGTATGCAGTTCTCTTCTCTATGTGGTTTTTGGTCTACCTCTGCCTCTCTTTCTCTGTGGATTCCATAACAAGGACTGCCTTGTAATGCTATCAACAGGTTTCCTCAATAAGTGTCCTATCTATCGCCAGTATCTTCTTCTTAACTCTTGTTCCACTGGCACTTGTCTGGTTCTTGTCATCAATTCCACATTTGTGACTTTGTCATACCACTTCAGTCCTTCTATTCTACGCAAGCACCCGTTTATAAAAGTCTGTAGCTTTTTGGTTGTTGTTTTTGCTGCTCTCCATGTCTCAGAGCCATACAATAGGACTGTGTCACAGCGTGATTAACAAGCTGTGGACTATCTGTGCTCCACTGGGAGCAGGTGCGTAATGTCAGTCGTATATGAGAGGCAGTTAGTAGAGTGGTCTGAACTTGACCCTACGAAACTGCTAGGTCAGCAGGTCAGGGGTGAATGCAAGGAGAGTTCTGATTTGGGCAGTGAAGAAACGGGGGTCAAGAGAGCGACGAGGTATTTGGTGGTGATGGTGGACTTGAATTGTCGAGTGCGAGAAGATATTTATTTGTGTAAATCTAATGCATTTTGTGATCTGTGATTTTCATGAATGTGATCCATTTCGCTGTCTATATATATGTATTGTTGTAATTTTGTGGCCACAGTTTTTGAAAACATTGGATAGAGTTTGGAATATGACTTGTGCTGGTTATTACTTGAATGTGTTCCATTCCATCTCCCGCTCTCTTGTTTAGTATTTCGAGGACTAAGACATATGTGTGTTTAATGTAAAATACGCTGTATCAGGTGGGGATCTCGTATTTGGTCCTCAAGTTTGGTTATCTGTTCATGTTTTGCTTGAAAATAGGAAGTGTAAATGTGCCACTGTCGTCCCTTCTCTTGGTATTAGTTGCGAGGAAGCGCCAGGTCATAAATCTATTTTAGATCACGTATACCATAGGCCTGTTGTTCATTCACGCAGTTGTCATGTATTTTGAATGCTGAGTCACGGGTCACGGATTAGCGATATGCAGTGAAGTGTTGTATTTTTTCCCCACGGGTAATTTTCAGTTCACGAATTAAATCTGAACAGTGTTGCAAGTTTCGAATTTTCAGTTCACGAATTAAGCTTGAACAGTGTTGCAAGTTGGAAATTTAGGGGATGTGTTAGAGGAGGATAAATGATTAGGACTTTCACTAATGGTGTAGTGAGAGCAGAATCACAAGGCGGTATTCATTATGTACAGTGCTCGGTCACTTTGCCTGTGCAACAGCGTATAAGGCCATTTGTGGCTCTTTGCAAGTTGAAGGTAGCTTCAGTTGATAGGCAAAAGTTGTCAGTTATAGGCGTGTTGCTTGTAATTTCCTGGTGACGATGAAAATGTCTAGCCAGTTATGAGGAGTTTGTAGGGTCCTAGTGGTACTTGGAGGTCCTGGTTGTAGGAGAGTGCCAGAGCTAACAAAACGTCAGTGCGACATTGTGGCACTCCTCTTGTTAAGAAAACGACGCGGTTGCCTGCCAACGTCTGCAGTGTGAACCAAATTGTAGCAGGTTCGTTGTCATTCATTCGATTGTCTGCCAAGCTGAGATGACGAAGATGTTACTGCTAACACATGTTGTGCGAACCAGTGGATGGCAGTCTTGGTAGCATTCATCTCAGCGTCTGACTGGTCAAGACTACGGGCCGCTGCAGCGCCGGTTTGAAGCCAACAGTGGGACAGTGTTGCCACTACATAGTGTTTACTGGCTCAGGAGACGACGTACCTGTGGAAATCAAGTGGTTGAGTCTTCGTGTGGAACTGGGTGCATGCCAAACACTGGAGCTGGTGCATTACAGTATCAAGCTTTTGCACACGGTCGTTACGGAAGTTGCCAGAAGCTGAACAGTACCAGATTTACGTTATGATCTTTGCCTTATTCAAAACACTGCTGTCCATCATCACAAACTGTATTGAACTTTTTCTCACGTAGAAGGCTGCACTACACCTTTGCAAACGGTGTTAACTTTCCTGAACTCGTAATATGTTATTGGAGTGCAGCGGGCAAAACCTCGCCTTGTGCTGACGACAGGCTAGCATGCATATGCGGTAGAACTATGATGCGTGTGGACTGACTTTTTGCTTTACCGCCCTGTGGTATTTCAGTGAAGACAAGGCACTATCTAGAGACAAGCTGGAACTTTATGCCTTACATGATAGTGCTAGGACCGCTCAGCGGTCATCCTAGGTGACAATATTTGTAACTTTGTAACTTTGTTCGTTGTGTGGACCATCGGAACATCAGTTACTAATGGTCGGTGGGTATCAACGTCATCATCAGGAGCCCAAACCTTCGGAGATCATCAATTTAATTGATGTATAGTTAATTTTCTTAATGTAGTAATATTGTTATCATATATTATTTGACACTTATTTTTCTGTTAGTACCTTTCTACTTTATAATATTATATAATTAGTAATCATTCTCCTGTTACCTCTTTTCCATTTGGTTGGTGAGTACTTCATCCAACTGGTGTGGTGTTGCAACATACTAGCCTTTGGTCACTTCATTGTCTATTGTAGGTTTTTGTTATGTCTTTGTAGAAGTATAATTTTGGTGTCATTTTGTTGTTGTGTAGGTTTAGGATTTTCTCTTTTGCATTGCGGAAAGAGTTTGTGCTAAACTGTTCTTTAGGCCTGTTGCTGGGTAAATTGTATGCCGGAGCACGGGCACATAGAGCTAACCCTATTAGCTGCCCTGCATAATTCACGTTGCACCTTTTAATGTATTGGTGGTGTAGGTCTGGTTTGTTTGCACGGTGTCATATTTGTAATAGTGTCTCTTTGTCATGTTTAATTGGAGTATTCTCTTGTATTCTTCTTACTACCATGTACATACGTTCATTTTCCAATCTCTTGTTTTCGTACGTTAACTGCTAAGTTTTGTAATTAGACATCTGCTGCTGTCTGAATTTATCTGTTTTCGTATTTCACCGTACTGTTGTGTTTGTTAGTGTAGTAAGGTCGTCCTTATCATCTTCATTATTCTCAAAATTGTTTGTATTTCTGGATGTTATGTTTTAGGGAAATGTATCTCAATTTCAATTCCAGTACCTCTGGCATAAGAGTAGGTTACGTGATTGTGTACTTTTGCTTGGGTAGACATAGTTTTCTGGTTTGGTTGAGAATCACATGTATGTTTATGACATTAATGATATTGCAGTGGGGTTTAGTTACACTGCTTAAATATTATGGGTGTCATGGATACAGCAAATTGTGCTGTTGAGTGACTTCACGCAGTAATACTGAATACACCCATTTGATTGGTACAGTCAGTATTTCTGATTAGGCATTACATATAGTTTTGTTTCATTTTTCAAGTACAACATCTGAGAATTTTCCAGTGGGGAATACTCAAGGGATGTTTTGTACACTGTGTACTGCATTAAGGGATTTTGATATAAATACATTACATAACAATGGCGAGCCTACTAGAATTTGTTAATATTGGTAAAGAGCTAGCAATAACAGGCCCTGCTCTATAGGAATGGGCAGAAACAAAATGGAAAGAAAAACAGGCAAATGATAGAAAGGAACGGTGTGAGGAGAGAGAATTTCAGAAGCTGAAGTTTGCAGCTGACAGACTGAGGATAGAAGCGGAGAAAGAGTTGAAGAAGATTGAAGCTGACAAAGAA
Organism: Oreohelix idahoensis; assembly: GCA_024509875.1. NCBI lineage: Eukaryota > Metazoa > Mollusca > Gastropoda > Stylommatophora > Oreohelicidae > Oreohelix > Oreohelix idahoensis. Next base: position 82,297 of record JAMPIV010007772.1, read on the forward strand.
ATAAATCTGAAGAAGCTAGATGCAGAATTCAGGTGGGAAAGAATTCTCACGTCCCTATAGACTACGGTTACCAAATTTTAATCAAGATTTGGACAGCATGGACGTGTATTTGGAACGTTTTGAGAGAGTGGTTTTGGCTTGGAAGATAAAGAAGGAAGAGTGGCATGTTCTGCTAGGAAACCTGCTTTCAGGACCTGCGTTGGAGACTATGTACAGTATCCCTGAAGCAAACAGAGCAAATTATGACATAGTCGAGGAGAGGTTGTTACGGAAATTTCGACTAATGGCGGAAGGGTATCGGGCTCGTTCTGGAGACGTGAGACCCAGCGCCAATCAGGGTTTTGAGGATTTCATTGCGAAAATTATTCAGTTACTAAATCGATGGATCAAAATGGAAGGTGTTACTAGAGACTTTGATGGGCTTTTCGATCTTATGTTAAGGGACAAAGTATTGTCATCGTGTTCATCCGAGCTTGTTGCAATTTTCCAGGAACGCAAGCCCAGAAACATCGATATGATGTCAGAATTGGGACACCAATACGTGACCGCGCATCCAGGGAAGGTCATACACAGGGAGAGTGTCTCTGAGATCTTCTCAGCGAGTGTAGGAAAGATTACTAGAAAACCTTACCATCTACATAGATCGAAGAGTGCGGATAGATTTGGCTCCAAAAGATTTCTTCTTCTTCTTCCTCGTTCGCCTTCAGACTTCCACATTTATGACTCTAATAAAGGCAGTAGTCAACCCAAGGCTCCCAACATCTCCAAACAGTTTTTTGTTGACAGAAGTGGGTTCTTGCCATATGCTACTCCATTTATTACTGTAGGTTGGGCAGTATTGCAGCAGGTGTTCGACTGTCATTGGGCTGGTACCGCAGGTGCAGAGATCTGTTGCACCAATTTTGTATTTGTGGTACAGATGGTATCTCAATCTGTTGTGTCCAGTGCGTAGCCGAAAAATGATGACCTGTTCTTTTCTGGATAGTTGATGATATGCATCATTTTTCAAATGTCCCGGGTGCTCTCTTTCCCATTTGGACTTGAATGTAGCCTTTATAGTGGTCTTTGCCGTTGCGTAAGTTGTCTCTATATCATTTTGTTGTAAGGCACCTCCTTCCTTAGCACGTCTATCTGCCTCCTCATTTCCTGGTATGTTGCAATGGGCTGGTATCCACTGGATAGTGCACTTCTTGAAGCATTCGGCCAGTCTTTCAAGGGAGATTATCAGATCTTTCAATCCTTTAGTTTGGTGGCTCTTCAGCGCTGATATTATTGAGAGGGCATCTGAAAAGATTACTATCTGTTTTTCTGCCTGTGCTTTGCATTCAATAAGAGTTTCAGCTGCCTGTTTCAGGGCTTCTGCTTCAGCACAGAAGTTATTGCAGTATTTTCCAGTGGCAATTGCCATAGAGTGAATTCTATTCTTTAATTTTATGAGGATGCCGGCACCCCCCATTTTCAACTGCATTTGTTGCCGAACCATCAGTATATGCATGTGTCCAAAGCTTTGCTGGAAATGTTTGGTCAATATACTTGGTTGCTATACACTTTCTTTGTGTTTCTGTCTGTGTTCCCTTACCTTCAATGCCTGGAATATCAGATTTTAACTTAGGAAAGCATCTTATTTTCCACAGTGGGATAGTTGAGCTTGTTGGGATTTTCTTTGCAACTGAGCTTGCTAGTATGGTATTATTGTTAATTTTTTCTTTTGCTTGGGCGACAAAGTTAGTTCGCTTGAGCCTGCCTCTTCCTAGCCTATTCATTCTTTGGTACATGGGGTGTCCTTCAAGCCTCTTAAATTTAATTAATTTAATTTAATTATGATAGACCCTACTTTCGGGGAGACAGATCTTCTCCTGTATGACAATTGTTGGGGCCATAGATCACCGAGGTAGAAATTTAACTATCTGTCGGAAGATATCAATACAGATATGCGGGAGACAGACATGATAGATACCCGCGAAATCAGATTCAGATAGATGCGCCAAAGGAGCAGGAACAAAGACGATTTCGCAGAAGCTCATCTAACCAAAGAAACAAATCCTTTGAGAAAAAGGAGTCAGACTTAGTAGTCAGACATTCTCCAAACAGTAGCCCGGAAAAAGATTGCAATGCTCAGCTACACTGTAGTCTTTGTAATGGAACATGACATTTGGCAAAGGTTTGCGCTAATAATTCAGAACGGGCTAATTCGGCTTGCATATTAGAAACCTTTAACAATGAGAATTGCGAAGGGAGCAGGCCATTGTTTGAACCAGACGGTAAGCCTACGCTTATCTGTGGTCACACTTTGCCTTGTCTCTCTTCTTTTCAAGAAAATGGTCATTTGGAATTGCACCCATGGTTTGTATAAAGCAAGGAAGTGTCTGTGTTGAGAGACACGGGATGCACAACTATAGGAGTACGTAGATCCTGTATTGACGACTCATGCTTGATAGGTAAGACAGCAAGATGCGTCACTTTCGGGGGTAACATTGAGTATTACCCTCTAGCCATTATTGATCGTGGGTAATGTGCAAGGTGTGCAGGAATGTACTCGGGTGGACATCAGGAAATGGCGGGATAATCGCGTGCTTATGGCTAATGCGGTCATTACCAGGACGCAGTCCAAGGCAGATGACGCGTTACAAGCGACGCACCATGAAGCTAACACATCGGAACTGGTCAAAGGGAGCCAGGATACACTGGTGTCAGACTTTATCCAGCACCAACGGTCAGATGTATCATTGCATAAATTTTACAACTTTGTCGAGAGAGGTGATGTAAAGTGCACGAAGTGCACAAATCAGGTCTGTCTGTCCCGGCCGATCTGTGAGGACAACCTTAAATTCCGCCAATATAGTCTGCACTTCACACATTTGTTCTACTGTTAGGTGATCCCTGATCCGCACATATGCCATGTCTCCGAAGGAACCAGGGGGATGAGCGATAACTGGATATTCCCTGTCACAGCTTTATTAAACAGCTGTGGACTGTCTGTGCTCCGCTGGGAGCAGGTGCGTAATGTCAGTCGTGTATGAGAAGCAGTCAGAAGAGTGGACTGAACTTGACCCTACGAAACTGCTAGGTCAGCGGGTCAGGGGGGAATGCAAGGAGAGTTCTGATTTGGGCAGTGAAGAAACGGGGGTCAAGAGAGCGACGAGGTTTTTGGTGGTGATGGTGGACTTGAACTGTCGAGTGCGAGAAGATATTTATTTGTGTGAATCTGATGCATTTTGTGATCTGTGATTTTCATGAAAGTCTATATATATTGTTGTAATTTTGTGGCCACAGTTTTTGAATACATTGGACAGAGTTGAGAATATGACTTGTGTTGCTTATTACTTGAATGTGTTCCACTCCATCCCCCGCTCTCTTGTTTAGTATTTCGAGGACTAAGACATATGTGTGTTTAATATAAAATACGCTGTGTCAGACTGACTTCACATTTGAGTTCACATTCTCACTTTTATCTCAGGTAATATCTTCGTAATAATTCTGCCGGAAGCTTATTACAACATTTCAACTATCAAGTGCGTGTCTGTAATCTATCCGCATGCAGATGATTTATCGCCCAGCAGGCCTTAGGTAATCACAACGCTCGGTCACTATACGAACTGACCGGCCCATCTGGCTTTTTTACCTGTGCCTAATCTTAGCAAAGCCGGGAAGCTTAAAGCAACATGACAAATTATCACCGAAGGGAGTGTACAATTGATTAGAAAATAGCTAATATCTGCTTGATAACCGAGAAAGAAATTTGCCGACCACAGAAATTTCACGTAATCTGTACGGACAACAAAGGTAACTGACTACTGCAGGAGAGGAGAAGAGATCGACACAATAATTCCATCACACCAGGCCAGGACAAAGACAGTCGAAAGGATAGTATGGCGCTCTCTTCCAAACCTTTACACCTCACGGTAGAAGAAGAAAGACTAAGCAAGTATTATTATATAATGTATCATTATAAATGTTGATAGCACCACCAGACAATCCCTGTTCTGGAATCCCCAGGTAAGAGAGGGGGAAGAAAACCAAAGAACACCTGGAGAAGAGAACAGGAGACAGACATGAAGGAGATGAAGAAGACATGGAAATACCTTGAGCTGATGTCACGTGACAGGAAGACTGGGCCTACGTTTGTTGAAGGCCTATGCTCCTTTGGGATTTGAAAGGTGAATCATTATTATTATTAATAGCAAAATCATCATCATAATCATCATGATTCCCCTGTAATACTTCACTGTCACTTCCATCGGGGGTCAACCCGCTGTCGCGTGGGATGATTTTGTAGACTTTTAGGTGACGAAGGGGGAAACAACGAACGAATTTTAAAGAAAGTATGATCCTACTCAATAGCAAGAAAATTAGTCTCGTAAGAATACAATTCAGTACTGCACGGAGGGGGGGGGAGGGGGGGTCGGGGGAGGGGGCGGGAGAGAGAGAGAGAGAGAGAGAAAGAGAGTGAGAGAGACACCATCACCAGATCTCTGACCACCTTGAATGGCCTCCGATCCTTTCTCTACTGAATAAGGATGGGACTGAAGAGGACAGCTTTCAGAAACCGCAGGTGTCTCTTGGCTCCCCTGCTCTGACATTTCTCTGTAACTCAGGTGAGGAGAATAAGGTATTTTTGAGTTTCGCGGCTGAGGCTCGATCGCTCCATCGGCCGCTTCAGCTAAAAGTGGACAAGGAAAAACATCCGTAAAAATAGATAATTATACATATTAGAATCAGATATATTTTAAAAGTTAATAATGCGTAGATTGCCAAATACACAGGAAGTTAAAGGAATAAAGATGTGTGGACAGACAGAATGACACGATTTTACAGACACAAAGATAGGTAGACAGGCAGATAGACAGACAGGAAACCACAAACAAAAAGACAGGCAGACAGACAGGCAGATAGACATTCAGGCAGGCAGATAGACAGATACAGACAGACAGACAGGAAACTACAAACAACAAGAAGACAGGCAGATAGACAGATACAGACTGTCAGAAAATCGGAAAAAGATTCTTTGCGAAGTTATCTACGCCTGATGCTTAGCAACACACAACCAAATTTAGCTCGGCACTTCAGTGCGGGAAAACACGTTAGACGGAAATAATTCATATAGGCAACAACATTTGTCGCATCTGACAGGTAGATTAATATCTAAGCAAATACTGCTTGAATTTGACTCAAAATTTAACACAGTAATGCAGAAAACGAGCAGAATCTATGGGATACTGTATTATTCCTACATAACGTTACCGTGGAGATATTATTATTCTGAGAGATCGAAGCCAGACGCAGACAAACAACTAACGCAGAATTAATTGTTTAACAAAGTGAAGAACTCTCGGAATAAAGTCATAATTCTGCACAATAAAGCAGAGATTGTGCTGAATCTAAGGATATTTGGTCTGAAGTACTACTTATCGTCAGTATGAAGATGTGAGGAATTATCCCATCCCAACTAACATAATTACCGATGTATGTTACGTCGGTCGGTCTCGCTCAAAATAGTAACTCGCGCCAGAAAAAAAAGTGCGCAACGCACGGTGTGCAACTTGCGCGGCGTGGGTGTTATATAAAACAAATACTTTGGTTAGTTTTTTTTTTTTTTTTTTTTTTTTTTTTTTTTCCATGAAATTATTAGCGCTCGACAAAGAAAAAGTGCGTAAAAATTGGTGTGCATGAGCCCTCACCTGATGTACAAATCATGAAAACTTCAAAGTTTTTGTTAAAATATCTTATTATCAGGGAACACTCTTTGAAAACAATCCACGCACTTTCACACGAAATGTTGTCATCAAAGAACTTTTAAATTGAATCTAAAATAACATAATTCTCGCCGTGTGTACGTTGGTCACAGCTGAGGAATGCAACCGTGTTGAAAAGTTGTATTGTTTCCATTATATATACTCTCCCGAAAATAGTTACAATCAACAAAGAAAAGCGTTCCCATGACGGTGTACATGAACAGTTTGATTACACTGTATAATGGAAAGAAACCAAAAACACTCTAAGAATGTACTTCTATCTGTTCATCCGGGAACGGAAACGGCACACTGTAATTAAAAACCCGTCAAGTTTGACGGGTTATTGCTAGTTGCTACATAAAATGCACAAACTGTCATTTTTGATAGCACATATTGAGAGTAATTGTCTCTCGGAGGTCCGCGCGATTTCCATATAGTAAAAAGCCCAGGAAATTCCAAGTACACACACATCACTCTACGAGCTGACAGTATGTATGAGAGCTGAACTGCATCAAAGCCTTGACATACAAGAACGAAAAGAAACTGCTCTTGTGAGACAGCTATCTTTTTTCAGCGACGTGGTGTGAGTCTGGGGGTATGAAGATTAGATTTATAGTTTGCAAACTAATACAATTGTCACAGATTGCCTCACGTGCTTTCCAGTAGTCGTCCAACAGTGGCCAAAACTAAAGAGTATCTAAAGTGGGTCGTCACAAGATTACTCTTGGCAGAGATGTAGATAGAATGGTAATGACGCTTCTACCATAAGGGTGTTCCCACAAAATAATTCCAGAAGTCAAGAATAATGCGGCATTGGCAGAGCAATTGTCAACTTATTATATCTGGTCCGTTGCCTTTTGTGAATGATTAAGCAATGGTTTAGCCGGTTCAAGCCCCCAGTTGGTGTAATCCAACGAAATTCTTTTATAATTATTGGCTCTATATATGTAAATATCTCTCTCTCTCTCTCTCTCTCTCTCTCTCTCTCTCTATATATATATATATATATATATATATATATATATATATATATATATATATATATATATATATATATATATATATATATAAGAATCTTACTCATACGTTTGCTTTCATACTTCTAATAACTGAAGAAACCATTATTGTTTAGTTTTAACATAACATATAACAAATTTAACAGTCAATTAGTTTTAACAAGTTCAAAGAAGGATGAAATGATGGTGAATTTTAGATAAACGTCCTCATCGAGACTTGATATGGGAGTTATGAAAGTCCGTTTGCTGGTGCCTTTGTTTTTACAAGAACTTAACTCTAGGTGAGTCATGTCGCCGTGGTTTCCGTCACTTCTTTTTGGTGATGAGTGCACTTCTCCACATAACTTGTCCAATGTAGGCGGTCAGTGTTGATGCTCTTCTCTCACACTAGCGGCGTAGTAATGTTAGTACTTCAAACCGTCTGATAGCTTGTAACCTTGAACATTTTTGAAAACATAGAAAGGACAAATGCCCCTGCACAGTACAGTGAGTTGAAAGCTTAACAGGTGCGTTGTCTCGATGTGCACCCACCAATGTTAATCTCTCAGAAGAATTAAATTCTTCAGTACACAGCGTAGCTCAAGGAAGATTATTAAAAATCCCCAGTACTCTTCTGGGTATTAAACTTGGAAAATGTGTCTGGATAGCGTGAATAATGGTGAGTGTGAATTACAATATTACATTTAACAAAGTACATAGATCTCACAAAACGATACTATACACTTTAGGCACCTGTGATGTAATCATCACTCATTACTGCTCCATTCGGAGTCTGGGGTCACCTCTGCTGTTGGTTTTCTGCGCGACTAGCAAGAAACAATCACCAGCGATTGCTGTAGTGGTTCATGAATTTACTATTTTCATACGTTGAGGTTGCCAGCCTCATACATATATATATATATATATATATATATATATATATATATATATATATATATATACTTACTTACTTAGTCTTTCCCCTTCTCTCGTGATATATATATATATATATATATATATATATATATATATATATATATATATATATATATATATATATATATATATATATATATATATATATATATATATATATATATATATATATATATATATATATATATATATATATACACTTGTTAAATAAAGAAGTGAAGACAAAAACTCGAAGAGATAAAAGACATTTCATCAATGAACTGGCCGTAGAAGCTGAAAATGCTGTAAGAACTGGTAATAGTAGGTGCCTTTATCAAATTACAAAACAACTATGTCACCAGCCTACTGCTATGGAAACACCTGTTAAAGGTAAATTAGGGAATTCAATACCAACAGAAAAAGAACAAATGAAGAGATGGGCTGAGCACTTCATGGAGGTGCTAAACAGACCACCACCAACAGTAACACCTGATTTTAATAATGAAACACCCACAACCACCTTGCCAATAACTTGCGATGAATTCACGCTGGACGAGATCAAACAAGCCGTTAAAAGATTAAAAAATTTTAAAGCTGCTGGAGTTGACGAAATTTCAGGGGAAATGATTAAAGCAGTTAATGACAACAACCTCTTGAGAATTTTAGATATTATAAATGAAGTATGGAGAGAAGAACCACCACCACAACAATGGAAAGACAGTATTATTGTAAAGTTACCGAAGAAAGGTGATCTATCAGACTGTAATAACTGGCGTGGTATATCTCTATTATCAATACCTGGAAAATTATTATGTTGCATGATGTTAGAAAGACTTAAATTGCATGCTGACGAAAAGATCAAAGAAGAACAAGCGGGTTTCAGGCCGAAACGATCATGTATTGATCAAATATTCACACTAAGAACAATTATAGAAGAATCAGTGGAAATGCAATCGCCACTTATTATCACCTTCATCGATTTTCAAAAAGCCTTTGATAGTCTACACCGCCCATCATTGTGGAAGATACTTACAATCTATGGTTTTCCAACAAAATATGTGAATATAATCAAAGCGCTATATGACAATGCAAGATGTTGTGTTAGAACAAATAAAGGGAATACAGAATGGTTTACAGTAGAAACAGGGGTGAAACAAGGCTGTATTATGTCACCACTACTTTTTGGAATAGCTATTGATTGAGTTATGACAAACTATACCCACAATGAACAATTAGGTATAAAATGGACAAATGGAAAATTCCTGGGGGACCTGGATTTCGCAGATGATTTAGCATTCTTAAGTTCAACACCAAGACAATCCCAAGAAGCAGTAAATAATTTGTGTCATCTCTCGGTTAAAATAGGTCTCCAAATAAATGCCTCTAAAACTAAAGTTATGAACTTTTCTAACGAGACCTTTGATATCATCTTGAACGGGGAAAAACTACAGAAAGTTGAAAGTTTCAATTATTTAGGCAGTAAAATGACTCAGGATGGTGACACAACAAGAGAAATCCATACAAGAATTGCTTTGGCAGCTAGCGCCTTCAATAGATTATCTAACATTTGGAAATTACGATCATTGAATATACATACCAAGCTTCGTCTGTTTAATTCAAATGTTATCTCAGTGTTAACATACGGCTGTGAGAGTTGGAAAATAACAAAATCATTGGAGAACAAGCTGAATACATTCGAGAACAAATGTCTTAGAAAACTCATGAACATCAGTTGGAAAGAATTCAAGACTAATCGACAAATAAGAGAAGACTCTAGGCAGAAATATGTCTCCAACTATATAAGGAAAAGACGATGGTCATATATCGGTCATGTCCTACGAATGCAAAACAACAGAATACCACTACAGGCGCTCACTTGGGTTCCTGAGGGTAAGAGGAAAAAAGGAAGACCAAAAGAAACACTTAAAAGAACAATAACAAGAGAAGGAAGAACGTTGGGCCTAAATAATGTGCAAGAGCTAAGAGGAGTGGCGTCACAACGAACAACCTGGAGAGCATTGGTTTCTGCCTTATGCGCCGTGTTTGGCGCTTAAAGAATTTATTATTATTATTACACTTAGCAAGAAAGAGGGCAAATTTGCATTTATAAAATAAATGTTACACTTACCCCAATTGGGTTATACAATCTCCTCGCACATTATAGAATGGACGCAACCACATTAGGTTATATGCTTTAAACTCACTTTGCCTGAGAAACTTTATCTATTCCTCTTGTGACGGGTGTTCTGCAAATCACATGGTCTGGAAATATTTCGATTCCTCTTATGGCGGGTTTTCTGCGAATCATTTGGTCTGGAAATAGTCTCTTATGACGTGTTATCCAATTCCTTAGGTTTCCAGTCTTAATACTTAAAGTCCTGGTCCCTTAAGTTTACAGTCTTTGTATTTAAATATGCGGGTTTACTTGTAAGTTCCAAAGTTGCCAGAATACTCGATCTGT
>JAMPIV010007773.1:0-149011 GCA_024509875.1 Oreohelix idahoensis
AAAGACAGGAACTACAGTTGAGTGTAACTGTGGCACCAATAAAATGACTGCTAAACATCTGCTTCAAGGATTCTCAACTTATGAGCAACAGAGAAAATACATAGACCGTTCCTGATAATACCATTCCTGAAAAAACTCAATGAGATAGAAATAGCCTGAAGATGAGCACTGCTTTCTTTGAACATATTCAAGTTGACGTCTGAGAGTGTATGAAGAAAAAGAAGAAAATAATCTACGTGCCTGTCTTTCATCGAACATGCCATTTTTTGTTATTGAGCGTTTCTATTTTGATGTTGTCATTTGTTACTACTGTTTGATCAAACGTCAGCCTCACAATATATTTAAAGAAACGTCTCACAAAATATTCAGAACACTTTCTTGCGGTATGTCCAAAAAAGCTTCTTACAATCTATTCAGCGAACCTTCATACAGTACGACCTATATGTCCTGATGGCGGAACTAATGCTCAAAACAGATATTCTTGTCATTCGTATTATATCTTTTATTTTTAAAAGTGAGTGAAATATTAGAGGCTTCACCATTCTAAGTTCAGCTTTTTATGAAGTGTGGTGACACGTTCTCTTCCTCGCTGCCTTTGCCTTCCCTAACTTCAGTGCAGCCCGGTACCCATTTACAGCTGGGTAGACTGGAGAGTGACGCTACCAGGTTTCGATCTCGGAACCCGGTAACTGTGCCCGCGAGTGTAAAGCGATGTAACTGCTTTGCCAATCGGACTGCTTATGTCCTGAAATAAATAGCTTCTCTTGATATGTCAAAAAAACCACCATTTTAATAAGTGTCCAAAAAACCATTTTAATAAGTGTCAAAAAAACATATTGTTATGATTCGTAATATATTCAAAGAACTTTGTCAAAATATATTCACATAGCCTTCTTACTAAAGGCAAAATACAATTTTTTCACAATTTATCCTTTGACTTTGGGTGTGCTCTAATAATATTCCTGAAGATTCTTCTTCTTTGTACACCCTCAGACGTCAAGTGAATATGTTCAGAGACAACAGTGATCAGCTTGAGGCTGTTTCTATCTCCATAGAGCTTGTCCAGGAATGGTACTGGTGATGGCCACATGTGCTTTCTCTGTTCCTCATGTGTCGGGCACCTTTGAAGCAGATGTTCAGCAGTCACTTTATCGAGGCCACAATTACACTCATCGGTAGTTCCTATCTTTAACTTGTTGAACAGGTGATATTCCAATCTGTTGTGGCCTGTGCGAAATATGAAGATTACCATACGTTTTCTTCTGCTGGGTAGATAATATTCCTTGTTTTGATTTAATTCGTTTTTATTTATCCCTGTTACCGTTTTATGACGTTTTTCGTGTATCGTTTTATGTGTATTAATTTTTCGCGTCGGTTCTATTTCATTATCCAGATTTAACAATGATAGTATATGTTTATGTGCGTCCGAGTGGCAGAGTGGTTAAAGCACTTGCCGCTCAACGCAAAGGGACCGGGTTCGAAACTAGGTCGCGTCATATTCCAGTCAAGCCAGCTGTAAAATTAGGTAACTGACTCCGCTAATAGGTTTGGAAGGTAAAAGCAGTGAGGATGGTGAACTGGTAACTCCGCCTCATAATGCTGAGACTTTGTACATGTGGAGTCGGACACTTCACTTCCCTACAGCAGTACTTTATGGAACGTTTCCTTTGTCTTTCACCTTTCAATCCCAAAGGAACATAGATCTTCGACAAACGTATCCCAAGCCTTCCTGTCCCGTGCCATCATGTATTCTTTATCCCCATCATGTCTATCTCCAATTCTCTTTTCCAGGTGTTATTTGGTCTTCCTCTACCTCTCTTACCTAGGAGGTTCCAGAAGAGAGATTGTCTTGTGATGCTATCAACAATTTCTTCAGTGTGTGTTCTATCCATCTCCAGCGTCTTCTTCTCATCTGTTATTCCACTGGCACTTGTCTGGTTCTTGTCATCTCTTGTTCCACTGGTACTTGTCTGGTTCTTGTCATCTCTTGTTCCACTGGTACTTGTCTGGTTCTTGTCATCTCTTGTTCCACTGGCACTTGTCTGGTTCTTGTCACAAGTTCCACATTAGTGATCCGGTCATGCCACTTTAATCCTTCTATTCTACGCAAGCATGCATTTATGACAGTCTGTAGCCTTTTGATTGGTTGTTTTTGTTCTTCTCCATGTTTCAGAGCCATACTTCTTCTTCTTCTTCTTCCTCGTTCGTCCTGAAAAGGACGTTGGTTGCGTTGTATCTGTTTACAGCGGAGCTGCGATATCTGCGCCTTTCGGCTAAAAAAAATTAACATTATGTCTTTCGTTAAACCTTTCCTTTTTTTAACTGTTTTCAGCTTTATTATTTTCAGCTAATTTTTATTTGTTCTGTTCCATGTTTATTACATCGCCAGAATTTTCATAAAGAGCCGTATTCGATGATGTTATTTTGCTGTCATTTATAAATATTCAGCTATCGATTCCGCGCATTAATGATCTCTACACATAAGAATCCAGAATCTTTGACTTTAATTTGTTTCACCAGTTCGTTTTCTTTAACCCGTTTTCCTCATTACCGTCTCGTCCCTTTTTCTAACTCCATCGTCAGCATCGTCTGTGATGAGAGTGCCAGAATATTTATACTGAAGTCAACCAATCAATGAATCCCCTTGACCAGTGAACACCCGCTTTCACTCACATCGACTTTCTGCCACTTTATCCATTTCTCCAGTGCATACTTCATCCCTCAGTTGTCATGCTGTGTTTTCTCCAAGCGTTCTTTGCCCGTCCTTCATTATTTTTATTTTTCTTCTGTACACAGTCGGTTTTAGGTTTATCGTTCATGACTAGTATTGCTAAAGGTCGATTTCATGGTTTTGTTCCTAACTAGTAACGTTAAAGTCAATTTCAGGTTTCGGACTAGTTATGCTAAATGTTATTCTCATGTTTCTGATTAGTTACGCTAAAGGTCAATTTCATATTTCGGACTATTTATGCTAAATGTCAGTTTCACGTTTTTGTTTCTGATTAGTTACGCTGAAGGTCGATTTAATAGTTTAATCTCTCACAAGATAAATTAAAGGTCAAAAATAAATATTTCTGTTTCTGTTTCTGACTAATTAAGCTAAAAGTTGATTTCATGTTTTTATTTCTGGCTAGTTACGCTAAAGATCTATTTCATATATTTGCTTCTGACCAGTTACGCTACAGATAAGTTTCATATATTTGCCTTTGACTAGTTACGCTACAGGTAAGTTTCATCTATGTGCCTATGACAAGTTACGTCATGGGTCATTGTTTCCGACTAGTTAAGCTAAAGGTTAATCTCTCACGGTAAGTTCAGTAATTCTGCTCACATTTTCATACCGTGTACTTGGTAAGCTGTTGTTACTTTTTTAAATAGTGTTTTGGTTCGGTGTGTTTTCCATGAGTCTCTCACATAACACTTATTCCAAATATTTCCAATGATTCCTTTCACATCATAAATGAAAGGTATTTCCATTGAATTTGCCAACAATGCTTATTCTAAAGTATTTCTTTCTAAATATTCTCTCACTTCATAATAACGATCTGTCTGCTGTGCTAATTATGAGACATTTGTTCGCTTTATTTTCATTTCCATCGAGAATCCTCCCTCATTGATTTGTTTTGCAATTCATGCAGTTCTGTTGCCCCCGTTCCAATCCAAACTAGGTCATCCAAGGTCCGCGTATCTTATATCGCGGACATCTTACCGACCATTTACGAGTCCTCGAATTCCATGACATGAATTTTTCATTCGTTTCTTCATGTTTTTAATCTAAATTTTAAATTATATTTCAATAGCCACGTTCACATAGCAATCCTTCTTTTTTTTTTTTTTTTTGTTCATTTTTAATGCAATATGATCTATGGAGAACCAAAAACAAACTAGAACCAAAAAGTTTAAGATTTTCATAAATGGACGCTTGCGTAGGATTGAAGTGGTGTGACAAGATAACTAATGTGGAACTGATGACAAGATCACTAATGGGGAACAGATGACAAGAACCAGGCAAGTACTAGTGTGAAAAAAGTTGGGAAGAGGACGATGGCGTTGAATAGGAAACAGACTGAGAAAATCTGTTGAAAACATTACAAGGCAGTCTTTATTATAGAATCCCCAGGGTACACGAAAATGAGGAGGAACTGTAATAATACGGCATTGCACAGTGAAAGTTAAATTGGAAATCCATTAAAATGGCGCACATGCCTTGTGTGGTGGATTTTGATGTTATGAAATGTTGTTGATATGTTTCCTTATTGTACTGAATGAGGCCAGCTGTGAAGGTCCCTGATGCTAACAAAATTAGGGTTGAGTTATCAGGGTACCTTGCTGCTACCACCTTATGGCCTCAAGCAGACTTATTCTTGACTAGTATGAATGATAGCTACGTCTAATGTCTAGGGATATGCAAGTGTGGTGTGATGGTACTTTAACAATAATACACATCTGTACAAACAAGTATTAAGGTCTATGATTAAAAGAAATAACACCTGGGATAAATGTGTACAATTAATAATTTTCTGTATGATTTATTTGGTCCTGAACCTAGTATTCTTCTGGTCAGGACTTTAAAAATGAAAAGAATTCAAGATATATACATAATGTAAATTTTAGACCCAAAGGGACAATTGTCCAAACAAATACTGTTAACCTATACTAATAGTGTTACTAAAATTTGTCTATTACTGGATGGTGGTTTGGGATTCTATAATCACTCCCAGTTTCTTTAATATACAATGTCACTGTTAAGTTCTCTGTGGAAATAGTTTATTCTTGTTATACAGGGGGGTGCTGGTCTTAAAGCTGATGTAGAGTTAGAGTGCCAGATATTTTACTTATCTGGGCACACTTGAACAGTCTGTAAACTTGGTGTCACACTATTTCGCTATGATAATGGCCAAAAGTAACAGGGTAGACTCTGCAGGTCCCTGTCACTACTGTGCAGGAAACGACTTCTCACTGCTTCACATAGACATCTGGCACTGGACTAATGCCAGATAAAAACCCAGAAATTCAATGGAAAAAAAACACAGGTACGTTGAATAGCAGACTCCAGATGTACTGCTGGCTGAACTGTGATGCCTATTACTTTAATATATATTTGCTTTAATAAGGCTAATAACTTTTTCCAGAAATACACAACGTCCTGCTCTAGGGACTATCTTCTACAAATGGCGTCAAGCCTTTGAATGTACTCAATAATATGAAATGTTTTGACCAATGGGATCTACTACTAAGATTTTCCATTCAAATTTTTAAAACTAAGGTCCAATTTCGGTCAAATGTTAGTGTACTTCTGTCGGTCTGTCCGTCCTAACTTGGCATTCACCAAAAATAAACTTGGTTTTGGTCTAACACTACCAAAAAACATATTCAGTTTGAGCCATCCCATAATTTTTTTCTCCCCTTGTCTACCCCTTTCTACATGTACCCTTTCTTGCCTTTTTCAAGGACGCGTCAAAAAAATGTTACCGTTAGTGCAAGTCCAAACGAGCATGTGTTGGTCTGTCTGTACGAACAAATATAGTCTTTTGTCCATAACTTTATTTCTATCTGTCGGATTTTTTTTACCCTTCGTTAAAAGCATATTACCCATCAGGACAAGACCAGCTCTAAGACTAGCTAACTTGTATGATCTTTAAACCTATTAATATTATTAGGATTCAATATATTTTCCATTTTGGTGTTCGTTGTTTTCAATGTACTTCACCACACCTTGCAATCTTTACATGGTGCAATTTAGGAAAATAGGGAAGCGCCGCACGTTGCACCCTGAAAGCTATGTCGAGCACCCATTAAAAGAGCATATGTCTTACTTACTTACTTGGTCGTTCCCCTTCTACCGTGAGGTGTAGAGGTTTGGAAGAGAGAGCGCCAGACTATCCTATCGGCTGTCTTCCTCTTGGCTTGGTTCCATTCTAGTCCTCGGTCCTTCAAAGATTGTCTAATGTTGTCCTCCCAGCGGACTCTGGGTCGTCCTGGAGGTCTGGATCCTTGGCTCTTAATTTCCCATGCTTGTCGTGGTAGCCGATCTTCTCCCATTCTGCAGTCATGGCCAAAACATCTTAGTTGAGACTGTTCTACTTGGGTCTGCAGGGGGTGGGATTTTAGGCCTTGACGTATCGTCTGGTTGCGGACCATGTCTCTTCTTGTCACTTCAACCGCCTTCCTCAAATACCTCATTTCTGAGGTCTGGATCTGGCTTTTGTGGGTTGTAGTCATTGCCCATGACTCGCATCCATACATCAAGACTGGGACATAGGTGGAGCGGTATACAGCCATCTTCGTTTTCTTACCAACTTCTCTCTTGCTGTCGAAGAATGAAAACATACCGTGGAATCACCTAGTAGTGTTTCTGAAATAGCGTCCAATCAGATTCACACATTTTGTGCAAGCTCGCAACACAACACGAAACAAACACTTAGTTTAAAGACATGAACACAACACGAAACAAACACTTAGTTTAAAGACATGAACACAACACGAAACAAACACTAAGTTTAAAGACATGAACACAACACGAAACAAACACTTAGTTTAAAGACATGAACACTACACGAAACAAACACTCAGTTTAAAGACATGAACACTACACGAAACAAACACTTAGTTTAAGGACATGAATACAACACGAAACAAACACTTAGTTTAAAGACAAACACGAAAACAAACACTTAGTTTTAAAGACATGAACATACACGAAACAAAACACTTAGTTTAAGGACATGAATACAACACGAAACAAAAAACTTAGTTTAAAGACTTACGAAACAAACACTTAGTTTAAAGACATGAACACAACACGAAACAAACACTTAGTTTAAGGACATGAATACAATACGAAACAAACACTTAGTTTAAAGTCATGAATACAACACGAAACAATCACTTAGTTTAAAGACATGAACACTACACGAAACAAACACTTAGTTTAAGGACATGAATACAACACGAAACAAACACTTAGTTTAAAGACATGAACACTACACGAAACAAACACTTAGTTTAAAGACATGAACACAACACGAAACAAACACTTAGTTTAAAGACATGAACACAACACGAAACAAACACTTATTTTAAAGACCGAAATTGAACAAACACTTATTTTAAACGAACAAACACTTATTTAAACACATGAACACAAACGAAAACAAACACTTAGTTTAAAGACATCAACACAAAACAAACACTTAGTTTAAAGAAACGAAACAAACACTTAGTTTAAAGACATAAACACAACACGAAACAAACACTTAGTTTTAAAGACATGAAAACAAACACTTAGTTTAAAGACACGAAACAAACACTTATTTTAAAGACATCAACACAACACGAAACAAACACTTAGTTTAAAGACATGAACACAATACAAAACAAACACTTAGTTTAAAGACATGAACACAACACGAAACAAACACTTAGTTTAAAGACATGAACACAACACGAAACAAACACTTAGTTTAAAGACATGAACACAACACGAAACAAACACTTAGTTTAAAGACATGAACACAACACGAAACAAACACTTAGTTTAAAGACACAGGCCGCAAATGTGCTCCCTAAACTTTTAAGAGTTCATCGAGATTTGTTGCTTACTTAGTCGTTCCTCTTCTGCCTTGGAGTGTAGAGGTTTGTCAGGGAGAGCGCCATCCTATCCTATCGGCTGTCATCACCCTGGTCTGGTTGCAATCTAGAGCGCGGTCCTTCACCGATTGCCTAACATTGTCCTCCCAGCGAACTCTAGCTCGTGCTGGAGGTCTGGATCCCTAGCTCTTGGTTTCCTGTATTTGTCGAGGTAGCCGATCACGAGATTTGTTTTTCTCTATTTTGGCTCTTTGGCATCATCATTTTCTGTTTAGTTTCGTCGCTTTGACAGATTTTGTTTTTAATTAAAGAAGAAAAAACATCTGGTTCTACTAGTGAAGGATTGTAATTAGGATATACGAGCAAGTAATCCGTCAAAACTTGACGGGGAACGTTTATATTGTACTTGTTGGCTGGTTATCCTGGTGACGGCACCAATTCTCTCATGGTCATTTCATTCCTTTCCATTTTAATTTCCTTTGATCTTTGTAGTCAAACGTATCATGACGTATGGTGAATTGCAAATGCACCATAAAAATATTGAAAAGCGTGCGCGCTCTGTTAATGGATGTTCAGTTTAGCTTTTATAGTGCAATGCTCGCCGTTGTTGTACTTTCCCAAAAATGTACCATTAAAAAATTGAAAGGCGTGCGCGTTTTTTAATGGGTTTTCCATTTAGCTTTCGCAATGCAATGTGCGAATTTTCTGAATTTTCTTGTAACGCTGGCGGGATTTTTTCATTGATCGTTACATGACGTTTCACTCAGACAATTATTAATATAGAAATAGTGTAGATAAAATATTTTTTTACTAGTCATGTGGCGTAAAATTCAGAGTCGTTGGGGCATTTTTTACCCACTCCGACTTCACTAAAATACAACCGACTTCAGGACTCCGATTCCACAGCCCTACACGGGGACATATCAACCCTCAGTGAGTAATGTGAAGCCCTGGGTAGTTCCCGGGGATCTTTGAGAAGGGAAAGAAAGAATACGACTACCTTTATCGTAGACATGTCGTAAGTGGTGACAAATATCAGGTTGTGCATGGGGATGGCAACCTCATCATGTAAAACAAATTACTACATAAATCACCGCTGCTAGAGCATGTTAATGCTGTGATGCAGACTTACTGTCAGGGAAATCGCAGCAGTGGTGGGTCCAGGGCCGGATTAAGCCAAGAAGGGATTCTTGACTTTTTGGTGTTTGGGCCCCCCTTCACCTAATAGGCAACAGTTTTAATTTTTCTTTCAAACCCCTTAGCATCCAGATTTATAAAATCCCAGCTTTTTCTGTCAGTAACGCTAAGGGATGCAACTGTGGTTGAAAGTTAGACATTAATTGTATTGTTTCCCTTATATGTACTCTCCCGAAAATAGTAACACTCGACAAAGAAAAGTGCGCAAATAACGGTGTGCACAAAAATATTTATAGAACGTGTGATCCCGTATACACACATTGAGACCCTCGCTGCTGCTACGTAGTGTCGTAAATTTATTTGAGAGGAAGAGTCTTGGAAATAGTGGTCCTGTTTAGAGTGGAGAATGATGGAAAAGGCTATGTGATAGTAAGAGTTTTAGAAGTAAATAGTTGATTCACAGAGTGCTGGGAAGAGTAAGGACAGACTGTTTTACGACAATTTGCCTCTCAATTCTACTCCAAAAAAACTCTTCTGGACAAACAATTATTTGCCAGTTTCCAGACTCACAACTGCGCTCACACCGATTTGGTGCTTCAGACACACAGACGCACGTGAATAAAAACTACAATAACGAATATGGGAAAGTTTGGGTTTGGGCCTGCCAACACAAATGCTAAAAGTTTTATTCCTTTTATTTAGCTTTTTTTTTTTAAAACAAGTCACAAACAATTATCAATTTACATGCAGAAATCGAAGTTTCAAAATGCAAAAAAAAAAACAAGGAGGGTGGGGGGTTGTTGAAGAGTAGTGTTCAATATGCCCTTCCCTCTTGTACAGAAAAATGGAAAAAAGAACCCGGTCCAAATGACAGGTAGTTAACAGAAGTAGATAAGTTAACCCAACAGTCAATTAATCTATCCTGAAAAGAGGGATTAGGAAACTAGTCCTATTATCTTTAACTGTTTTCCCTTCTACTAAGCAGACTAGGAAGGGGAAATAACAGAGGTTAAGAAATCCCACTTATAAAGTGAACCATGTAAGGAATAACTAACAAAGTGTCTACCGAGTACAGCAATTAAAATAGTTGCACATAAATCTCCTTTTAGTCATGCACGCACGTGCTGGCCAACACACAAACTCACACACAGACTTACCGATCTTGGAAGCAGGCAATCCATAGAATTATACAAAAAAAACTCATCAATTAACACTTGACATATTGAGAGTGTCTGTTACTTCAATGTCCGGCCCCAGATTTAGCGAGGTTTGGCTGGTAGCAAATATTCCAGCTTATCGCCGGTCGTGAAGACTAAATGTTCTTGTGGTTTATTTTTCTGATATAAAAAAAGTCTATAGGATGGCACCGTTGCAGTTAGATACTGGTGAGAATGGGGTGTGGCTTCTTAGATTTCACCGCTGCTGGTGAACCTTCTGCTTTAAAAAACCGAGGTGACTACAACTGTCCAGTGAGGTAGGTTTAAAATCCAATGAGGATAAACTAGGTACCGTCACAGTTCAGGTAAATATGTACTCTCTCTCTCTCTCTCTGTAGCAGTAATTTTAATTTAAAAAAACTCTGGCGATTGTTCTTCTTCCAGTTACAACTGAATATACTTGGTGAGGTGTTTAAATTTGTCAATGGGGGTGCTTTCTTTCTATTAATTTAGATACTGGATCCCAAACATAGGATCGTCTCAAAGAATTAAAATTTAATACACAGTCTCATCAGATTCTGGAAGGGGGTTTAAGAACTGAGTCTGGGGACTCTTTACCAGGTTGTACTTCTTCTTGCTGGGATCGCTAAGGTAACGATCACTCTAGATAAAAGATAGAAAACATGTAATTCATACCGAAAATCAAGTCTCATTTCCAAAGCGCGATAAATTTACAGTTAACTATTTATACACTCGCGTCTATAATTTTTATAAAATTCAGGAAGAACTCCACGCGAATTTAATAGTTAAAACATACGTAAAAACTAGAACTAAACTCAATTAAATTTAGTTATAAATTCCCTCGCGTCTTTAAATGTTACTTTAAGCATTTAAGTATATATCATTTTGCGAAATAATATAATAGATATTTCATTACTTATTCCACTGGAACTATTTGAGATAAGTTTAATTTAATAGCTTTAAGGTAGCTGTGTCCCAGAATTTAATCAAATTTCATGAAATACTTCATTTTTGTTTTTTAATGTTTTTATGAAGCCAAACCATTTCTCTCCACAATACATAGGTTTATATTGTCCAGTGATGCATAGTTTTTTACTTTTTAAAGGATAAGTGACCAGGGGGTGATCTTAATTTTCCTTGACAACGCATTGTTTACCTCTGGTTACTAACCACTTTTTAAAAACATTATGATGCGCACACTAAAAAGGTGAAATGATAATAATTCCATAACTCTTCTGTACCAGAAAATACCAGAGAACCATTTATGAGAAGGGAAATTACTCTCCTTAAAGTCAGTTCTTTATGATCTAATGTGAAAAACGTCTGCTGAAAATTTTTCTGCTTTTTCTTCTTTTTCTCACTTTCGCTATTTAGCATGACAGGTACATTTTGAGACGCGATATCTCAAGAACGAATTGTTGGAATGCTCTGAAACGTTGCAGAGTGTTTCTTAATATCTTAAACCTTGTCCTGAACCAAACTTTGATTTGCTTTCTCAATTTGTTTTATTTGTAGAGATATTTTGCATACTAATGAGGTTCGATAAATTTCCAATTCTATTTTTTTTACAAATGGTCACACATAGGACATGCTATATCACAAATATTTTTGGTTTAGGACATAATGCACTCACTTTTGGACTTGTACGCAGAATTTCAACTCTATATGTTGAGAAATAATTATGTTATGTGGGTTTAAAATAACCCTGCATTTTTTATACTGCGGCGGCCATTTTGAATAGCTAATTAGCATAATTATGCAATCACTCATATGGTTTGATTTCTCTCTTACCAAGGAACATTTTGACATATATAGGCAAAATGTAAAGTTATAAATAAGAAAAATTCATGTTTCTACAACACGGCTACCTTAAGTTAATCACAAAATCCAGTGAAATAAAATGAATGAATGAACTAGACCACTGATCACTTTAAAACAAATATATTATACCGTTTAGCACAGAAGAGAATTCACTGCAAATAAGTTGAGTATCCAGAGGATTTCACTATGCTAGTGCTTCTGTCAAGGTCTGGCGAAACGAGTGATAAAGTTGCATTCTTCAGGGTCTGTATATATCTAAATGGAATTCAAGATGAGTTAGACCTGTTAGATTCTAGCGCCTCTTTAGAACCCAGGAAAAGTCGAGGTTTCTAGCCGTCGTGTTAACCGCGATTGCCCCCTGGCTTCCGATCTCCGTCTCTCCTGTTTCTCAGTCTTTCGGGCAAGTCTGCTGGTTGCCACAGAAGTGCGAGGTCTGCAAGACGCTTTCTTCGTCTACTCTAGTTCGCACTGCCGTGTCATCTTCCTGTGAGACGTTACTCTGTTCGCTGCCTCCGCTTTCTTCTGACCGCTCTGGTCCATCTTGCGAGCGGTTCAGTGTTCGCACGGAGATGAGAAATTCCTGCGAGAAACTAGCTTCTCTGTTCTGGGGATCGTCTCAGTGTCTTTAGATCTCATGCCACATATTTAATGAGCCCCGGGGGAATCGGTTCGCTCTGGCGAAACAACAAAGTTACAACAAATGTTCAGGGGTTCTAATGTTATGAAAAGCTAAAAGTCCCTTTAATCATCCATCAAATCGGGGAAAATTCACTTGTCGAACTAGACGTACGTCTAGTATTATTTTTATTAATAAGCTAAACATAATAAACACACTTTCTTGAAAAAGCTATGCATTTTTCTTTAACTTATGCATTAGCCCCGAAGAGCTACGGGCCCCTTGGATTCAGCCTACTTAACTAATGGATAATCAGACCCTGGGTGGGTCTGGGTGGGTCCGTGCTCCATAAGGAACAAAACGAGAAACGAAGAACATTGTAAATCAGATGTTGTGTAAATGCGTGATCGTCCGCGCCAGTTAATAAAAGGGATCCCGTTACACGCCCATTGAGGCATATTAGGAATATGGTGTTAGGCCCATATTTTCTTGACCATCGGCACACTTGGGATGATGTGGTCAGCATCACGCTTGCCGCCTTAACCTTCCCAGAGTTGCTCTGGTACCCAATTGGGGCTGGGTCAACCCAGGAGCCGTTTGCGGCCTAAAAAAAATCCCACTTCATCTGGGGATCGAACCATAGACCACTGAGCTAGGAAGCCAGTGCACTAACCACTATGCTACCGCGGCTCCCAGTTAATAAGCTTATCAATAATGATACCGATATTTCTGAGGCAGATGTTGATAATTATTGTCATAGTTCTCTTATTCTGGAACACCTCGGGGTAAGGAAGGTAGAAGGAGTCCAACGAACACATGGAGAAGAAAATTGGAGACAAACATGCAGAAGACATGGACAGATAATGGCGCTGATGGCACGGGACACAAATATTTGGCATACGTTTGTTGAAGGAATTTGCTCCTTGGCGATCTGAAGAGTTTATAACACATAAGGAAGGGAAACCCGAGGCCTGTAAACAGTAAATTAATATGAGACAAACATAAAGGTATGTTTTCAGGCACTCGTAAGAAATAAAGAAGTAGAACACTAGACAACAGAAAAACAACAGACGTGAGTGGCTTACCCAGGACTCGAACTAAAGAGTGATGATGATGAAGCCGTGCTTGCTGTCCTAGGAACAAAAGTGGTTTTTTTTTTAACTTTTTCTTTCACGTACTCTTTGTTGTTAGATAATGTCTTCCACTGATTATTTTTATTCTTTGTAGGATTATGTCTTGTTGTTGGTTCGTAATAAATGAACGGCTTTTACCGAGGCTGATTCGGACTTGTTTTTCCAAGTCATCGTAATGTTTTATGCAATTTTTTTTTAAATATCTTTCTTTTGTCCATTGCTCTGAGTGCTGCTTGCTCATTTTATTGTTGCTTCATTAGTTTAATAAGGCTTCTCAATGTCTATATTTTTGTGAATAATTCTTTTTTTTTATGCTTTTGTCGTCCGTGAAATACCGAACATTTTTCTGTTGAACCACATTTAATCTGCCACTAGTTTTTTTTTTTCAATCTTTTTTTTTTCTTTTGTTAATATCCAGGGCGGATGAATGACAAAACAGGCCACATATGGAATGCTAGAGAAGATAAAAAAAATTATAAATGGCATAGTTTTAGTAATGAAAACACATCCAAAGAGAAAAAAAAAAAAGCAGAGAAATATTGAAAACTATATTGTGTGTAGAAAACGTAATATGAAGCATCAAGAACATGGAACAGTGAGAGTGGATGGGGCATTCCAATGTTGCAAGCATTTAATCTCTTGTATTTGGCTTTGTATAATCTACTGCTTTTGGTTTCTTTTTTGGTTGTTTTTTTTTTATTTGTTATGTTATTTTTATTTATTTATTTATTTGCCACTGCCAGCAAGTAGCGGGTGAATCTTTTTTTATTAATTTATTTATTTGTAAATAAGCCTTCCGTGTGGTACCGAGGCCCGAAAGGGGAGCAAAGAATAGTAAGACTAACCTACCATGCAATATTGGAAAAAGCCACTAAGGAGGGTTCGGCATTGAGCCGGTTACCTCCATCCTGTAGACATTTTACACCACACACACACACATACAAAACAAAAACAAACAATATGAACAGATAAACTTGAGAAAAAGAATTCAGTTCAGTCATCCAAGACAGAAGATCATCTGGTAACGAGGCTTATGACGCAACGCAGAGAAAGCCGAAAGAGTCTAGGTTGCTGGCTCATCTTTTTTTTCTTTCTAGGAAAGCCTCCAGCTTTTGAACCCGGAATGTTCGAACATTAAACGAACAAAGAAAAACTGCACATGTGGCAGTAGAAATTAGGAACTACAAGATCGACATTCTGGGACACTTGCCAGTTACGGCTCCAAGGCATAGAAAAACAGAAACTGATAACAAGAGACATTATTCTGTCCTCAGCTGAAAATTCATAGACAAGAAACTGATCACAAGAGAAATGGTGCTGTCCTCAGGACACGAAGAAGTAAGTACCCTTTCGTAAATCAGTGCTTGCGTAGAATAAAAGGACTGAAATGGTATGACAAGATCACTATAATAATAATAATAATAGCCCCTTCAGTCATAACTGACTATGGGAATGCGCCCCTGAGGTGGCAGCCCTCAGCTGCTTATTTTCCTGGTGCTCCTTTCGACGTTTTCTCCTCACCTCTGCTTCTTGTGTGAGCCTCTCTTCGCCCAATCTGAGGTGGCGCCGTAAATAGCATCGCCACTTAGTGCGATCAGCAGCTTCATCCTCCCATGTTGCTGGATCCATGTCCAGTGCCCTCATATCTCTCTTGCACACATCTTTGAACCTCAGCTGTGGTCGCCCAACTGTTCTCTTGCCATCTGCTAATTGTCCGTAGAAGATATCTTTTGGGATGCGACCATCTTCCATGCGGCGAACATGGCCAAGCCAGCGAAGTCTGCGCTGTCTAAGAAGCGTATACATACTTTGAAGGCCAGCACGTGACAACACCTCGACATTAGTCACTTTATCTTTCCACGAGATGCCGAGGATGCGGCGTAGACACCGCAAATGGAAGGTATTGAGCCTTCTTTCTTGCTTAGCATAGGTTGTCCAGGTCTCGCTGCCATATAGGAGTGTGCTGGTGACGCAGGCATTATATACCGCAGCTTTGGTTTTCATTGTGAGTTTAGAGTTTCCCCAAACACGCGATGTGAGGCGGGCAAAGGTAGCTGCAGCTTTGCCAATGCGGCTGTCGATTTCTGTATCCAGTGAGAGTTTGTCATTGATGGTAGACCCTAGGTATGTGAAGTGGTGCACCACTGCCAATTCATAGTTATCGATAGTGATAACTGATGTGTAACTAATGACAAGAACCAGACAAGTGCCAGTGGAATAAAAGATGACAAGAACCAGACAAGTGCCAGTGGAATAAGAGATGACAAGAACCAGACAAGTGCCAGTGGAATAAGAGATGACAAGAACCAGACAAGTGCCAGTGGAATAAGAGATGACAAGAACCAGACAAGTGCCAGTGGAATAAGAGATGACAAGAACCAGACAAGTGCCAGTGGAATAAGAGATGACAAGAACCAGACAAGTGCCAGTGGAATAAGAGATGGCAAGAACCAGACAAGTGCCAGTGGAATAAGAGATGATAAGAAGACACGTGCAGTAGAGAATTGGAGACAGATATGGAAGGGATGAAGAAGGCAGGGAAAGATTTGAGCTGATGTCACGAGACAGGAAAACTTGGCGTAAAATTGTTTAACGCCTATGCTTCTTGGGAAGCTGAAGGGTGTAGTTCCTAATGTTTGCTACCACATGTGCAGTTTTCCTTTGTTCGTTTAATGTACGAACATTCCGGGTGCAAAAGCTGGGGGCTTTCCTAGAAGTGAAAATTAAATGAAAGGAATGAAGACGACAAAGAAAGAACTGGAGCTGATGGCACGAGACAGGATGGCATGGCATACGTTTTTCTTTTTAAAGCATATGGGGGAAGGGGGAGGGGGTTATGGGTTATGAGGAGGAACCCATCCAAATTCTGCCAAGAAATCTATTAGGCTGTCTGTTGGTCTTAATAATGATATCTACACGGCAAAGAATGTACAGAGGCATGTATATTTTTGTGGTGCATAGTTTGCAGGAAGGATAGTGCGATTCGCTTCCGTAGCTAGGCGATGTGGCCGTTCGGGAGGTTCTGGATTCGAAGTCTTGGGTAAGCCTATCACTTTTATTGTTTTTCTGTTGTCTAGTTTTCTACTTCTTTATTTCTCACGAGTACCCGAACCATGTCTTTATTTTATGTGTGTATTATTTATACTGGGTACAAAACTAACTTGACTATCGTCCGGACGGTCAAGCCATTCGTTTATTCATTACTCTTCTACTCCACCTGTAGCACAACCAGGGCTGGATTAACCATTAAGCAAAATAAGCACGTGCTTAGGGCACCAAGGAAAGGGGGGCACCACAAAATTTTCCCTGTAGCTATTGTAGCGGGAGGTTATTTAAAATTATTTATTTATGTAAGAGTATGCCAGTAAAGAGTTCTGACCTTACAAGTAATACCCCAGTCTTAGAAATAAGCACCGGTGTATTGTTATCATAAAAATAGTCAGACTGTGAAAACCCTGGCCCAGTTGGTAAGAAGTAGTACCAGGATTTAAGGTGTCTCCTCCCTGTGACTATCTTATGATTACTTATATTCTAGGGGATAAGTAAAATGTACATTCACTGAACCCACAAAATGGAAGAAGTGAATAAATCCTCAGGTACAGTTAAAACAGTTTAATAATTACACTAATATTCTATTACTGCTAGTTGGAACAGAGCATTGAAATATATAAATATATAGAAAATAAAGTCACACCATTACTATTATTGTCTGTTTAGACTTCAAGATCTTAAATAATAAAGTTACTGAAATCACTGTTATTAGTCCTTTGAATTTAAGGATAACTGTCATCAGTTGACTGAGTTTCTGTATGGTTAATTATTATTTTCAACTATTGGCTGTTTCACATGTATAGGTGGTCAGTGTCAAACAGGACACTTATCTTTCAACTTGACAATGCTGAAACTGAACTGTCCTTTGCTGATATCAGACTTGGTAGGCCCAACAGTAGGGATGCCAATGACCAGTTGAAGTTCACTCTTTGGGGTCCTGCACTTTTGTGGGATTGCCTCTGATGAACGACACAGGCTTCTGATACTGGACAGTCTGGTTTGAGTTATTTCATGGAACCTGTAACATATCAGCCTTGGCTAGTATCTGGCTAGACTTGTAGCTGACTAGCACAGATGTCAGACCAGTCAGTCATCAGATGTCACCGTTATACAATCATAGTAAGTAAGGACATCATTTCAGTGATATAGCATTAATATTAACATTTCAGTTAAGTGTAACTGACTAGCACATAAGTCAGACAAGTCAGTCATCAGGTGTCAAAGTTATACAGTCATAGCAAGTAACATCATTTCAATGATACAGAATTAATATTAACATATCCGTAATAAACATCATCTGGTTTACTCTGCTCCTATACATCCTTTTCTGATCTATAACTTGATCCTTCTAAATCATATCAAGTACAAATTCAAATACTGATGCTATCTTAGCAACTACCCAAAATGAATACATAAAATAAATAAAGTGAGTGACCACGTGATCAGGTTGCTTTCTACTGAAACTGGCTGTAGAACACTCCAGTTTACCAGCTGTAAATGGGTACAAAGTTGTGCGCTCGAACTAGGGAAGGCAAAGGCAGCGAGTAAGGGGACTAGTCACCTTAACCTCGTAAACTGGGATCTTCCACGAAGAAGTTTCTAACACTTCATTTCCCTATGACAATCTCTGCCATGGGACTGCCTTTATCTTCGTAAGCGATAAAGCAATATGATAAATATATCTTCATTAGGCTGTGGGGCTATTTGTGATTAATTTTTGTACAAGCAACAATCATCCACAATGCACATGTTTAGATCATATAAAAATACAATACATTATATCAATGACTATTATACAGGCATATTTTGTGAATTCTATATGAACCTGAAATAACAAATATTATACACGGTAGTTATCATAATTTCGCTTACCCTCAGACTTCAGATACTGGACTTAAAAATGTTTCTGGCGATCCGCTCACAATTCAGGGGTAGTGGCGAAACTCTGCCTCCAGTCTGTCTCAAACCTCTTTCGTTGTCTGTGTCTCATTTTACCGATACGCTATATATACGCATAGCGCGGACGTATCGGAGGGTACCGACGTCACAGCTTAAACCTAAGCCTGAAAAATCCTTCCCGAACAGTGATTTCGGCCGATCTGTGCGTCGACTGAAATTTTGCCTTTCTCATTCTCGGCATATATAATACCCATATTGTTCCATCTTATCTAGTTTTATACAGTTGATAATTCTCTACCTTCCTATCCATGTAATTTCCCAAACTGTTATTTGTTGATTTTAATATTTAGAACAGAAGTGGGTTTACATGCTTTTCCGCGTAACTGTGGGCAGCCGAAATACGCATATATCTCCGTAAATGAGAACTTCCTACCGTTCCTTCTTATATGCAGTTATACACAATCCTTCCCTGTACTGAAATGTAAAATCCTTTTCATACTGATTCCCTTCTGCTTTTATTTATCCTTGGCGATTTCCTCTGTCTGATACACATTTCGCTGATACGCCGCCATTTTGAAAGCGGTCAATCGATCGTTGACGGGTTTATAAATCTACCTGAAAACGTTTGCAATGACTTGAAACCAATTTGCGACATAGCTCCCCCATATTTTAAGCTGGATGATATCTAGCTTAACTATTGGGTACAAGACAATTGCAAATCGACCATTCCGAGGTTAGTTTTCCTTCCTTCTATCCTCCTCAAGCTCTGTGGGATGGCGACTTAGAAAATCTGCGCCCACATTCTGTTTTCCCGGAATATATTCAATAGTGAAGGAATATGGCTGAATCAATAATGACCATCTTAGTAAGCGAGTATTTGCATGACGTGATGAGGCCAAAAATGACAGGGGTTGATGATCGCACTGGACCACAAATGGTTTGCCATACAAATAGGGTTGAAACTTATTGATGGCCCACACCAATGCTAAACATTCCCTCTCTATAGTAGAGTAATTCTTTTCTGCCGCGTTCAACTTGCGGCTGGCATAAGCAACGGGAAACAGTTCCTCATTCTGGGTCTGAGATTTTTGCAAAAGCGCGGCCCCAATTCCTACATTGCTTGCATCAGTCCGTACTATAAACTCTTGCTTCAGATCTGGTAACTTCAGAATAGGCCTACTAGTGAGTCTATGCTTCAATTCTGAATATGCATGCTCACACTCTGCCGTCCACTTTATTGTGTCAGGTTTTCCTTTCTTTGTCAGATCCGTCAAAGGTGCACATAAGGTGTTGAAGTCTTTGATGTACTTTTGATAGAATCCTCCTAAGGATACGAACGACCTCACATCCTTTTTTGTCTGTGGTCTAGGTGCATTCCTTAACTTTTCTATATTTTTGGGATCAGGAGACATGTTTCCATGACAAATTGTATGTCCCAAAAATTCTAATTCCTGACATCCGATTACACACTTTGTTGGACGAGCAGTCAAACCTGTCTCTCTGAGTCTACCCAGTAACATTGATAGAGAATGTAGATGATCCTCAAATGTTTCCGTGGCTATGAGAATGTCATCCATAAAGTTGGTGATGTTAGAGTTGTTCAAGGGTTCCAGCAATTTCCTCATCATCCTTGAAAATACGCTTGGTGCGTTTTTCAACCCGAATGGTAGTACATTAAATTCGTAGTGACCATCCGAAGTGCTAAAAGCCAGCATGTGTCGGATCTCGGGTTTGACAGGAATCTGGTAATATCCCTTACTTAAATCGACCTTAGAGAAATATTTCGCAGTACTTAGCGTCGAGAACAGCTGATTGGTATCTGGTAATGGATCAGCTTGGGTTTCAGTGATCGCATTCAATTTCCGGTAATCGATACAGAGTCTGTGTTCTCCACTTGGTTTTCTCAACAGTACAACACTTGAACTGTAAGGTGATTCTGACTTGGAAATGATTTGTTCTTGCAACAGATAATCAATTTCCTCCTTCAATGCCTGTGCCTTGGCATATGGTATAGGGTAGGTCTTCATGCAGATAGGTGTTGGATCGATGACCTTCATATCATATGTCAATAAGTTGGTGCATCCTGGTTTATCAGTTAACACATCTGCATGTGTTTTAAAAACCTCTTTAACTTGCTCCCTCTGTTCCTGAGTTAACTGAGTACTAATTTTGACTTGTTCATATGTCTCAGTCGGTCTTAATGGATACTCTATTGAGGTAAGTGGTTCATGCTTCATTTCGGTTGCGATGGCCAGAGTCATCATATGAGCTACCTCCGTTGATGTCCTGTCATAATATTTCTTTAACAGATTAACATGGTACACCCTTTCTTTGCCCTTCTTGTCAATTTTGTAATTAGTCCTCGATATTTTCTCTAGCACGTTATATGGACCCTGCCAACCAATCTGCAGTTTGTTGTTACTGCTGGGCAATAGAAGAAGCACTTTTTCTCCAACAGCAAGTTCCCTATCCTTTGCTTTCTTGTTATAGTATTCAGTATGTTTCTTTCTGGCTCTGCGAAGATTGTCATTAGCCAATTTCCAGCCCATTTTCAGTCGAGTGGTCAACTCATTTACATACTGAATTGATGAGGTGACACTTTCCTCTGCCTTCTCATCTGTCCAAGTCCGCAGTAATGCTTCCAGTGGACCTTTTATAGGCCGACCAAACAACAATGTGGCCGGTGCCATTCCTGTGGAATTGTGTGGGACTTCCCGGTATGCGAATAATGCAGCGGGTAAGTATACATCCCATGTTTCAGGTTTTTCACTTGCCAGCTTCCTGAGAATAGAAATGAGCGTACCATTGAACCGCTCGACTTGACCATTTCCTTGTGGGTGATAAGGAGAGCAATGATAATGTCTGGCTTGAAAAATCCTGAACACTTCTTGGGTTAGCTTTCCCTTGAACTGGGAACCATTGTCCGTCAATATTTGATGTGGGAAGCCTAACCGGGTGAATATGGTCAACAATGCCTCTGCCACATGCTTAGAATCTATAGATGCCATGGCTACGGCCTCTCCCCACATAGAGCATGTATCAACTAGAGTTAAGATATAACTATTCCTTCTCTTAGTCCTAGTGAGGGGTCCAACAATATCCACTGCAACTCTCTCGAATGGAGTACCCATGATTGGCATTTCTCCTAGAGTTGCTGGTGCAGTCCCATGCTTGGGGGCTACACGTTGACACTCTGGACAAGATTTCACATATCGTTTGATATCTTCCGTGATCCCTGGCCAGTAATAGTGACAAGCTATCCGTTGACTTGTGGCACCAATTCCCATGTGTCCACTAAATGGAATAGCATGTGCGAGCTCCATAACTTTCTCCCTGTATGACTTTGGTACTACCAGCTGTCCATGTCCTTGAGGTCCTGTACCAGCTTTTCTATACAGTAGTCCATTTTTCATATACAAGTCTCCTTTTTCTGGAGGGTTATGGGCCTTTGGCAATTTGCCAAAACAAGGCTTCAATGTGTCATCTTCTGATTGAGCCTGTTTCATCTGCTCTGGCTGAGTATTGTTAGGATTTTTCCTCCTCGTTTTTGGTGCTCGACCTGGTCTGGACTGCTGCCAGGACAACAGGTTTTACTGGGTCACCCAAAAATACATACCTACACCCCAATATCAGCGGGTATATAGGGTCATCTATCACTGCGGCTGTTATCACTCCTTCCACGTAGCGAGATTTCACATTGATCCTAGCTATAGGAAGTGTCATGGTTGCTGTTCCCTTAGTTGCCCCTTGTATTTCCACGGTTTCTGTGGTAATTTGATCAGAGTGCACTAGGGTTGAACTCACAACTGAGTCGAAATCCAAGCCGGTATCATATAAGCACATGACTCGATTGCCGTTCACGGTTACGAGCTCACTCACAGGGGGATGACGGAGGCTATTCTGACTCCCTGTCAGTTCCATCATATCTGTCCTATTCCCTGTTGCTAAACATGCAGCGTGATGAGGGGTTTTCCTTCCACAATCTACAGTGTTGTGGTTGCTTATCTTACAAATTTTGCACCACTTATCTCCCTGTTTGTAGGGTTTCTTTTCCTGAGTCTGAGGGTTCTTGTCCTTATTATCACATCTTGGCTTATTTCTGTATGGATGATCCTTCTGGTCAAACTGGGTATTCTGCGGTGGTGGCTTATATCCTTCTACCTGCTTCCTTTTTGTTCCTACCAATTCAGCTTGAGCTGCTTGGTATCTCTCTGCACATTTCAAAATGTCTTCCAGCCTCTCTGCTCCTTGTTCCATAAGGAATTTCCTCATTTCTTGAGACATGGAATCTTTCACTTGCTCTAACATAACCATTTCTTTCAGATCCTCGTAGGTTTTCTGATACTTACCTAAACTACTCCATTTCAACAAATACGTTTCTAGCCTAGCTGCGAACTGGTTATATGTTTCTCCAGGTAGCGGTTTAGAAGTTCTAAATTTCTTCCTATATGCCTCAGAGTTCTTTTCATACCGGATCAGTAAGGCTTGCTTTAGTATTTCATAATTTTCCTGATCTTCTTTGGGGAGTTTCAGAAACACATCATATGCAATACCTCTCAATCCCTGGGATAACTTTAGACCCCATTTTTCCTTTTCCAGTCCATATGTAGAGGCTAGCCTTTCATACCTATCCAGGTACGACTCAATTGCGTCCTCCTTTTCAACAAATGGATCTAGGTGGAAGTTCATGGCCCCATTTGCTGTGTTCTGAAAAGAGCTATTCGCAGAATGAGGTGAGCTATTACCATGGGTGATAGTCCCAGCCTGAAGTTCAAGATCAAGCTGTCTCATTTTCAGCTCATGGTCTCTCTCTGCTTGTAACCTCCTTTCTTCTCTCTCAGCTTCTAATTTCTTGACTTCTCTCTCCGCTTCTAATTTCTTGGCTTCTCTCTCCGCTTCTAATTTCTTGGCTTCTCTCTCCGCTTCTAATTTCTTGGCTTCTCTCTCCGCTTCTAATTTCTTGGCTTCTCTCTCTGCTTCTAATTCTAATTTCTTGGCTTCTCTCTCTGCTTCTAATTCTAATTTCTTGGCTTCTCTCTCTGCTTCTAATTTCTTGGCTTCTCTCTCTGCTTCTAATTCTAATTTCTTGGCTTCTCTCTCTGCTTCTAATTGCTTTGCTTCTCTTTCGGTGTACTTTTCACATTCCATGCCAAGCTCTTTTCCCACCTGCAGTGTAGCAGACCTAAATTTGACCAAGTCAGCCATGATGTATCTGTAGTCTAGTAGGGCAAGCGATCTTACTCAAACTAATTTACTACAATATAATTAACTTAAAATTAAAGTTAATTAAACTGACTTCACCATATATGAAACAGCTTTCTTTATCTGTACTCAATGGTACTCCTAAAAAATATAATTATTTCCTACTATGTTACTCTTTCCAAAAAATTTTACAAAACAAAGTTTTCCTACACAGCAGAAATAGAAAGTTGGCTCAGGAATATAAAGATATATCCCGCAGACGAGCCCCCACTGTAGCGGGAGGTTATTTAAAATTATTTATTTATGTAAGAGTATGCCAGTAAAGAGTTCTGACCTTACAAGTAATACCCCAGTCTTAGAAATAAGCACTGGTGTATTGTTATCATAAAAATAGTCAGACTGTGAAAACCCTGGCCCAGTTGGTGAGAAGTAGTACCAGGATTTAAGGTGTCTCCTCCCTGTGACTATCTTATGATTACTTATATTCTAGGGGATAAGTAAAATGTACATTCACTGAACCCACAAAATGGAAGAAGTGAATAAATCCTCAGGTACAGTTAAAACAGTTTAATAATTACACTAATATTCTATTACTGCTAGTTGGAACAGAGCATTGAAATATATAAATATATAGAAAATAAAGTCACACCATT
Source organism: Oreohelix idahoensis (assembly GCA_024509875.1). Classification (NCBI taxonomy): domain Eukaryota; kingdom Metazoa; phylum Mollusca; class Gastropoda; order Stylommatophora; family Oreohelicidae; genus Oreohelix; species Oreohelix idahoensis. The sequence goes on from JAMPIV010007773.1 coordinate 24,281, forward strand.
ACTATTATTGTCTGTTTAGACTTCAAGATCTTAAATAATAAAGTTACTGAAATCACTGTTATTAGTCCTTTGAATTTAAGGATAACTGTCATCAGTTGACTGAGTTTCTGTATGGTTAATTATTATTTTCAACTATTGGCTGTTTCACATGTATAGGTGGTCAGTGTCAAACAGGACACTTATCTTTCAACTTGACAATGCTGAAACTGAACTGTCCTTTGCTGATATCAGACTTGGTAGGCCCAACAGTAGGGATGCCAATGACCAGTTGAAGTTCACTCTTTGGGGTCCTGCACTTTTGTGGGATTGCCTCTGATGAACGACACAGGCTTCTGATACTGGACAGTCTGGTTTGAGTTATTTCATGGAACCTGTAACATATCAGCCTTGGCTAGTATCTGGCTAGACTTATAGCTGACTAGCACAGATGTCAGACCAGTCAGTCATCAGATGTCACCGTTATACAATCATAGTAAGTAAGGACATCATTTCAGTGATATAGCATTAATATTAACATTTCAGTTAAGTGTAACTGACTAGCACATAAGTCAGACAAGTCAGTCATCAGGTGTCAAAGTTATACAGTCATAGCAAGTAACATCATTTCAATGATACAGAATTAATATTAACATATCCGTAATAAACATCATCTGGTTTACTCTGCTCCTATACATCCTTTTCTGATCTATAACTTGATCCTTCTAAATCATATCAAGTACAAATTCAAATACTGATGCTATCTTAGCAACTACCCAAAATTAATACATAAAATAAATAAAGTGAGTGACCACGTGATCAGGTTGCTTTCTACTGAAACTGGCTGTAGAACACTCCAGTTTACCAGCTGTAAATGGGTACAAAGTTGTGCGCTCGAACTAGGGAAGGCAAAGGCAGCGAGTAAGGGGACTAGTCACCTTAACCTCGTAAACTGGGATCTTCCACGAAGAAGTTTCTAACACTTCATTTCCCTATGACAATCTCTGCCATGGGACTGCCTTTATCTTCGTAAGCAATAAAGCAATATGATAAATATATCTTCATTAGGCTGTGGGGCTATTTGTGATTAATTTTTGTACAAGCAACAATCATCCACAATGCACATGTTTAGATCATATAAAAATACAATACATTATATCAATGACTATTATACAGGCATATTTTGTGAATTCTATATGAACCTGAAATAACAAATATTATACACGGTAGTTATCATAATTTCGCTTACCCTCAGACTTCAGATACTGGACTTAAAAATGTTTCTGGCGATCCGCTCACAATTCAGGGGTAGTGGCGAAACTCTGCCTCCAGTCTGTCTCAAACCTCTTTCGTTGTCTGTGTCTCATTTTACCGATACGCTATATATACGCATAGCGCGGACGTATCGGAGGGTACCGACGTCACAGCTTAAACCTAAGCCTGAAAAATCCTTCCCGAACAGTGATTTCGGCCGATCTGTGCGTCGACTGAAATTTTGCCTTTCTCATTCTCGGCATATATAATACCCATATTGTTCCATCTTATCTAGTTTTATACAGTTGATAATTCTCTACCTTCCTATCCATGTAATTTCCCAAACTGTTATTTGTTGATTTTAATATTTAGAACAGAAGTGGGTTTACATGCTTTTCCGCGTAACTGTGGGCAGCCGAAATACGCATATATCTCCGTAAATGAGAACTTCCTACCGTTCCTTCTTATATGCAGTTATACACAATCCTTCCCTGTACTGAAATGTAAAATCCTTTTCATACTGATTCCCTTCTGCTTTTATTTATCCTTGGCGATTTCCTCTGTCTGATACACATTTCGCTGATACGCCGCCATTTTGAAAGCGGTCAATCGATCGTTGACGGGTTTATAAATCTACCTGAAAACGTTTGCAATGACTTGAAACCAATTTGCGACATAGCTCCCCCATATTTTAAGCTGGATGATATCCAGCTTAACTATTAGGTACAAGACAATTGCAAATCGACCATTCCGAGGTTAGTTTTCCTTCCTTCTATCCTCCTCAAGCTCTGTGGGATGGCGACTTAGAAAATCTGCGCCCACATTCTGTTTTCCCGGAATATATTCAATAGTGAAGGAATATGGCTGAATCAATAATGACCATCTTAGTAAGCGAGTATTTGCATGACGTGATGAGGCCAAAAATGACAGGGGTTGATGATCGCACTGGACCCCAAATGGTTTGCCATACAAATAGGGTTGAAACTTATTGATGGCCCACACCAATGCTAAACATTCCCTCTCTATAGTAGAGTAATTCTTTTCTGCCGCGTTCAACTTGCGGCTGGCATAAGCAACGGGAAACAGTTCCTCATTCTGGGTCTGAGATTTTTGCAAAAGCGCGGCCCCAATTCCTACATTGCTTGCATCAGTCCGTACTATAAACTCTTGCTTCAGATCTGGTAACTTCAGAATAGGCCTACTAGTGAGTCTATGCTTCAATTCTGAATATGCATGCTCACACTCTGCCGTCCACTTTATTGTGTCAGGTTTTCCTTTCTTTGTCAGATCCGTCAAAGGTGCACATAAGGTGTTGAAGTCTTTGATGTACTTTTGATAGAATCCTCCTAAGGATACGAACGACCTCACATCCTTTTTTGTCTGTGGTCTAGGTGCATTCCTTAACTTTTCTATATTTTTGGGATCAGGAGACATGTTTCCATGACAAATTTTATGTCCCAAAAATTCTAATTCCTGACATCCGATTACACACTTTGTTGGACGAGCAGTCAAACCTGTCTCTCTGAGTCTACCCAGTAACATTGATAGAGAATGTAGATGATCCTCAAATGTTTCCGTGGCTATGAGAATGTCATCCATAAAGTTGGTGATGTTAGAGTTGTTCAAGGGTTCCAGCAATTTCCTCATCATCCTTGAAAATACGCTTGGTGCGTTTTTCAACCCGAATGGTAGTACATTAAATTCGTAGTGACCATCCGAAGTGCTAAAAGCCAGCATGTGTCGGATCTCGGGTTTGACAGGAATCTGGTAATATCCCTTACTTAAATCGACCTTAGAGAAATATTTCGCAGTACTTAGCGTCGAGAACAGCTGATTGGTATCTGGTAATGGATCAGCTTGGGTTTCAGTGATCGCATTCAATTTCCGGTAATCGATACAGAGTCTGTGTTCTCCACTTGGTTTTCTCAACAGTACAACACTTGAACTGTAAGGTGATTCTGACTTGGAAATGATTTGTTCTTGCAACAGATAATCAATTTCCTCCTTCAATGCCTGTGCCTTGGCATATGGTATAGGGTAGGTCTTCATGCAGATAGGTGTTGGATCGATGACCTTCATATCATATGTCAATAAGTTGGTGCATCCTGGTTTATCAGTTAACACATCTGCATGTGTTTTTAAAACCTCTTTAACTTGCTCCCTCTGTTCCTGAGTTAACTGAGTACTAATTTTGACTTGTTCATATGTCTCAGTCGGTCTTAATGGATACTCTATTGAGGTAAGTGGTTCATGCTTCATTTCGGTTGCGATGGCCAGAGTCATCATATGAGCTACCTCCGTTGATGTCCTGTCATAATATTTCTTTAACAGATTAACATGGTACACCCTTTCTTTGCCCTTCTTGTCAATTTTGTAATTAGTCCTCGATATTTTCTCTAGCACGTTATATGGACCCTGCCAACCAATCTGCAGTTTGTTGTTACTGCTGGGCAATAGAAGAAGCACTTTTTCTCCAACAGCAAGTTCCCTATCCTTTGCTTTCTTGTTATAGTATTCAGTATGTTTCTTTCTGGCTCTGCGAAGATTGTCATTAGCCAATTTCCAGCCCATTTTCAGTCGAGTGGTCAACTCATTTACATACTGAATCGATGAGGTGACACTTTCCTCTGCCTTCTCATCTGTCCAAGTCCGCAGTAATGCTTCCAGTGGACCTTTTATAGGCCGACCAAACAACAATGTGGCCGGTGCCATTCCTGTGGAATTGTGTGGGACTTCCCGGTATGCGAATAATGCAGCGGGTAAGTATACATCCCATGTTTCAGGTTTTTCACTTGCCAGCTTCCTGAGAATAGAAATGAGCGTACCATTGAACCGCTCGACTTGACCATTTCCTTGTGGGTGATAAGGAGAGCAATGATAATGTCTGGCTTGAAAAATCCTGAACACTTCTTGGGTTAGCTTTCCCTTGAACTGGGAACCATTGTCCGTCAATATTTGATGTGGGAAGCCTAACCGGGTGAATATGGTCAACAATGCCTCTGCCACATGCTTAGAATCTATAGATGCCATGGCTACGGCCTCTCCCCACATAGAGCATGTATCAACTAGATTTAAGATATAACTATTCCTTCTCTTAGTCCTAGTGAGGGGTCCAACAATATCCACTGCAACTCTCTCGAATGGAGTACCCATGATTGGCATTTCTCCTAGAGTTGCTGGTGCAGTCCCATGCTTGGGGGCTACACGTTGACACTCTGGACAAGATTTCACATATCGTTTGATATCTTCCGTGATCCCTGGCCAGTAATAGTGACAAGCTATCCGTTGACTTGTGGCACCAATTCCCATGTGTCCACTAAATGGAATAGCATGTGCGAGCTCCATAACTTTCTCCCTGTATGACTTTGGTACTACCAGCTGTCCATGTCCTTGAGGTCCTGTACCAGCTTTTCTATACAGTAGTCCATTTTTCATATACAAGTCTCCTTTTTCTGGAGGGTTATGGGCCTTTGGCAATTTGCCAAAACAAGGCTTCAATGTGTCATCTTCTGATTGAGCCTGTTTCATCTGCTCTGGCTGAGTATTGTTAGGATTTTCCTCCTCGTTTTTGGTGCTCGACCTGGTCTGGACTGCTGCCAGGACAACAGGTTTTACTGGGTCACCCAAAAATACATACCTACACCCCAATATCAGCGGGTATATAGGGTCATCTATCACTGCGGCTGTTATCACTCCTTCCACGTAGCGAGATTTCACATTGATCCTAGCTATAGGAAGTGTCATGGTTGCTGTTCCCTTAGTTGCCCCTTGTATTTCCACGGTTTCTGTGGTAATTTGATCAGAGTGCACTAGGGTTGAACTCACAACTGAGTCGAAATCCAAGCCGGTATCATATAAGCACATGACTCGATTGCCGTTCACGGTTACGAGCTCACTCACAGGGGGATGACGGAGGCTATTCTGACTCCCTGTCAGTTCCATCATATCTGTCCTATTCCCTGTTGCTAAACATGCAGCGTGATGAGGGGTTTTCCTTCCACAATCTACAGTGTTGTGGTTGCTTATCTTACAAATTTTGCACCACTTATCTCCCTGTTTGTAGGGTTTCTTTTCCTGAGTCTGAGGGTTCTTGTCCTTATTATCACATCTTGGCTTATTTCTGTATGGATGATCCTTCTGGTGAAACTGGGTATTCTGCGGTGGTGGCTTATATCCTTCTACCTGCTTCCTTTTTGTTCCTACCAATTCAGCTTGAGCTGCTTGGTATCTCTCTGCACATTTCAAAATGTCTTCCAGCCTCTCTGCTCCTTGTTCCATAAGGAATTTCCTCATTTCTTGAGACATGGAATCTTTCACTTGCTCTAACATAACCATTTCTTTCAGATCCTCGTAGGTTTTCTGATACTTACCTAAACTACTCCATTTCAACAAATACGTTTCTAGCCTAGCTGCGAACTGGTTATATGTTTCTCCAGGTAGCGGTTTAGAAGTTCTAAATTTCTTCCTATATGCCTCAGAGTTCTTTTCATACCGGATCAGTAAGGCTTGCTTTAGTATTTCATAATTTTCCTGATCTTCTTTGGGGAGTTTCAGAAACACATCATATGCAATACCTCTCAATCCCTGGGATAACTTTAGACCCCATTTTTCCTTTTCCAGTCCATATGTAGAGGCTAGCCTTTCATACCTATCCAGGTACGACTCAATTGCGTCCTCCTTTTCAACAAATGGATCTAGGTGGAAGTTCATGGCCCCATTTGCTGTGTTCTGAAAAGAGCTATTCGCAGAATGAGGTGAGCTATTACCATGGGTGATAGTCCCAGCCTGAAGTTCAAGATCAAGCTGTCTCATTTTCAGCTCATGGTCTCTCTCTGCTTGTAACCTCCTTTCTTCTCTCTCAGCTTCTAATTTCTTGACTTCTCTCTCCGCTTCTAATTTCTTGGCTTCTCTCTCCGCTTCTAATTTCTTGGCTTCTCTCTCCGCTTCTAATTTCTTGGCTTCTCTCTCCGCTTCTAATTTCTTGGCTTCTCTCTCTGCTTCTAATTCTAATTTCTTGGCTTCTCTCTCTGCTTCTAATTCTAATTTCTTGGCTTCTCTCTCTGCTTCTAATTTCTTGGCTTCTCTCTCTGCTTCTAATTCTAATTTCTTGGCTTCTCTCTCTGCTTCTAATTGCTTTGCTTCTCTTTCGGTGTACTTTTCACATTCCGTCGTGACATACCGGATCAGAGCGTCACCATCCATGCCAAGCTCTTTTCCCACCTGCAGTGTAGCAGACCTAAATTTGACCAAGTCAGCCATGATGTATCTGTAGTCTAGTAGGGCAAGCGATCTTACTCAAACTAATTTACTACAATATAATTAACTTAGTTAAAATTAAAGTTAATTAAACTGACTTCACCATATATGAAACAGCTTTCTTTATCTGTACTCAATGGTACTCCTAAAAATATAATTATTTCCTACTATGTTACTCTTTCCAAAAAATTTTACAAAACAAAGTTTTCCTACACAGCAGAAATAGAAAGTTGGCTCAGGAATATCAAAGATATATCCCGCAGACGAGCCCCCACTGTAGCGGGAGGTTATTTAAAATTATTTATTTATGTAAGAGTATGCCAGTAAAGAGTTCTGACCTTACAAGTAATACCCCAGTCTTAGAAATAAGCACTGGTGTATTGTTATCATAAAAATAGTCAGACTGTGAAAACCCTGGCCCAGTTGGTGAGAAGTAGTACCAGGATTTAAGGTGTCTCCTCCCTGTGACTATCTTATGATTACTTATATTCTAGGGGATAAGTAAAATGTACATTCACTGAACCCACAAAATGGAAGAAGTGAATAAATCCTCAGGTACAGTTAAAACAGTTTAATAATTACACTAATATTCTATTACTGCTAGTTGGAACAGAGCATTGAAATATATAAATATATAGAAAATAAAGTCACACCATTACTATTATTGTCTGTTTAGACTTCAAGATCTTAAATAATAAAGTTACTGAAATCACTGTTATTAGTCCTTTGAATTTAAGGATAACTGTCATCAGTTGACTGAGTTTCTGTATGGTTAATTATTATTTTCAACTATTGGCTGTTTCACATGTATAGGTGGTCAGTGTCAAACAGGACACTTATCTTTCAACTTGACAATGCTGAAACTGAACTGTCCTTTGCTGATATCAGACTTGGTAGGCCCAACAGTAGGGATGCCAATGACCAGTTGAAGTTCACTCTTTGGGGTCCTGCACTTTTGTGGGATTGCCTCTGATGAACGACACAGGCTTCTGATACTGGACAGTCTGGTTTGAGTTATTTCATGGAACCTGTAACATATCAGCCTTGGCTAGTATCTGGCTAGACTTGTAGCTGACTAGCACAGATGTCAGACCAGTCAGTCATCAGATGTCACCGTTATACAATCATAGTAAGTAAGGACATCATTTCAGTGATATAGCATTAATATTAACATTTCAGTTAAGTGTAACTGACTAGCACATAAGTCAGACAAGTCAGTCATCGGGTGTCAAAGTTATACAGTCATAGCAAGTAACATCATTTCAATGATACAGAATTAATATTAACATATCCGTAATAAACATCATCTGGTTTACTCTGCTCCTATACATCCTTTTCTGATCTATAACTTGATCCTTCTAAATCATATCAAGTACAAATTCAAATACTGATGCTATCTTAGCAACTACCCAAAATTAATACATAAAATAAATAAAGTGAGTGACCACGTGATCAGGTTGCTTTCTACTGAAACTGGCTGTAGAACACTCCAGTTTACCAGCTGTAAATGGGTACAAAGTTGTGCGCTCGAACTAGGGAAGGCAAAGGCAGCGAGGAAGGGGACTAGTCACCTTAACCTCGTAAACTGGGATCTTCCATGAAGAAGTTTCTAACACTTCATTTCCCTATGACAATCTCTGCCATGGGACTGCCTTTATCTTCGTAAGCGATAAAGCAATATGATAAATATATCTTCATTAGGCTGTGGGGCTATTTGTGATTAATTTTTGTACAAGCAACAATCATCCACAATGCACATGTTTAGATCATATAAAAATACAATACATTATATCAATGACTATTATACAGGCATATTTTGTGAATTCTATATGAACCTGAAATAACAAATATTATACACGGTAGTTATCATAATTTCGCTTACCCTCAGACTTCAGATACTGGACTTAAAAATGTTTCTGGCGATCCGCTCACAATTCAGGGGTAGTGGCGAAACTCTGCCTCCAGTCTGTCTCAAACCTCTTTCGTTGTCTGTGTCTCATTTTACCGATACGCTATATATACGCATAGCGCGGACGTATCGGAGGGTACCGACGTCACAGCTTAAACCTAAGCCTGAAAAATCCTTCCCGAACAGTGATTTCGGCCGATCTGTGCGTCGACTGAAATTTTGCCTTTCTCATTCTCGGCATATATAATACCCATATTGTTCCATCTTATCTAGTTTTATACAGTTGATAATTCTCTACCTTCCTATCCATGTAATTTCCCAAACTGTTATTTGTTGATTTTAATATTTAGAACAGAAGTGGGTTTACATGCTTTTCCGCGTAACTGTGGGCAGCCGAAATACGCATATATCTCCGTAAATGAGAACTTCCTACCGTTCCTTCTTATATGCAGTTATACACAATCCTTCCCTGTACTGAAATGTAAAATCCTTTTCATACTGATTCCCTTCTGCTTTTATTTATCCTTGGCGATTTCCTCTGTCTGATACACATTTCGCTGATACGCCGCCATTTTGAAAGCGGTCAATCGATCGTTGACGGGTTTATAAATCTACCTGAAAACGTTTGCAATGACTTGAAACCAATTTGCGACAGCTATCATGCCCCTAACTCTCATCTCTTTCACTGCCACAGTTGTCTTTAACTCTCATCTCTTTCACTGCCACAGTCGTCTTTAACTCTCATCTCTTTCACTGCCACAGTTGTCTTTAGTCGAATTTTTTGTAATGTTCAGTATCTGTTGTACTTTAATCCGGAATTGTTAAAAAAAAAAAAAGTTTTCTTTGGTAATGGTGAGTTCAGTATGTTTGCCTGTCTTACCAACCCTTTTCTGCATGAATTTCAGTGGAGTCTGGCCAGGAAGAAATTTGAATTTTCAGTCTCTTCAACGTTTTTTTGAGTCTTAATGAGTCAGTTAAGCAATGGAAGCGCGGGGTGGGGGCGGGGGGGGGGGCCGCGCTGTACATGAACAAACAGCTTCTAATCCCTCCTGTCCTGTGCCGTCTGCTCAGTGTCCTGCCATGTCTTCTCTATCCCTTTTATTTCTGCCACCAGTTCTCTTTTTTTCCGTGTATTTTTTCCATGTATCCCTCCGCCTTTCTTACCTTGGGGTCCCCTAACCTTGTAGCGCTATCACCAGGTTTTCCTCAAAGTTTGTCCTATCCATCGCCAGAGTCTTCTTATGCGAAGCCATTGCTTCTCAGAACTGTTATTATTGCCTCGTGAATCTCTCTTTCTATCTCTCTCTCTCTCTGTCCCTCCCTTTCACTCTTTCCCCTCAGGCTCATGTATATGTATTGGAGTTATCAATGATAAGTTTTATTCCGGCATAGAATGAATGCTGCTTATTTGTTGATCACATCTAAGGAATGGCTCACTTTTTTTGGAATCAGTAAAATAAAATTCCTATCAAGAATACACGCGTAATCAGCCCTTTACTTTTCGTAGCGCAACTAAATTCTATGTAAAGCATATATAATGGGGATTTACTGCATACCTCAAACCCCACGCTGATTTCAATTTTTCACCAGCACCCATCTTTGACTGCCAATGGATATTTTTGTTCTGATGATGTGTCGAGGGCCTTTTGTTGAGCATTTGTGAGAAATCGTTGAATGAAATCACGGTGCCGTCATAACGACTTTTAATCTTTGCTTCTTGGAAGAATCAGTGAATGGAACCTGTGGCTTGAACTAAAGTTGTTATTTTTTTCATAACATGTGACAGTCTTGCTGTTATTGTTCTGATTATTGAAAAAAAAGAGGGGGGGGGGGGAGGTGAGGTGAGGGCGGGTATCTTCGTAGATGATGCATTGTTAAGCTTTATATAATGTTTTTTTTTTTCGTTAAAATCACACAAGCTTCTTTCTTTACCATGCTGTATTTTGTTCCCTCATTCTTGTTCCGCCTTTGTTTGTCTGTTTCCTTATCTTTATTCTTTTTTGGTCGTTATGTCTGTAATATATATTTGTTGTTCTTACATTGCTCTCCTCTCATTGCTCTCAGTTTTGTCTTTGCTCTCCCTTATCATTTTGTTGTCGTTCACTCTTAGTAGTTATGTCTTAACTTTTTCTTGTCGTTATATATTTGTTTTCTCTGTTAGCCATTTTCTTCTTTTTTTTTTTCATGGGGTGTTATTTGTTTCTTCTTGATGCCAAGGTAAATAATTAAACTTTAAAAGACATCAATAAATTTATGCAATTATATTCCATTTTATTAAGGATTTCTACATATGATATAAAAATATAATAAGTGAACATATTTTTATTTTTAAATTTGATTTAAAATTTCATTACATTCATACTTTATGCGCTTTTGAAACGGATTGTTTTAAAAATGTAAAGTTTTATGACAACATCGACTAGGTTGAACGGGAGGCGCCTCGCCAAAACGAGGCAAAACTTTATTTTTTTTTTTTAAATCAGAAAGCGTGTCAATCACGTAATACTTGTAGTTGCTCACTTTCAGCCCCAAAAGGGGTATTTCAAAAACATTTTAAAAAAATAAAAATTGAGAGGATAACTTGGTTATGATTACTTCCAAATATAACTAAACAATCTTCCTTAAGTGAAGCGTCACATATATTCCTTTTTCTGTTCTCAGGAAGTCCAAGCAAAACTGACGTACTTAATCAAGAAAAGTAAGCGGCCATGTTTGATTGACAAGCGTTGCCATTGATTCTTTCACCTTTACTGGCCGAACATATAGCAGCCAACGCTGACCATTGACCACCACCGGACCTACCACTTGAGCAGACCAAATTTTTAGAATGAAGTGGCATCTTTGTTTGACATAAACTTTCATGAACGAGCTGGCCTTGTTATATTGATGCTGTCGCTGTTATTTTGGCTTTGAACGGTGGACTGATAATTGAAAAGCGTATACATTGATTCCTTGTACATTTTATTCGTGATCAAGTCACATCTTAATTGTTGACAATTTCATAGATAACCTACATTTGTTTTTTAAATTTAATTAATACTTTAAAACCTACGACCAAATGTAAGCCAGCAGAACTGTAATTGTCAATGATTTGATTGCACTTTGCATTTTTAATGCAAGCTGACAATATGTGAATAAAATTAAGAATAATTTTTTTACACTTTTAGATCACACCTACAAAAGTAATTGCATATATTATATTTTAAACTAAATTTTTTTAAATATAATTCGCAAAACGTCATATCTACTTATATTTAATAAAATTTTTGGAGATTAATTCTTTCCCTTGGACAGCGAGACTTTACAAACGATTGCTGGAATATAAAATATGATCTTTTTAGAGCTCTGCATCACAGTCATTTTTGGGAAGGATTGTCAATAAGATATGACAATGACCATTACACTGTTTCTCTGAGATACTGTTTGATTCGGTTCATCTACCGCATATGTCATGACTGAAACCCGAAACGTCCCATGTTTCATGTGAACCATTATTTGTAGAACTGACTCAATACCGTTTTATTGGTTTATATACTTATAAACAAAAATAAATAAATTGCATCCCTTGAAAATTAGAAACAAAAATTAAAATTTTGTTCCAAAATTATAAAATCATTTATAACAACTACTGTAAGTCAATAAAATAATCACCAACTAAGATACTCCGCAGTTAGTTTGACGGGCGTATTTGGTTGCATGCATATATTACGTTTGAGTGTTAAGTTATTTCAAATGTAATAAATGCCACATGTTAATTTTGTTATTAAAACTGAGCATATATTTTTGCTTTTCTATAGATCTACCACAGTAGCCACGCACTAACAGTGACATGTGTTATAACAACAATGTATTTTATCAACGGGGAGCAATTTATTCCACTACTTTTCCAAAACGAAATCTCAACGCTTGATCTCACAAGGTCAAGGTCTTGATGACGTCAGCTCTAAGGTTGATTTGTTCAGCCATGTTTCTATCGCCATCACAAGTGCACTTCACTTCCGTTATCGACAGCCTGGGTGCCTCAAAAATGGCAGCAGATTCTCATATCAGTGACGTTTACCGCGAGATGAAGATGCAGCGGGTTTATCCTCGTCTGCAGGTGAGTTTTGATGTATATCGTTTATCTCATTCATCTTCTTCTTCAAGTACCGTGGCTAGTGGCGTAGGAGATTATGTCTCTCCACAACTTCCTGTCTCCAGTACAATTTATCAATTCTGCTGTTGACTTCTTTTCATGTCAGACTGCCCAGTATTTGCTCTCTTTGTTTTCCCCTATCTCTTTTTCCTTCAATTTTACCTGTTTGTGGTGGATTTGATGTTAATAGATGTTATCATTCAATATTTCTAGTGTACTGAATGAGGTCAGCTGTGAAGGTTACTGATTATAACAAATTTTGGGTTGAGTATTCAGGGTACCTTTCTGCAACCACCTTATGACCTCAATCAGACTTATTCTGGACTAGTATGTATGATAGCTACGTATAATGTCTAGTGTTATGCAAGTGTGTAATGTAGTGTAAGTATAATTACTACAAATACATTTAAATTCTATATATATATATATATGTATATATATATATATATATATATATATATATATATATATATATATATATATATATATATATATATATATATATATATATATATACATATATTTATTTATTTATTTATTTATTTATTTATTTATATATATGACTGAGTCAATACCCCAACCACAAACAAACTAACACTCTATTATCGCTTGGTCCAATAAAGTTTCACTTCTCTCTCTCTTTCTAGTAAAATCACCAGGGTCCTGGTACCACAGTAGCACCAGAACAAAAAACCCTGAAACAAGGTTATGATTCTGTACAACATATCTACAATATTTTTCCACAATCAATACATGGCATAATTCAATAAAAGAAAAGGGTCATATCTCTCTGACCACCCCATGTCAACCATTTTCTTCTGAGATAACAACTCATACCAGTGCTCCTGTTCTTTTCCCTAATGGCTACAACGCCTCTGACACTGCAACAATGATTCTCTCCCATAGAATTTTGTGGGTTAGCCTTCCCACTGGTAACTGTGGAAATCATTTTAAGTTATACAACTCATGTCAATTTTTACTGCTTGTGTGCAACACCACAGGCCCTGCATAAGTCCGCTGGGGACCCTGTACTTAGTCGTAACGCCTTCCCAAACAAGCAGTATCTCATACACCAAATTTGGTTGTAATAATAAGGTTAATAAAGTCATTCTTACCACAATTCAAAGAAATATCACAAACATACGTTGACTGGCATTAGCATTAAGGTAAGTTTAGCTTTGCCCCCGGTCCAGACTGCCAAGAATTATTATTTCACTCTAGGCACTGCTGTTCTCAACGCAGCTTGCTTTCAAAAACTTCTGTATCAACTGGCGACAAGCCTTTGCTTGCTTTTGCCAATATTATCAGACCGGCCCAATCAGCGAGGGTCTAGCTTTTCCAGTTCAAAATTAAAAAAAAACAAAAGCCAAACTCCAAACTTCTAGGAGTGAGTCTTAAAATATATTTAGCTTTTTTGCCTAACCAATACCCTCCTTCCTATACTCTTCTATCAACCAATCGGATTTGAATCAATCTAATGCCTCTTTTTTAAACTTGCGTCCCCAACTAACGTAATGGATAAATGAGCAAAAACAACAGTCCGTCTGTCTTAGCGTTCGTAGAGATATAGTATTATTTCAATATCTTGGCTAATAATTAGACTACCATATATTTTACAACATATTATTGCTCAGGGGATCCTACGCTATCTTTATATATGATTTTTATGGCCCTAATATTTGTCGTTTAGATTTTCAGTTTTGTCACTGTTAATCGTCAATTTCAGCTTTTCCAAAAGTCGGCCATCTTTTCCCCTCCCTCTCTCATTTTTTTCCATTCAAATAACTAACTAGTTGTGTTACGTCAGAAATACACTACTCGGCGAGAATTGAAAACTGTCTGTGTGTTTATGTGTTCTGGCTTGTCCAACAGAGAGGCTATAGTATTAGTCCCGCGTGCAGAGCGAAGAGGGGTTTTTGCCAAGCGTTGGTAGTGTTGGCGTTAATTATTACTATCGTTTTGTTCTTGCTACTGGAAAATGTCCGAGTTACTACTAATTTGAGCGTTAAAATTAAAATATTACGTTAATTCAGATGGTAGGTTGGTGTCACAGTTCTGGCAGATCGTTAATTGTAAGAATCAAAACCAAAACTAAGAAAGCGTGTTAGATTTTACAGCGGGATCGTTTTTATAAGCATTTCCTCTGCACAAAGGCAGCGCTATACTGGCGTAGAGATGACTTTAAGCAGACACTTACGGTCGGGTATTATTTATTATCATAGGACCAAAATCTTACTGAATTTAACGATTATCTCACAGAATTCGCTACACTGTTGTTACGATATATTCCATCTTTCCTCTTCTCATATCATGCCGAAAAAAAGGGGATTGCTTCTTTCTAACTTGTGAAATACGTTTCCTTTGCGCACTGACCTCTTTCAGGACATCTTCATTACTCTTTTTGGCTGTCCAGGGTATTTTTAACATTCTGTAAAACTACATCTCTGTGGCCTCTAGTGCCTTCCCTATTTGTTTACTAATTGTCAATGACTCACTCCCATATGTCAGGATTGGTTCTGTATAACAATGAAGAACTCTCTTTCTTACTTCCAATGACAAAGAATTGTTGCATAAAGTACTCTTAATTTTATAAAATGCTGCTTTTGCTTGAGTTATTCTGCTCTCCACTTTTGAGATGTATCTTCCATCCGTTGTTATTAATGTGCCCAGGTATATGAATTTATTGACTTGTTTTAAAACGGTTGCATTTACTTAATATAATTAATATTATTATTTAATATAAACAACTTGAGATACACTGACGATACAGTCTCAACGGCAAAACGTGAAAAGGGGCTGCAGAAAATGGTTGATACAATAGTGACAGAAAGTAAAAATAAAGGCCTTAGCCTTAATAGCAAAAGTACAGAAGTAATGGTCGTCTTAAAGAAAAGGGCTTTCCCTATAATACATATATATATATATAGCTAGCTGATTCACCGATTGCAGTGTTGTTCTTTAACAGTGGATCATTAATTGAACTTAGTATCTCTCCCTGACCCGTATTCAATGCCCCTTCTAAGGGTGCGCTCGGGACTAAAATAGGTAATGCATCGTACTAGGACAAATGATGGCTGTATACAGCTCCCCCTATGTCTCGGTCTTGACGTATGGATGCGAGTCATGGGCAACGACTACAACCCACAAAAGCCAGATCCAAACCTCAGAAATGAGGTATCTGAGAAAGGTGGTTGAAGTAACAAGAAGAGACATGGTCCGCAACCAGACGATACGTCAAGACCTAAAAATCCAACCCCTGCAGACCCAAGTAGAACAGTCCCAGCTAAGATGGTTTAACCACGTCTGCAGAATGGGTGAAGATCGGCTGGCACGGCAGATATGGGAGGCTAAGAGCCAGGGATCCAGACATCTAGGACGACCCAGCGTCCGCTGTGAGGACAACATTAGACAATTTCTGAAGGACCGAGGACTAGAATAGATCCAGGCAAGGAAGAAGACAGCCGATA
Organism: Oreohelix idahoensis; assembly: GCA_024509875.1. Classification (NCBI taxonomy): domain Eukaryota; kingdom Metazoa; phylum Mollusca; class Gastropoda; order Stylommatophora; family Oreohelicidae; genus Oreohelix; species Oreohelix idahoensis. The sequence goes on from JAMPIV010007773.1 coordinate 40,278, forward strand.
GGATAGTATGGCGCTCTCTTTTCCAAACCTCTACACCTCATGGTAGAAGAGGAACGACTAAGTAAGTAAGTACTAGGACAAATAATATTGCTTACGTTACAGCCACAAGGCCTTCATCAGCGACAAACAAATAAAAACAAAAGAGAAAGTTAACAACATAAATTCCCCGGTCATGTGCTGTTTTATTGGCGCTAACTCGATATAACGCTATTTCTATTTTATGCCTGTTATACTCTTTAAAAATTCTATCTTATGCTAGCATGCTGTGCGCTCAATTCCACATGAGGCAGGAATATAAATGTCACATGTTCATCAAGTTCATTCAGAGTGGTGGGATAGCCAAGAAGCATTGTCCTTATAAGCATAATTAAGCATGGCCCTTAAATGGAATGCAGTTCTACGGTAATCAATAAAATACAACAAGATCTTAATTTCTACATGGTGCTTCTTGAAGAGAAAAGAACACGGCAAAGCAAAGCTAGTTCGGCTCTTTTCCTTTTGTTTTTGCAAGTCTCCTCGAATACCTTTTGCCATATTCACCGATTAGCTTTGCCTTCTATATCTGGAGCCAGAAAAACGTTTTCAATACCTGCAATACCTTCTGCTAAACAGACGTCTGATGATGAAGACAGCGCCGCCGTGACAACTGTAGCCACAAGCGACGGAAGTAGCAGCGGTTACAGTCCTACACTACTTTATAGACTAATGTAAAAGCCCGCCATAAGACGGGAATTAAATTCAAAAGCACCAATACCTAACGGCAATTTTACTTATTCAAAAGTATTTTTTTTAAACCACTGTGCATCACCACAGTACACGAACTACGTAGCAGCAGCGAGGATCCCAATGTGTGTATACGAGATCACACATTCTATAAATATATTTTTGTGCACACCGTCATTTGCGTATTCTTCTTTGGTAGGTGTTACTATTTTCGGGAGAGTACATGTACGGGAAACAATACAATTAATGTCTAACTTTCAACCAAAGTTGCATCCCTTAGCATTACGCACTGACAGAAAAAGCTGGGATTTTATATATAGGAATATATATATATTTCTGTACGTACAGTACAATATTTTGTTTGTGTTCAATATTTCTGATAATTATAGGTAGGTAATAAATGTTATTAACTCTGTAATTTTTGATCGCTTTTTTACTTCATTTTATACAACTTTCTGGACCTCGGTAACGAAATAATTTTATTTATATTAATTCTTATGGAAAATAAACTTTCGTTTAGTGCTTTTGTGCGTAGCGCTCGATTTTTCCATGAACAAATTAACAGCGCTAAGCAGAGGATTACTAAACATTAAAAATAAACAAAAATAATACGACCCATAGAAGTAAGTAGCTAATATCGTACCGGTGAATCGGAAGGAAAACATCACATGGTATTAGGTACGGACAGGCAGACAAATAGACAGACAGGCAGACAAATAGACAAACAGACAGGCAAACATAAATATGGCAGGCAGGCAAACAGGCAGGCAGACAAACAGAGAGGAGGAACCAGATATGCAAACAGACAGAGAGACAGACAGAAAAATGGGTGTGTGGGTGGATGGATAGATAGACAGATAGATAGATAGATAGATAGATAGATAGATAGATAGGTAGGTAGGTAGGTAGGTAGGTAGGTAGGTAGGTAGGTAGGTAGGTAGGTAGGTAGGTAGGTAGGTAGGTAGATAGATAGATAGATAGATAGATAGATAGATAGATAGATAGATAGATAGATAGATAGATAGATAGATAGGTAGATAGATAGATAGATAGATAGATAGATAGATAGATAGATAGATAGATAGATAGATAGATAGATAGATAGATAGATAGATAGATAGATAGATAGATAGATAGATAGATAGATAGATAGATAGATAGATAGGTCACAAGAGGTTTAGATGTTACTAAATGGAGGGATATCCTGGACAAATAGGTGTATCAGAGGATACCAGGATAGTGCCAGATGAGAGACTGGTCTTATAAGTAATACCCACTTCTCTGAAAAGAGCAAGGGTGTATAGACAATCAAGGTGAGGTCCAGCTATGTAAGTTCCCAGAGTACGGAATGATGACGATGAAGTTCTCTGAGTCCCTATCCGCTACCTCTTAAGATCTCACCAAAGATTAAAATTTATAGTATGGTTTGTTTTATTTGACTCAATATGTGTCTAGGGATGAATTAAATTTTTACAAATACAAAATTTCAAAACAGAACTTTAACTGTAATAAACTTTGTAAGAAAGACGGTTGGAAATTTTATATATATACAATTTAATTGTCCTGAACCGCAATCTTTGCAGGTCAGGAATACTCAAAAAAGAAAATGAAATATTTTTACACTTTAAAATAAATAACAGGAAAATCTCGGTCCATGAGGCATCTTGTTCACAGGAAGCTATTTTCACTTTATATTCAACTAAATGTCAAGTTTTACTGTATCTTGAATGTTGGCTTTAAATATGTAGATAGTTTATATGTCTATTCCTTGTCATCATACAAAGGTAAGTTTAAGTAGACTGTCTATGTTCAACTTGGGTGAGCTTCTGAAATTATGTCACTGGCTGGTAACTTATCTGTGGCTGCTGTTGAATTTCTCTGCCCACGTCATGACCAAACAATCTGCATATTCATGAGGAAAATACTGCTGGATAGAGCTCCTGACTTATGCCGAGCTGTGGTCTCCAGCAGCCTCCCGTAAAAATGGCCAGAGATCTCTTCAAGATACTGAGATCAAACCTGGAATCAAGGATAACCACATTCTATGTAGGCATCTGCTTCAACCCACATACACATAAATGACGTCACATCCTACCTTTGTCAAATCTTGTGCTAACAGGTTGCACTAGACATATCATTTCTTTTCTACTGTCTGTTTCCTGTGATTATCTTTTCCTGTATGGATTCCATGATAATATCCTGAGCCCCATGCTTGGCTTCCGTACGATAATCAGGTTAAGTACAAAATAATATGTAACAGTTTGATATCTTTATGCCGACAATTCCTGTAAGCCTAATACAGTATCTTGTAACAATGAATCACTCCAGGCAAAAATACAAATTTAATTCCCTACTAGAACTTACTGGTCGTAATTATGCCATAGTTTCAAACATTATACACATTTTCTTCAGTTTCTCTCGCATCGCGAGCATGTTTCCAACACTACACACTGCCACAATTTAGGTCAATGTGACCGTGACACATCCGTTCTGCAGTTTCACTTTTGAATCGGTACTGACCTTTAGGTTGGTTATTAATAATTAACAAAATATACAAATAAAGATATCCTCCTTACCCTCAGGTAATTATGCACACACACACACACACACACACACACACACACACACACGCGCTGAATCTGGCCCACATAAGGATCTAGAACTGCTTTCAAGTCCAGGAAGGCAAAAGACGTGGTCGATACTGTCTTTACTATGGTCAGCTATGTGCTACGTTTTAAAATTGAATGGCGGAAAACCACAAGAGGTTGTTACTATTTATAGAACTACACCCGCCCAATCAGGAGTAAAGCCAAAAAGTCTTCCCAAGAAATCTTGACTTACGTTTTCATTATCCTGTTTGTATAATCTGACTAACCTTTAATATTAGATATTACCCTTAATATTGGACCGATTTAAATTATGGAAGATGATTATTAAACGGCCAATTGTTTTCTATCGTTCTATATAGATATGCCTTTGGTATTCCTATGCATTTCAATCTGGGTAATTTTTAAGTAATTAAATTTGGCCTTACCCTGATATGAAAATCTTACTAAAATCCATTTTACTAAGTTAATATAATTTTATTATGAGGGAATCTTTATGTTTATGTGTTAAGCAATATCAGCGCTATAATTTGAGACATTTCCTACTGTTTAACTATCTTTAGTTGTTAGGAAACAAAATATATTCGTTCGGTCAAAAACACAAAATAGGCATTATTTCCACGTCAACCAAAATTTTCTTATCACTACAAGTAAAGGAAACGATTTGATTGGTTGTTAAATTTGTACTATGCTCTTAGATAATTTTTGGGTTGGCGGTAACTTTTGACTTGTTTCCTAGACAAATTCAAATACACTAGATAAATTGTTGGCGGTAAATTTGACTGGGCCCTCAGACAAATTTCAAATACTGTAGTTATTTATAGATTTAAAAATACGATAGCTAGTTTATGAGCGGGGAAAATTTTGAGCGTGTTGTCATACAGATTCACTTCACTACAAGATAGATAGATAGATAGACAGACAGACAGACAGACAGACAGACAGACAGACAGACAGACAGACAGACAGACAGACAGACAGATAGATAGATCTGCAGAATTGTAAATACGTTAAATTTTCTCCAAGATAACATTATCTATCTACATTATCACCAGTTTTCATTCTCTCTCATATATTGAACTATACATAGTATATTATTTGATGACATGTGGAGTTATAACTTCAGTGACTTCGGAGAATAAAAGCATATATTATAGTTCTGCGGTGTCAACGCACTCGCAAAAATTCAATCCATGAAAAACGCTCGCGTCGTCATCACACATCAACCACCCATGATACCCCTGGCCCACAAATCAAGGGCGTGTGTGACTATACTGTATAAACCAGGGGCGGCCTGCAAGTCGAACGCATTCTACCAGCAGATCACACTTGATGATTTGATCGATTTTTAGGTGACGAAGTGGGGGGGGGGGGGGGAAAATTACATATAGATACTAATTACATATACATACTAATTATATAAAGATACTAATTACATATAGATACAAATTATATGTAGATACTAATTACATATAGATACTAATTACATATACATACTAATTACATATACATACTAATTACATATAGATACAAATTATATGTAGACACTAATTACATATAAATACTAATTACATATACATGTTCATTACATATAGATACAAATTACATATATAAACAAATTATATATAGTTACAAATTATATATAGATACTAATTACATATAGATACTAATTACATGTAGATATAGATACTAGTTACATGTAGTTGTTCATTACATATAGATACAAATTACATATAGAAACAAATTACATATAGATACAAATTGTATGTAGATACAAATTATATGTAGATACAAATTCTATACAAATACAAATTACATATAGATATTAATTACAAATAGATACAAATTACAAATAGATACTAATTACATAGATATTAATTATATATATATATATATATATATATATATATATATATATATATATATATATATATATAAAATATATATATATATATATATATATATATATATATATATATATATATATATATATATATATATATATATATATATATATATATACATACTAATTACATACACATACTAATTACGTATAGAAACAAATTACATATAGGTACTAATTACATATAGATACTAATTACATAAAGATACTTTTTACATATAGATACAAATTACATACAGATACAAATTATATATAAATACAAATTACGTGTAGATACAAATTACATACAGACACAAATTATATATAAATACAAATTACATGTAGATACAAATTACATATAGATGCTAATTACATATAGATACAAATTACATATAGGCTGCTCTTAAGTTAAATTCCAGATACTCTGAAACCTAAAACCAGACATGATTTTTATCAAGGTAGATCTATAGAAAGCTCTGTATTTTTTAAATTAGATCACAACAGTTTTCAAGGATGCTTACCGCTGGTTCAAACTGATAAGACCTAGAAAGGATTGGACAATAAAGTTTTTCGTCCGTCTGCTATGCACCTCAAGTCAAAACAAGAATTGATGATAATGATTGCGAGTGCTTAATTTTCACGACTAAAAACAAAACAAATATGTCTACTTTTAGCCACCCCACAAAGGTTAACTGTCGTCTGCTAGTTTAGAACTAATTCTTCTCAATGACAAAAGCAAATGCTTTGCTCTGGAATATTACAAAGATGATTTAGACTCTGCGATAAATATCAAGCATTCACGTGGTCTGCAGGAAGACGAAAACTCTCCTGTGACGCTCTATCTAAATATATTTTTCATTCGCGACGCTCATCGCATTCCCCTGGGGCGCAAGAGGATTTGCGCTATTGGCATTTCAATTTAGAACCAAAAATATGTGAATCCTTTGAGATCAGAACTAGCCAAAAAAATTACTCGATTGAAAATTCATACTTTTGTTTTTATCGGCAATACTTTCTGATATTTATCTATCACCTATTTCCGATATTTTTTTTTTTCCAGATCTAATCAACCTGAAACGTGGGCAGAGAATGGTTGCGCTGCAAGTTTCGATTTGGAAATGGTCTTTAGGATTGGTCACAATGGCTAATTCATTTTCTTTCATTATCTACTGCTAATTTCGTGAAGCATTCCAGATTGGGTTTACGGGTTCCGTGTTGGAAAATCGTTACAATCCAGTCTACCCAGTCTAGCCAAATGGGTACCTGACTCTGCTCTTGAGTTGGGGAAAGCAAAACCGGCGAGGAAGCGAACTGGTCACACCCATCTCATAAAAAATGCAGGACGTAGTATGGTTAAGTCTCTAACACTTCACTCCCCTACAGTAGTATCTGATATGAAAATACTTTTACCTTTATTAGTTTTAAATCCAATATACCGCTACATTGAATACTGGGGCCAAATTTAAGGGAACAAATAATAGGACCACCACATCTTCTGAAGAATGTCGGACAAGACTGGATAAGAAGTATTGAGCGTTGGGATGGAAACACCCTCATGTTTAAAAAAAAATGCAACAGAAATCAGCAATACAAGAGTCAGTTGGTTTGGCCCAGGCTTCGTGCACATGGCCCACTTTGGTGACGACTCAGTGTTCAAGGAAAAAGATAACTTTTTCTTAAATGTTCAGCTATATATCGGTCACATTTTCTTAAATGTTCAGCTATATATCGGTCACTATTTCTTAAATATTTGTTCAGCAATATATCGGATTCTGCTATCATGTTGTATGTTTTAAGATTTCTTTACCTCCATTCCACCAATTCGTCTTCATCTGTACCCTTTTTTTATTCGACACCCCCCCCCCCAACCCCCAACCCCCCCACCCGTCTTCCACCAATTATGTCACGGGATTAAATTGTTTTACAACGAAAATTCTCGTCGAAAACTTGAGTAATCAATTACGAGGCAGGAATGGAACGTTGAGAAATAACATTCCCTTACCATTCAGTCCCTTCCAAGACAAGTCGGTGGAGGAGCAAAACAAAACGAAACATAAACCATACGAAGAACTGAAGCTCTTGGAATGAGAATATTATAAATAAAATTTAAAAAAACTAGAGTGGAACATGCTTCGTAGAAACAGATAACAACAGAGGCGATGCAACAATTAAGAATGGGTGAGCTTTTATTCAATGCTCAATTAGTCTTCGACGTATCGAACATATGTTGCGTGAGAAATTCTCGCAACATCGTTTTATTACAATATCTATTTTATAACGCAAGGGCAACAACTGCTTGAAATTTATAGTCACTTTTCTCGGTAAGCATTTGTCTTCTCGCGTTGGTATTGAATGCAGTTAAGTTTTGAGCTGTGGTCATTTTGCGCTGGACTGCGCATGACTGGTCTTGCTTCTTGGTCGATCGATTTCCGCCCACCAGTGGAGTGAGCGATTTGAATGGCGAGAAAGATGCCTCGCTGAAAGAGGATCTCCGCTATTTTTTGTTCTGTCAGGAATGTGAAAGTCCTCTTATGGATATTTCGTTTATTCGAGATAATACCTCTAGTGTATTTGCACATGCCGGGAGGCATAATATTTCTGTGTATTTCCTGAAGGCAAGGTAAATTGACTTTCCATTAACTCTATCGATTTTTGGTCGTGAGCGATTTCGATTCATAGCCTGTCTTCGAAAGTCGTCGTCACGAGATGTTTTCCCAGCTCACATGTCGCTGTATTGTACTGCATCGGTTGATGCATGTCCCAAGGACCATTACTTGCTACTTTGTTAAATGAACTAGGCTTGGAAAACCTTTGTTAACTAGAGGATATTTTTGAGGACATTATTTATACTTCGGCAGACGTGTCTGTCTTGCTGAAGTCAGATTAAGGAGAGTGAACTGATCTCATACATCTGGTTACCTTCTGGCTAAGATAGAAAGGGATGGAGAATTTTCCCGACTACATTACAGCCTTATAATGTATTGACATGTCTGTGAATCACCTTTATTATGATGCTGTCTACCGTCCATTGCTATACTGACATTGTTGCTGTGATAATGACTGTCTGATGTACCTACATATTCGCGTATACATTTTGTCACTGTGGCGTCCACAATAAATGATACAGAAAAACGTCTAGCTGTTACAAGCATCATTGACTTTATACGTCGTGAGTTTACTGACGTCCTATGTGGATTGCCCTGTTATTTTGTATGAACATTGTTTGACTGAACACATCTGCACACTACACAAAACCAGACATGCGGATACCATCCATCATCATATGGCATCACGCATCATTTGGTGGCCATAAGCTGGTTTGATTCTGGTACCAGCAAACACGGGGTCCCTTACCCACTTCATTTTCAACAAGAATTCATCAGCATCCTTCAAGAAATTAACATTCTTCAAGACAGTCAACATCTTCAAAATTTTCAAAGTACTCGGCGTTGCCCGGTAAAAGTCAAAATTTCAACTTTTTGACGGAAACAAGAATTTGACAGTACCCGGCGTTGTTACATGTTGCCGGATAACTCGGACTGCTGTTATCTTTTACGCAAGTCAAGCAAGTTGCTGCTGTCAAGGTTCCAGTGCTGTCGTTTTTTGTGAAGGTCAAGTGCCGGTTGAAACGGGTTGTTTTCTGAAGAAGGCCAAGTACCGATTTCCATCAACTTACTTTTGGATTAGAAGGTCAAGTGCCGAAACAACTCAACATACAGTATGTCAGAAGCTCAAGTACCATCGTGTTAGCAGTGGAAGCAGTTCAGATGTGCCATCATCGTTGGAGCTTCGCTCTTTAGGACGTTGATTGACATCCGTTTTTTCTGCTGTTCTACGATTGGAAGCCTATAAGTTAAGTGGCCTGTTTGTATGTAAACTGTGCCCTTATACTTCTGCTGAGTCTTCTGTGTATCATCTCATTCTATATGTTATATGTTTATATGTTATTCGTATATTTATATGTTTATATTTCAGCGGGTTCTCGGTTGGGTGGTGTCTCCCTTAGATTATGCCACGTCATAGAGGTCGTCTATTGTGAGCGTTTTCTGTAGGGTGAGCAAATTTCCGATACTGGAATTTGTTAGCCTACTCTTGTCTATAATTTAGTTTCATACAACATTTTTGTTTTTACACTGTGGTGTCATGTATTTTGTTTAATTATATCGCAGATATCGTCACATTTTTTGTGATATTTCATTAATTTCTGCTTTATTTTTAGTTGATTTCTGCGAACGTTTTTGTATTGTTGCTGATCTTTGTTATTGTTTACATTGTTATTGTTTACATTGTTTGCATTGTTTACATTTTCAATGTTTACATTCTGCATGTGTTTACATAGTCATTGTTTACAGTTATAGTAATTAGTTAATGGGCTATGCTAATGCACTGTTACTACTACACTGATGATAAATGAATGATGAATAGTGTCGTGCACTATTGAATGAGAAGTGCACTTATGATCAAGAATTGATTGTTGATATTTCATATACAAGTTCTTTGATTGGAGACTTGTTTCCCACAGAGACTGGGATAATATAAGGTGATGTGAATATACAAGTGCTTAATTAAGACTTGTTACACTTAGGTTTGAAATAAATTAGTTAATTATTTCAGGTTTTGGACTCATATGTTAGACAACATGTCTACATTTGAGCACTTTATTGAGCAGGGTAAATTGCTTGGGAAGACTGGTGATAAGTTAGAAGAATTTGCAACTGCTCGATATGATAAAGCAATGGAAGCTGAACAAAAGAAACTGCATATGGAAGCTGAACAAAAGAAACTGCAGATGCAGGTGGATGAAAAAAGATTCCAAATGGAAATGGAAAAACAAAAAAAGGGAATCAGAAGCTGAGGAAAGAAAACTCCAGCTAGAAGCTGAAAGATTTCAAAAAGAGGCTGAGAATAAAAGACTTGAAAAAGAAGCTGAGAATAAAAGACTTGAAAAAGAAGCTGAGAATAAAAGACTTGAAAAAGAAGCTGAGAATAAAAGACTTGAAAAAGAAGCTGAGAATAAAAGACTTGAAAAAAAGAAGCTGAGAATAAAAGACTTGAGAAAGAAGCTGAAAGACTTCAAATAGAGGCTCAGGCTGAGGAGAGAAGATTACAGAGAGAGTCTGATGAGAGGAAAGAGAAAGCAAAAATGGAACATGAAGAAAAGGTCTTAGCTTTAGAGTTGGAAAAATTGAAATTGATGAACATGAGTAATGGTAATGATTCAAACAAGGGTTCATCTTCTGGTAAGGCTAATAATGATACTTTTAAGATTAAGTTGCCAACTTTTAGTCCTTCCAGTGATGACATAATGTTCTATCTGGACAGATTTGAACAAGCATGTACAGCTCATAACATAGACAAAGCAAAATATGTTTATCAGTTATCAGGGATACTGACAGGTAAAGCTCTAAGTATATTAAATATGGTGGATGAACCTGACAAGAACAATTATGAGGTTGTCAGGGCCGCTCTGTTAAAGAAATATCAGCTTAACGAAGACGGCTATCGTCTACAATTTAAAAACATGTTACCTGAAAAATGGAGTTGAATTCTCCGAGTTTATTGCAAGAATACGCATTACTTTCTCACGATGGGTTGAACTATCTAAGACGGAAAAAACTTATGAAGGACTTATGGACTTAATACTTAGAGACAAAGTCATGTCGTCTGTCAATGAGTCTTTCCTTGCTTTCCTTCATGAACGTAAACCTAAAACAATAAAAGAAATGGAAGATTTCTGTTGCCAATACGTAACTGCGCACCCACACATAACCATGGGTAACTCTAAGGTGAAAGAAGGTTTACCAGTTGCTTCGGCAGCTCCGTATGGCCAAAACTTTGCTCGTAGATCCCAACAAAATTTTGATAGAAAGAGTAGCGGTAATTTCTGTCAAAATCATGGAAACCAATTTCATGGTGATTCTTCTTCGAAGAATTGGAGACAACCTGATAGTGGTCGTTACTATCACCCTAATAATTATAGGCATTTCAAAAGAGGATATGGTAATAGAGGTTATTCCTGCCGAAGACCTCAAAACCAAACAAATAGATGTTCGCATCAATGTGAACATGATAGTAATCGTGGAAACTGGAATTCGAATCATGATAACAATTACAATAGAGACAATAATAACTGCAGAGATCTTCTTCTTCTTCTTCTTCTCGTTCGCTGTTGTTTAGAAATGTCTACACAAGAAGTCCGGTTTTCTGGATGTATGTTGCTGTGGTTGAAAGTTCTTCAAGACTCCCAAACAGCTTTGTGTGGATGTGCGTCTCTGTGGGCCAATGTTCAGTTCGCAATTGACTAAGCATGTGGCAGTCTTGCAGGATGTGTTCGGCTGTCTGTGCTGCCTGTCCACACGTACATAGGGGTGATGGGACCAATCTCAGTCTGTATAAGTGACTGTTCAGTCTGTTATGTCCTGTTCTCATACGGAACAGGATCACCTGTTTTGCTCGATCAAGATATTGATAGTTGTCTCTTTGTTGATCAATTTTCCTGATGGCCTTGATAAGGTTCTTCTTTTCCTGGAATGTGATTGTTTGTTCTTTTTGTTCCTGTGTTGCTCCCTCTTTTGCTAACATATCTGCTCTCTCATTTCCTGGTATGCCACAGTGTGATGGTATCCACTGTAGCACTACCCTTCTTTTGATATTTACTTCGCATAGGACTTTGTTTAATTCTGGCAGTTTATCACTGTTGAGGGCTTGCAGAACTGACATTGCATCGGTAAGGAATACAACCTGCTGACATTGGCTTATTGTGTTATTTATTATTCCTGCAGCAATGCTTATGGCCTGTACTTCAGCAGCATAGTTTGAACAGAATATTCCAGTAGGTGAACAGGTGGATTCATTTTCTTTGTCTGGATAGACCACATAAACTCCTGCGCCTCCGTTCTTCACTGCTCTGGTTGCAGATCCATCAGTATATATTTGGATCCATGCTTCTCTGGGGTATAGTTCTTCAATCATGTCACATGCTGCTATTTTCCTTTGGAGAGTATTTAGCTCTCCCATGGGGCAGGTGGTAGTTATGGAGGTCTTAATACTGAAATTTTGATGTTGTTCCCATGGGGGTTGGGAGGAGTGTGGGAGTTATTTCCTTAGTGATGTCTGGTAGTTCATCCTTGTATGTTCTAATTAGTTTTTTGGACCGATGCACAAAACTGCTTCTCTTCAACCTCCCACTGGCTAAATCTCCAAATCTAGTTTTCATTGGATGTGCGGGCATGTTCTTGTACTTTTCTGCTTGGATCAGGGTCTTAGTGTCTCGTCTGTATAATAAAGGTGGAATGCCTGTGATTTTTTCCATTTCATTTATTGGTGTGGTCTTCATGGCACCCGTGATCAACCGAAGCGCTTGATTTTGTACTTTATCTAAGGCTTGTAGGTGTGATTTGGCTGCTGTAGACCATGCTGCTGATCCGTACTCTAATATAGGTCTTATTGCACCTGTATACACTTTCTTTAGTGTTGTTTCGTTAGCTCCCCATCTTGATCCAGCTATTTTCCTCAGTATGGAAAGTGCAGAGATAATATGCAGAGATAATAATAACTCTGATAACTTCAGAGGTAATAATAGTCGGGGTAGATCTCAACACAAAAAAAGAGATATCAGCAGGCTAATTCTGTACAACAGGAAACTGAGGGAGACTGTAATCATGTTGTTGATAATAAAAACTTTGACGCTGTCACTAGTTCTGCTTTTGACTTTGAGAGAGCAAACAAATGCCCCCAATGCAGTACTTTATTCGAACCGGGTACCATAACTACTTTGAGTTGTGGTCACCCACTTCCCGCTCTTCCTGCTGCTGGTGCGCATGACGGGAGGGGTTCTTTAATCCTACATAAGGGTCTTGTTAATGATACTCCGGTCTCACTACTTTTCGATTCCGGATGCACCACTATTGGTGTTAGACAATCGCTTGTAGATCCATCTTGTGCTACAGGAAGGGTTATTAAATGTGTCACATTTGGCGGCACTCTAGAAAAATATCCTACTGCTGTAATTCGCATTGCCACTCCTTTCTTTACTGGAGATGTGCATGCTTGTCTCTTACCTAATCCTATTGCGGACCTTATTATTGGTCGTATTCACGGAGTTAGGGAGTGTACCCCACAGCAGATTGCTGCTTGGGAAGATAATAACATGCAAGCTACAAATGCAGTGGTTACAAGAGCACAAGCTCTACAAACACCCGAAACTTCACTGAATAGTGATAATGGAGTTGATAGCCAAGATAGTCACTTAGTGATTACTCGTGACTCTTTCATAAAATTGCAAGAAGAAGATCCTTCTTTAAAAAAATTCTTCATTCTTGCGAAGAAAGGTGATCCGAATCAGGATACAAATAGAAAATCTTGGATTGCAATGAGAAACGGCGTACTTGTACGTATGGTACAAGATTCGACTACGTCGGCACATTCGCAAATTCTTGTTCCCAAGAGCATGAGAGTGCAAATATTGCAACATGCTCATGACTCGCAATGCGCTGGACATATGGGTTTTGCCCGTACGAAGTCGAGAGTCCTTGCGGCTTTCTTTTGGCCTTTTGTCAATGTCATGAAATATTCTAATCCACATATATAAATTATTAGGTAAATATGAAGCCTAACAAATAAAATTAATAAAGAGAAGAGCAATGGTAAAATGACAGTGCTGTCACAAGGAATGTACTCGAAATCCCCCTTGTTTTCTGCTTCGTCTGCAAATTGTAACGCTTTCACGTTGATATAAAAGCTTACTGTATTATACCCGCTTTCTTCAATGAAACGTGTGCTGTATTTCTTGGAAAAAACATTGAGAGACTGCGTAATGACCTAAATTAATCCTAACATTAATTATATTACGTTACCAAAACGAACGAACAGATGGACAAAAGGATAGCGAGAGGGGAGGGCTGAAAATCAGGAACGCATGCAACACCCGACGCGCGATATACAAATGCTGGCATCACGCGTGTAAGTCTACAAGCACTAACTTTTTCAGACGGACAGTGATAAAATACACTACCCTTTCCCAGAGTTAGGTTTATAAATCATAACAGACTCTTATTAGAAAAGATAACATTAGATGGGTTTACGGTTGAAAACATAACAGTACCCAGACAGCACATCTTCCAAACAGGAGGTAGTAGAAAATACATATTTTGAACGCAGCCACGTAGCTCTTTTAAAGTGGGAAAATTGGGTTCCTTAGGGCTTGCTGACAAATAATATGTAAAACGTTACGCCAATAGTCCAGGAATTAATAAATTATACCCAAAATAAAATAGTGAGGCTGCCTGACAGCATGAAATCATTTCTGCTCATAAAATTTTTTTTATAACGTGTTTGAAAAAAACCTTACGTTACATAAATAGCCTACCATGTAAACTCCAAATTGATTGGAGCGCAACAAATGAAAGCCTAACCACGATTGGTCGGGCTATAAATACTATCTTGGTTGTTAGGGGAGACGGGAAAAGATAACATTTTTTCAAACACTTGTCGAAACGTGGCTCATTGGCCAGTCTCGCTGATATACACACTTGGGAGCGTTAGTTCGAGACCACTTATTTAAAATAGCTTGATAAAGCATCAGTGCGTTGAAGCCAGCATATATTTGGCTCAATAAAAGCCTGGAACATAGGCAGATGGAAGTTTGTGCCAGTTTGTGCCAGAATTCATTGCTAATCAACGTATCTGTGTTATTCGTATGAATTGTGGGACAGTGGTCTTGATGTACTGAGCAGTACCTGGGCAGAGATTTGCTGAATCCAGAGTCGGACAGCATACTCCTTGGTCTTTTTAGCTATCAGTGAGGTGTCTCCTGAGCCCAGAGGAGAATTCGAACAGAGGAGTCCTCTCCTGCCGCCATCACTCAAGATAAGCAGAGTTGGCCAGCTGAGCTCAACATTATGTCCCCTCATCTTGAAATAACTTTATAAAATCAACATTAAGAGGGGAATTTACTTGTCTTAAAATCAGGAACTGTGAACATCTCCAATAATAGTCCCTAAAGACAAACTATTGAAGTCATGATGACCAATACCAACAGAGCTTGAACAAAACAAAACCAGTATTACCTCATTTTACTACTACACAACTGACACACATAGAACATTTGTACTAATATATGTCACTACAATATTCATATTAAATACATTCTGTACATAACTTGTAATTTAAATTGATTGTGATTCCTGGTTCCCTTGTAGTTGAATCAGGACACATATTCATTCATGCCAGTAATGAATACATATTGTTATTTGAAAGTTTATTAGTGACTCTTTTAAGATATCTTTGTAGAGTGTTATATGTATGTGAGTGTCACCGTGTTGTCAAGAGTAGTGGATTAAATTAAATTGTTTATCTGTCTGTTGTTGTGACTTACACTTCACCATACTCATACCCTAGACACATAACGTAGCATCACACTATTCCAGAATAATTCTGACTGAGATATATAGATATGTGGTAGCAAGTAAGGTTATATATATAATATACTACTCTTATTAGATATATATATACCTTCACAGCTGATCTCAGTCAGTACACTAAGTCCCTTATAAATATTTATAACATCCCACTTCACCACATATATTGGGGGCTCGCTCTTGGGATTTTGAATCTTTAACTATTAAAAATATTGGGGGTAATTCACTTCAGGGAATATAAGAATTAAAAGGTATCCTTGGGTGGAATTAAATAAAGTTGAGCTCACGGTGCCTGTGTTGTCCATTAGAGATTGAATAGTTGGTTAGACATTGTATTAAGTTACCTGATAGACAATGGCGGACCTGGCCAAATTTCGATCTGCTGCGGTTCAGACTGCAAAAGAGTTAGGATTAGATGGGCAAGTTATGGTTGCCTATGTTACTACGGAATGTGACAAATTTATTGAACGCGAAGAAAGAAGGTTTGAAGCCGAAAGAAAGTTAGAGGCTGACAAGGAAATTAAGAGGTTGCAGATTGAGGCTGAGGCTAAGAAATTGGAGGCAGAAGAAAGAAGACAGACTGCAGAGAGGGAAGCAGAAAAGGAGGAGAAGAGATTACAAAGGGAACATGAGTTACGACTAAGGGAGTTTGAGTTTCAAGGCCATGCTCCTGAAAATGGTGCCAGTCCCTTTGCCTCTGATGCTACGGTTACTCAAGGAGCCTCAATCTCAGCTATGAACTTTCATTTAGATCATTTTGTTGAGAAAGACGATGATATTGAGAGCTATATAAATAGGTACGAACTATTAGCTACCACGTATGGGTTAGAGAGAGAAAGTTGGAGCTTAAAGTTATCTCAGGGACTTCGTGGGGCAGCTTATGAAGTTTTTGCAAAAATGAGCAGAGGTGATCAGGAAAATTATGACATGCTAAAGCAGGCTCTTTTGTTAAGGTATGAAAAGAATGCAGAGTTTTACAGGAAAAAAATTTAGGAATGCTAAACTACTGTCAGGTGAAACCTATCACCAGTTCTCTGCACGAATAGAGACATACTTGGAGAAATGGACTTCTCTGGGGAAAACCCAAGATCTTAAGGAAATGGTCCTTATAGAGCAACTAAGAGAGTCCATGGCTCCAGACCTGAGAAAGTTTCTCATGGAACAAGGTGCAGAGAGGCTGGGTGAGTTGCTAAATGTTGCTGAAAGGTATCAAGCAGCTCAAGCAGAGGTAACAGGTAATAAAAAGAAACAGGTGGACAACTTTAGGGCACCACAGAACTTTAATAAATTTGATCCTAGGGATCAAAATAAAGGTAAGCACCAATTTGATAGGCCACGGTATGACAATAAAAATAAATTCCCACAATTCGATGAAAGGAAATATGATGAAAGAAAATCTTTCAACCAAGGAAAAAGGTGGTGTAAGAATTGTCAGATGGACAATCATGACACTGACCGTTGCAGAAGGAAACCTGTGTATATGGCAACCCTTCAGGTCAGGTCGACCTCAAGACAGGAGGAGGATATTATGTTAGATACCACTCCAGAAGAGATGAGGAAGGCACAGGCTGGGGATAAAACACTCAAGCCTTGTTTCAGAAAATTGTCAACTTGTCATACAACTCCAGGCAAGGGAGATTTTTACATGAAAAACAAGTTGATGTATAGGAAGACTGGAGCTAGATCCAATGGTCACGGACAGCTGGTTCTTCCAAAAAGATACAGGACAGAATTAATAAGGAGCCTACATGTGAAACCAGATGGGGACCATGAGAAGATAGGTACCATCATTCAAAAGGTGGCTCACAATTATTATTGGCCCAAAGCAAGATGGGACATTGAGAATTTTGTAGAAAGGTGTAGCATAGCACATGAGGGAACACCCACAAGTGGGAACATGGATCAGGACCTGGACACGCCATGGGCAAAATCAGGCCTGACAATAAAAAGAAAAATAGATTTGATAAGGTGGACCAAATGGAATGGGAAGCCCCTTTTCACGGACAAGCTTCACTTAACTGTTTTACAATGGCCACTATGCGGAGAGTGCAAAAAGATGTCTTACCCCAGGATAAGCCGAAAATCCCTCAATCGGACTTAAACAAACTGGAGGAAGAGGATGTAGAGAGGAAATCTCTCATCAAGAATTTTAAGAGGGGAGACAGCCCCAAAAGAAAAATTGGTAGCGGTCGTTTTGTGAATGATAATTCTGGGAGGAAAAATCATCACTATAAAGCTTCAAGTGGAAGAGACCATACCGGTGCATGGACAAATAGGTCCACACAATTAAAGGTCCATATGTAGCTTTGTTAAGAACGTGGACTGATGAAAAGGCAGAGGAAAACATTACATCTTCATACCAATATGTGAATGAGCTGACCACTCGGTTAAAAACTGGCTGGAAACTTGCCAATGAAAATTTGAAACAAGCCAGGAAGAAACATGCTGCCTATTATAACAGGAAGGCGAAAGACAGAAATTTGGCTGTGGGAGAGAAAGTACTGCTTCTTTTGCCCTGGGAGTCAGAATAAGTTACAAATTGGATGGCAGGGTCCATATACAGTTCTAGAGAAGGTGTCTAGAGCAAATTATAAGATAGATAAGAAGGGGAAAGAAAAAATCTATCATGTGAATCTCCTGAAGAAATATTTGGAAAGAGAACATCAGGAAGAGACACACTTGTTGACCTTGTCCATCGCCATGGAGATGAAAAAGGAACCACTTTCATCATTTGAATATCCATTACACCCCTGTGAGACAGCAGCACAGGTGAAAATCAGTACACATTTAACGAAAACTCAGAAAGAGAGAGTGCAACAGGTTCTAAATAATCATGCAGAGGTGTTAACAGACCGACCAGGGCATACAAACCTATTGGAATATGATATGAAACTCATAGACTCCACACCTGTCTGTATGAAACCATATTCGATTCCGTTTGCTAAGGAAAAAGCTTTGAAGGAAGAGATAGACTATCTGTTGAAGGAAGGAATTATTTCGCACAGTGAGTCTTCGTATAGTTCCGGTGTTGTACTCTTAAGGAAGCCCTCTGGAGAACATAGACTCTGTATAGATTACAGGAGACTGAATGCTATTACAGAAGGACAAGTGGATCCATTGCCGGATACAAATCAGCTGTTTGCCAGGCTAAATAAAGCTAAATATTTCTCAAAAGTGGATCTGAGTAAAGGATACTATCAGATTCCAGTAAAGCCTGAGGTTAGACCATACCTAGCTTTTAGTACCTCAGAAGGACACTATGAGTTTAATAGTTTGCCATTTGGATTGAAGAATGCGCCTAGTGTCTTCTCTAGAATGATGAGAAAATTATTGGATCCTCTGAATAATCCCTGTATAACAAATTTTATGGATGATATCCTTATAGCAACAGAAACCTTTGAGGAACACATTGACTCTCTGAACATGCTGTTTGATCGACTTAGGGAGGCAAATTTAACAGCCCGACCAACCAAATGTTGCGTTGGATGTAAAGAATTGGAATTTTTGGGACACACAGTTTATCAGGGAAACATGACCCCTGACCCAAAGAATTTAGAGAAACTACAGAAAGCCCCGAGACCACAAACCAAGAAGGACGTGAGATCCTTTGTCTCATTATGTGGTTTCTACCAGAAGTATATCAAAAACTTTAATTCCATATGTGCACCTTTAACGGAATTGACACGTAAAGGACTTCCAGATCGCATTACATGGACACCACAATGTGAAATGACTTACCAAGAATTGAAGGAAAAGCTCACAAGTAAACCCATTTTGAAATTACCTGACTTAAGTCAAGAATTCATAGTAAGGACGGATGCAAGTAATATTGGGTTAGGTGCAACTTTACTACAGAAATCAGATGCATTGGATGGGGAATTAAGCCCAGTGGCATATGCTAGCAGAAAGTTGAATAAAGCTGAAATCAACTACTCAACTAGCGAAAAAGAATGTCTTGCAGTAATATGGGCAATAAAGAAATTCAATATTTATCTATATGGGAAGGCATTTAAGTTGCAAACTGACCACAAACCTTTATCGTTTTTAGCACAGCACAGGCTAAGCATGAGAACTCTAGGTTACTCCGATGGTCTTTGCTTCTGGCTCCATATAATTTTAGCATTGAATATATATCTGGAAAAACCAATCTGGGAGCGGATTTTTTAAGCCGCCATCCGTGTGATGAGAATCACCGTAAACCCCAGAAATAATAATAAATTTCTCTATGTGTATATAGAATAAAGGACTGACATATAATGTCTGTTTTAAGAGGGGGGAGGTGTCATGAAATATTCTAATCCACATATATAAATTATTAGGTAAATATGAAGCCTAACAAATAAAATTAATAAAGAGAAGAGCAATGGTAAAATGACAGTGCTGTCACAAGGAATGTACTCGAAATCCCCCTTGTTTTCTGCTTCGTCTGCAAATTGTAACGCTTTCACGTTGATATAAAAGCTTACTGTATTATTACCCGCCTTCTTCAATGAAACGTGTGCTGCATTTCTAAGAAAAACATTGAGAGACTGCGTAATGACCTAAATTAATCCTAACATTAATTATATTACGTTACCAAAACGAACGAACAGATGGACAAAAGGATAGCGAGAGGGGAGGGCTGAAAATCAGGAACGCATGCAACACACGACGCGCGATATACAAATGCTGGCATCACGCGTGTAAGTCTACAAGCACTAACTTTTTCAGACGGACAGTGATAAAATACACTACCCTTTCCCAGAGTTAGGTTTATAAATCATAACAGACTCTTATTAGAAAAGATAACATTAGATGGGTTTACGGTTGAAAACATAACAGTACCCAGACAGCACATCTTCCAAACAGGAGGTAGTAGAAAATACATATTTTGAACGCAGCCACGTAGCTCTTTTAAAGTGGGAAAATTGGGTTCCTTAGGGCTTGCTGACAAATAATATGTAAAACGTTACGCCAATAGTCCAGGAATTAATAAATTATACCCAAAATAAAATAGTGAGGCTGCCTGACAGCATGAAATCATTTCTGCTCATAAATTTTTTTTATAACGTGTTTGAAAAAAACCTTACGTTACATAAATAGCCTACCATGTAAACTCCAAATTGATTGGAGCGCAACAAATGAAAGCCTAACCACGATTGGTCGGGCTATAAATACTATCTTGGTTGTTAGGGGAGACGGGAAAAGATAACATTTTTTCAAACACTTGTCGAAACGTGGCTCATTGGCCAGTCTCGCTGATATACACACTTGGGAGCGTTAGTTCGAGACCACTTATTTAAAATAGCTTGATAAAGCATCAGTGCGTTGAAGCCAGCATATATTTGGCTCAATAAAAGCCTGGAACATAGGCAGATGGAAGTTTGTGCCAGTTTGTGCCAGAATTCATTGCTAATCAACGTATCTGTGTTATTCGTATGAATTGTGGGACAGTGGTCTTGATGTACTGAGCAGTACCTGGGCAGAGATTTGCTGAATCCAGAGTCGGACAGCATACTCCTTGGTCTTTTTAGCTATCAGTGAGGTGTCTCCTGAGCCCAGAGGAGAATTCGAACAGAGGAGTCCTCTCCTGCCGCCATCACTCAAGATAAGCAGAGTTGGCCAGCTGAGCTCAACATTATGTCCCCTCATCTTGAAATAACTTTATAAAAATCAACATTAAGAGGGGAATTTACTTGTCTTAAAATCAGGAACTGTGAACATCTCCAATAATAGTCCCTAAAGACAAACTATTGAAGTCATGATGACCAATACCAACAGAGCTTGAACAAAACAAAACCAGTATTACCTCATTTTACTACTACACAACTGACACACATAGAACATTTGTACTAATATATGTCACTACAATATTCATATTAAATACATTCTGTACATAACTTGTAATTTAAATTGATTGTGATTCCTGGTTCCCTTGTAGTTGAATCAGGACACATATTCATTCATGCCAGTAATGAATACATATTGTTATTTGAAAGTTTATTAGTGACTCTTTTAAGATATCTTTGTAGAGTGTTATATGTATGTGAGTGTCACCGTGTTGTCAAGAGTAGTGGATTAAATTAAATTGTTTATCTGTCTGTTGTTGTGACTTACACTTCACCATACTCATACCCTAGACACATAACGTAGCATCACACTATTCCAGAATAATTCTGACTGAGATATATAGATATGTGGTAGCAAGTAAGGTTATATATATAATATACTACTCTTATTAGATATATATATACCTTCACAGCTGATCTCAGTCAGTACACTAAGTCCCTTATAAATATTTATAACATCCCACTTCAGTGCACACGTTGGCCAGAGGCTATTCCTCTTAAGAGCATATCTACTACAGATATCGCAGATGCTCTTTGGTTGATATTTTCTCGCTTGGGGTTCCCCAGAGAAATATTGTCAGACCATGGCACTCAACTCATATCTGACACTATGTCACAGGTAATGTCTACCTTACATATTGAACGATCTCTCAGTAGTATCTACCATCCTATGTCTAATGGGTTAGTTGAGCGTCTGAATAGAACGCTCAAGACTTTGCTTGTAAGATAACTGAAGATCATCCTCAAGATTGGGACAGGGTTTTACCCGCGGCTCTCTTTGCCTATAGAGAAGTCCCTAATGAACACACAGGATTTTCTCCCTTCGAACTTGTCTTTGGCGCGCGTCCACGCGGCCCTATGTCTTTATTACACGATCTCATCACTGCCGATGATATTAGCGATGAAACTCAATCCTCATATAAGTATGTCATTGCTCTTAGACAAAAGATCATTGAGGCATGTAAGCTAGCAACTGCTTCATCAGAAATTGCTAAAGAGAAGGCAAGGCAGTTTGCTAACAAGAATAGATGTCTACGACAACTTTGTCCAGGTGACAAAGCATTCGTCCTACTCCCCAGTAGGGAAAATAGACTTCTTATTGCATGGAAAGGTCCGTATGCAATAGTCTCTCGGTTTTCCGATGTTGACTATGTGGTCGATATTGATGGAAAGCATAAAACTTTCCACATAAACATGCTTTCGGAATTTCACGAACGTCCGGACTATTTGCTGCCTATTTTCCAGGCAACGAATGATGCTCCTGCACCTCACGGTCATTATTCATCCCTGTCTGTCATACAGGATGAGGAAGCTACCTTCTCTGATGTCAACCTTCCCCTTCCAGTGGTTCCATTACATTCCACGGAATCTTGGAAAAACGTTTCTGTTTCTCCTAATCTTTCTGGTGACGAACATCGACAAGTCTCGTCGATGTTACAAACATTTCAGGATGTTCTCACTGACATTCCTGGACACACAGATGTCATAGATCATGACATAATTCTTACCGACAATAATCCAATTAGGGTTAGGCCGTATCCTATTCCTATACACTTTCAGTCGCAGGTGGAAAAGGAATTGGATGAAATGATTCAATTAAATATAATTGAACCATCGACTTCACCATATTCTTCTTCCATGGTTATTGTCCGGAAGAAGGATAAGAACATACGAATTTGCGTTGATTATCGCAAATTGAATCAGGTCACAAAGTTCGATGCTGAACCGATGCCTTTGTTAGAAGATCTACTGATTAGACTTTCTAATTCTAGATTCTTCACTAAACTTGACTTGTCTAAAGGTTATTGGCAAGTGCCTTTAGCAGAGCATGCCAAACCTCTTACTGTTTTTTCTACACCTAGGGGTCTATTTCAATGGAATGTTATGCCTTTTGGTCTCATGAACGCCCCTGCCACTTTCGTTCGCATGATGCGTCGAATTCTGTCACATCGTTCGGATGTCATCGCATACTTAGATGACATCTGTCTCTTCAGTGATACCTGGGAAGATCACTATTTAGGGTTATATGACTTACTGTCCACTCTACGTGAGAATAATTTGACAGCAAAACCTTCTAAAGCTTTTGTTGGTTTTGGTGAAATCTCTTTCCTGGGTCATCGTGTTGGTCATGGTCTCTTGAAGACAGAAGACCACAATACTTCCAAAATACTGAACATCTCTGTTCCTAAAACGAAGAAACAAGTTAGGAGTCTCTTAGGTTTAATTCAATTTTATGGGAGATTTATTCCAAATTTATCTTCGATCATGGCACCTCTCTCAACATTGTTGAAGAAAGGTTCGCCTAATCTGGTCCGTTGGTCTGAAGAATGCCAATCTTCACTAGACCAAATCAAGAATATATTTTCTTCTCCTCCCATCTTAAGATTACCTACTCTTGATAGGACTTTTGTTCTTCGGAGTGATGCTTCATCCACTGGGATTGGAGCAGCACTGATGCAAGAATATGCAAATACTCTGCATCCTGTTATGTACATTTCTAGAAAACTAAATGCGGCAGAGAGGAACTACTCGGTTTTAGACCGTGAGTTGTTAGCGATGGTTTGGTCAATTCTAAAACTACAAAGATTCCTCCTGGGCGCACATTTCATTCTAGAGACTGATCAGAAAGCTCTTACAGCTATTCAGACTAAGAATTTGAAGAGTTCGAGATCCACTCGATATGCTATAGCTCTTCAACCTTTTCACTTCACGGTACGAGCTATCCGTGGTGCGGATAATGTGATGGCTGACATTTTGTCTAGATGCCCACATGACTCCAACTAATACTTCTGTCCTATATTCCTATATATTACAGAGTCATAACACACCTATATTACTACAATAGATTAGCACATCTGTACTCACTTTATATGTACACACTATCGTGCTTTGTTATCATCTTCTTCTGTTCGTTTTTTAAGATGATAGAGGAGGACTGAGTGGTTAATATAAGGGCCGTTAGTTTACTAAACAGCCACAATTATTAATAATGTATTGTACCTTATGAAGCATATTAGTTATTAATTAGCATTATAATGCTTGTACTTTCTCAGAATGTCATTGATGAGCTGAGGACTTACCTTACTAGTATCAAGCATGACGAGTTCTAGATTGTGTACTTACCCTCGGAATGCCAGAGCATATGTCCTGGATCGTCATGTAGTTTAACTTTACTATGTACTTATGTCATTACATGCCAAATAATGTACTAATTAAATTTTCCTATCAGATTTGTACATCCATTTTTAAAGACAATATTAGAGTATGCTGTTTAATGATGATTATGGTAACTTGCATACGTATATTGTGTTTACATGCTAACGTGATGTGTGTTGGTGACACCTCCCCGATCTGAATATTTTTTGAGACATATTTATTTTTCTGTTGAGGTATATCCTCACCAGACACTCTATATTTAGCCTCATGTTAGGCAATTTAATTAATTATCAGCGCATAATTCGTGCGTTTTGAGCCGCTTATCGCATGCTCTTTGATATTTAAAAAAAAAAAAATATGTTCCACATTTTTTTTTTTATCGGGAGGAGGTGGTGATATGTTGCGTGAGAAATTCTCGCAACATCGTTTTATTACAATATCTATTTTATAACGCAAGGGCAACAACTGCTTGAAATTTATAGTCACTTTTCTCGGTAAGCATTTGTCTTCTCGCGTTGGTATTGAATGCAGTTAAGTTTTGAGCTGTGGTCATTTTGCGCTGGACTGCGCATGACTGGTCTTGCTTCTTGGTCGATCGATTTCCGCCCACCAGTGGAGTGAGCGATTTGAATGGCGAGAAAGATGCCTCGCTGAAAGAGGATCTCCGCTATTTTTTGTTCTGTCAGGAATGTGAAAGTCCTCTTATGGATATTTCGTTTATTCGAGATAATACCTCTAGTGTATTTGCACATGCCGGGAGGCATAATACTTTTTCTGATTTTTGTATTTCCTGAAGGCAAGGTCCCAAGGACCATTACTTGCTAACTTTGTTAACAACCAAGGACCATTACTTTATGATGCTGTCTACCGTCCATTGCTATACTGACATTGTTGCTGTGATAATGACTGTCTGATGTACCTACATATTCGCGTATACATTTTGTCACTGTGGCGTCCACAATAAATGATACAGAAAAACGTCTAGCTGTTACAAGCATCATTGACTTTATACGTCGTGAGTTTACTGACGTCCTATGTGGATTGCCCTGTTATTTTGTATGAACATTGTTTGACTGAACACATCTGCACACTACACAAAACCAGACATGCGGATACCATCCATCATCATATGGCATCACGCATCAACAACATACACAATTTATTGGACCTTTTGTTGAAGGGAACGAATGAAAGCAAAACTGGCAGTACGATGACGTTATTGTTAAATTGGGACAGACAAAGGAAGAAGTGAGTGCGGAAAGGACATTCTATGACATTTGATGGTCGAATCGTTTGGTCTAACATCAGCAGCAACCAAGAACTGCTTACTTGTAGCATTCAAGAAGATATGCACACCTTCTTAGCTAGTAGATGCTGGGACTGGGATGGCCGCATGCCCCAGAAAAGACCCCTTCATCATCACTAGAACTGCTTTGCTATGGACTTCAGGAGGAAAGCAAAAGAGAGGCCCAACTAAAATATTTTGGTGGAGAACTGTGGAGGCTGAGATAAAATATATGAATCAGTTGGGGCATGTCACCAAGATGACATCAGATCGAGCACAGTAGAGAGAATTTGTGCTGCCCTACAAGATGCCACTGTGCGTGCATGTCACTGGTTGCTCTGTCAACGGCTAGACATCCGAGAAGAAGAATGATAAAACAACCTGTCGGATTCCAGAAGAAAAAGAAGGAGGAGGAGAAGAAGAACAACGAAACTGGAGGAGAAGAAGAAGACGGATGAGGATGAGAAGAAGGATGAGAAGAAGGATGAGAAGAAGGATGAGAAGAAGGATGAGAAGAAGGATGAGAAGAAGGATGAGAAGAAGGATGAGAAGACGGATGAGAAGAAGGATGAGAAGACGGATGAGAAGAAGGATGAGAAGACGGATGAGAAGAAGGATGAGAAGAAGGATGAGAAGACGGATGAGAAGAAGGATGAGAAGACGGATGAGAAGAAGAAGAAAGAGGAGAACAAGAATGATGAGAATAAGAAGGAGAAGGATGAGAAAAAATAGAGGATAAGTAGAAGAAGAATGAGAAAACGTAGAAGGGTGAGAATAGGAAGAAGAAGGATGAGAAGAAGGATGAGAAGAAGGGTGAGAATAGGAAGAAGAAGGATGAGAAGAAGAAAGAGGATAAGAAGAAGAAGAAGGATGTAAAGAGAATGAGAAGGATGAGAAGAAGAAGGATAAGAAGAAGAAGGAGGAGAAAAAGAACGATAAGAAGAAGGATGAGATGAAGAAGAGGGATGAGACACAGAAGAAAGATGAGAAGAAGAAGAAGAAGGATGAGAAAAAATAGAAGGGTGAGAATAGGAAGAAGAAGAATGAGGAGAAGAAGAAGAAAGATAAGAAGCAGGATGATAAAATGAAAAAGCATAAGAAGAAGGAGAAGGAAGAGAAGAAGAAGATTGATGAGGAGAAGAAAGATGAGAAAAAGAAGAAGGATGAGATATAGAAGAAGAAAAAGAAGGATGCGAAAAAGAAGAAGAAAAATGAGAAAAAGACGATGCATGAGAAGAAGAAAAAGACGAAGAATGATAAGAAGAAGAAGGATGAAAAAAAGAAGAAGGATAAGAGGAAGAAAAAAATATGAAGTATGAGAAGAAAACGTAGAAAAATGAGAAAAAAAAAGAAGGATGAGAAGAAACCAACGGATGAAAAGAAGAAGGGTGAGAAAAATAGGAAGGATGAGAAGAAGGATGATTAAAAAGGGAAGGATGAGAAGAAGAAGAAGAAGAAGAAGAAGAAGAAGAAGAAGAAGAAGAAGAAGAAGAAGAAGAGGAAGGATGGGAAGATGAAGAAGAAGAAGGATAAGAAGGACGATTAAAAAAGGGAAGGATGAGACGAAGAAGAAGAAGGAGAAAAAAAGGAAGAGAAGAAGAAGTATGAGAAGAAAAAGTGAAAAGATGAGAAAAAAAGAAATAAGAAGAAGAAGGATGAGATAGAGAGGAAGGATGAGATGAAGAAAATAAATAAGGAGTATGAGAAGAAAAGGAAGAGGAATGAGAAAAATAGGAAGAAGAAGGATGAGAAAAGAGGAAGGATGAGAAGTAGAAGAAGGATGAAAAAAAAGAACAAAGGATGAGATGAAGAAGATAAATAAGAAGTGTGAGAAGAAAAAAAAGAAGAAGAGGATGGATGAGAAGAAGAAGAAGAAGGATGAACAGAAAAAAACAATCTGTCAAAGAAAAAGCATCGAGATATAAAATCAATGCAGTTTGTGTCAAATATATGATCTTTATTCACTCGAAACAGGTTTCGGTTTATGGATTACATTTCGTTATTTTCCAAAATAGATAGAGTAAGTGCAAAAATTCTTATTTTTACCAAATTTGTGAGAGAATTAACCAGTCAGACACCGCAAAAATTAAAAGCGAAACAGTAATGGAAAAATTGAGATCAGTGTTTCTCAACTTTTTGTGTTCACAGCACACTTTTCAATTTTCTAAACATTTGTGGAACACCTATCTGACCCCGCGCCTGAATAAAAAATTACAGTGGTATAAACTAAATTAAATACACTAATGTGTGGGTACTAAAGAGAACTCTCAATTTGATTTTCTTTTAATTGCTTAAAACAATTTTGAAGTATATCTATTTTTGTTCAAAGCTGTTAATAGCTCCAATTATTAATGAATGAATTCAAGCTGTAAGATCACTTTTATCCATCATCTCAAGTTCTTTCCACGTTCTCCTCATCATTTTCACCTCTGTTTCCAGCTCTCTTCTCCATGTGCTTCTTGGTCTACCTCTGCTTCTCTTGCCCTGGGGGTTCCAGAACAAGGACTGCCTTGTAATGCTATCAACAGGTTTCCTCAGTGTGTGTCCTATCCATCGCCATCGTCTTCTTCTCATCTCTTGTTCCACTGTCACTTGTCTAGTTCTTGTCATCAGTTCCACGTTGGTAACCTTGTCGTACCATTTTAATCCCTCTATTCTACGCAAGCACCCATTTATGAAAGTCTGTAGCTTTTTGGCAGTTGTCTTTGCCATACAATAGGACTTTTATATTACATGATCACTAAAATATACTTCATGTGGTAAATTTACACATTTTTGCGGCACACTTTGATGGGCTCGGCGGCACACCGCCTGAGAAACACTGATTAAGATCAACGACCCTTAATTAAGCACAATTTAATAGAGTCATAGAGATAATGAGAGATTTTATTGAATGACAGAAATTAAATCGAGCTAGAAAGGACATCATTCGACTTAACTAGAGGGAACAATTTTCCTGTCCCTGTGTTCTGTAATGCTACTTTAAAAATCTCGTCTTTGACAGCCGTTCTTTTTCCTGCCCATTACTTTATTTTTCTATTTTTTTGCCACCCTTCTGTCTTTGTGATCGTTTGTGCGTTATATCTCATTTTCTAAGTTGATTTATTTATTTCATGATTTAGTTTTCATCCCAAGCATTTAAAGTGTCTCTGAATGTTTACACAGAGACGTAATCGGTATCGCCTCAGTCGATGTAGCGGTAATGAATATAATAATAATCATTAATTTTTCTGTCTTGCTGTCAGTGAGATATCGATATTTGTGCCGCAAGAAGCGAAAATAGCAGGTCAGGATACGCAAACAGTGGGGTGGGCAGAGATTTACTAGAGCGGGGTGGGTGACACGGGCTATGTGGTTGGGAGGGGGGGGAGGGGAAGAGAGAGAAAGCGAATAGAACAACTAAATGAGAGAATACTATATCACGTGGTTGGAGGGTCCCACAATTAATAAATACATGAAGCTGAGAGGTGGCGCTATGCAGGACGTGACAATTCCCAGGGAAAGCCCAGAACCGGAGATTAGTATGATAGCCCTGCATATTTGGAGAGTCCCGTGGATTGCGGAGAATGTACACTATGCTACACTCTTCCACCTTCCAGCTTGAAACCAGATGTGCGATTCTTTTAAAAGAATTGTAGACCAGCCAGGATAGAGTACCCGGGACAGAAACTGAAGCCATGACTCCAGCTCTTCAATTTTCGGAATGGCACAAAAGCCACAGGAAAAGCCAAGATCTGCAATGTAGATAATGCCAAGGTCTCTTTAACTTGGGAATTGGCTACAAAAGAGTGACACGCTCTGCAGCTCTAGTTTTAAAAATAAAACAACATATCAAACAGAAAAGGGAGTGGAGTAGAGTAGTTTCGAATTTAAACCCAAATAGTCTCTAGTAATGAGGCTGCCCTCCAGGCAACGACTTTACGCTACGTAGTTAGTGCTCGTAGTTTACTGCATCTAAAATACATAATGCCTCTTGTGGTACCCCGGAGATGTGGAGGGGTCCTTGAAGAGACCCCCCCCCCCCCCAAAAAAAAAACAGGACTGCTGTACCCTTAGGCACGTCGTCCGAGGTAGTGCCCCTTTATCATATAAGAGTTACGCCAACTAAAATTTGGCCGCCATTTTCGGCTGTACCCGAATAGCAGGAAAATGGACCCAATCGCGAGTTTCAGACCTAATATGCATTTTCGTTTAGGTTAACTAATAATTTGAAATAAAATTAGATGCAAATACAGTAGCACATATTTGTACTAGTCTTTGTACGAGGGACGGTCAAAAAGTAATGCCTCGTAATTTTTAATTTCATTCAATAGGCAAGAAAGCAGATAAAATTCACATTGAAATGTAGCCCCAAGTCTGAAATTCAAAAATTTATTTCTCAATGTAGTCTCCGTTATTTGTTACAGTTTTTGTCCATCTTCTCACAAGGGCATGTATCCCCGCATGGTAAAAATTTGTGTCCTTTTTCCTAAACCACTGGCGTACGGCGCGTTTAAGGGTCTCGGTGTCCTCAAAGTGATGTCCGCGAAGATCTTCTTTCAGTGGTCCAAACAGATGGAAGTCAGAAGGTGCAAGATCGGGACTGTAAGGGTGATGTGGTAATAATGTCCAGCCAAATTCTGCAATCGCATCAATAGTGCGTTTAGCGGTGTGTGGCGTGGCATTATCGTGCAACAGTAGTGCAGTTCTCTGATCTTTTAATGGGTAAAGTCGCCGAAGACGACCTCTAAGCTTCTTCAAAGTTTCAATGTAACGGTCTGCATTCACCGTGATTCCCTGTTCCAAGAAGTCGAGAAGAATCACACCCTTCTCATCCCAAAACGCGGAGGCCATAACTTTCCCTACAGATGGTGAACTTTTGAACTTCTTTCTTGTCGGCGATGTTGTGTGATGCCATTCCATTGACTGCCTCTTGGATTCTGGTTCAAAAAAATGAACCCAAGTCTCATCACCTGTCACAATATTCGATAAAAACTCTTCTCCTTCAGTTTCATAACGGTGAGGGAGGTTGATGGCTATGGTTTTCATTGTTTCTTTATGTCTGTCGGTCCGAGGCGACTAGCATGAGATTGTGGATGGGTTTGGCAACCTCATCATGTAAAATACATTGCTACAGAAACCACCACTTTTAGAACATTTAAATGATTGGCGCACGTGTCCAGCAAGGGAACCGGCTACAGTGATTGATTCATGCTACGTAAGAAGCGGAAAACAAAAATGAAATACTTAATGCCATTTCAGTTTTAATTTAAAAACAGCAGGACTATGGCAGTTCAGAAGTATGACCAACAATGTGCGCACCCCTCTGTTCTGCTTTAGGAGAATGTCGTAAAAAGTTCTGGAACTGAAACTTATATCTGGTAAAGTTACTCCCCTTTCCCTGGTTGTCCCAGAGTTTCTTATATATCTCTGTTTGTCCCTCCGCCGGTCTGTCTGTCTGTCTCACTATCTGTCTATACATTTATCTATCTATCTGTGTATATATATATATATATATATATATATATATATATATATATATATATATATATATATATATATATATATATATATATATATATATATATATATATATATATATATATATATATATATATATATATAATTTCTTATAGTGGATTTGTTTTGTTTTACCTCGCGTATTGTGGTAACTTTTAGTCACGTTGTTGTGGAGTTGGAGTCAGGAGTCGGGGTCGTGAAGTCTGTAGTTTTATGCTGAGTCAGAGTCGGTAAGAAGCACCCCGATTCCGACTCTTCTCATAATTTTAAAATTTACAAATGCAGGGGGGAAAAAACAGGATATTTCTCGAACATTTTGGATTATTTTCTTTAAACCCCTTCTCTTCGGAGCTGGAGTAGAAGCCCAAGTCATTCTGATTAAATACTGGAGTCGACGTCGAAATAATTCTCTTCTGATTCCTCAAACCCATTTTTGTAGGTGACGCACAATAAATCAAGTTACTTAACCGAAAAGTTGATGATCTTAAACAGCTGACAAAAAAAAACATGTAAGATGTCTGCAGATATCTTTGAAACATTGCTGCTAATTGATTTTAACCTTTGATTTATGTCTTCAAATGATAAATTTGGTATTCTTTGAGTTATCTGTGCATAATTTATTGTTTCATTGTCAGAGTTTGATTATTCGTCCGGTGTTTTGTTTTTCAGGTGGTGAAAAAATGTGGTCACTATTTTACACTGGACAACACGCGCTTGTATATGTTGAGACGGATGGAAGAGGAGGGACATTGCAAACTAGTGCCTGTAGATCAAGTGCTTCTCAAGAAGGTGCCCGAAGCAGTTCAGGAAATGATGGTCCTGCCATCTGACGTAGAAGGTCAGTGCTGAACTTGGAATCTGTTTATGTGTCTTTATAATAATTGTCACGGGTTGCATCCCCTTTGCTCTGCAGTAGTGAATGGCCAAAACCTAGAGTATCTAATGTTGGTCTTCAAAGGTGTCTACCTTCGCACAAGATTACTCTTGGCAGACTTGTAGATAGAAGGATAATGATGCTTCTACTTCGAGGAAGTGTCTTCACAAGATATTTCAGAAGTCAAGAAAATTGCTAAATGAATCTGAGCACGTTGACTTTGTTTCTGACCCGCCGCCATTTGTGAAGATGGGTTATCTTATAATTAGTGGTTTAAATTCAGAGTTCTACCTTCTCTTAAATAAGCTACCAACCAAGGATCAGGAGCCCTATCTGCCCGAAGCTGCTGGTTTTAAAGCGCCAGTGACTCGCCTTCGCCTCCTTCTCCCGTCAATCACAAAACAGTTCCACCGGGCTCTAATTGAGTCACACATGAAGGCCGGGAGCTGGGCTTGGTTGTCAGAGGCTATTTGAGGCGCATGCCATAGAAGCATTTATCTGCAGTGTGAGCTTATCCTCACTACAGCTCCCAGTTATGACAACCTTTATATGTCTGAATTCTGTATTTGTGACTGGTGAGTGAGTACCTGTAGCATTCACCAAATGATGTATTTACGAGTTAATTTGGTTTGGTTTGGTTTTGAGGACCATCTTCATTGCACACAGACAACTCCATCAGTGCTCCGATCTAATCCCTTAGATCACACAAGAAGCTTTTCAGCACAGTACACGAACTCCGTAGCACCGGCGAGGATTCAGATGTGGTTATATAGGAATCACAAACTCTATAAATATTTGTGGTTATTTTTGTATGAACATTGTTTGACTGAACACATCTGCACACTACACAAAACCAGACATGCGGATACCATCCATCATCATATGGCATCACGCATCAGTAGGTTTAGTAATTTTTATTTTATTTTGCCATGGCAGCGGCCGTATGGCCTACTCTTTACGATTTCCAACTACCGAGAGATTTTTAACTTGCACACGGGACCTCCTATTTTTTCCACCCTTACTTTAGAAGACTAGGCATGCGATCTCACTACCCATGAGATTGGGAGGGGGTTTACATCATCGGTTCTGAAACAAATTTCCATCAATTATATTCCCTGTACTCGGAGCGAACCTGGTACCTTTTAGACTTAGAGGCGGACGTCATACCTCTTAGCCACTCCGACCCCCGTTTAAGAATTAGTCACCCGCCAAAACATGGCGGAATATAATTATGTTGTGCTCTATATACCGCATACCCTGATTACGTCACTAAATTCTCCTGTGGTCATTTCATTCGTTTCCATTATGGAAATTCAGAAACAGTGGCACGAAAGCATAGAAGCTTCATCTATGAAGCTATATATATATATATATATATATATATATATATATATATATATATATATATATATATATATATATATATATATATATATATATATATATATATATATATAATGTGTATCTGTTTGTGCCTTCGCCTTCCTTAACTCATGACATTATATAACTAATGAGTCAGGTACTCATTTACATCTAAGTAGACTGGAGCGTGACGCAAACATGTTTTCAGTACCTTTTTCCTCGAGACGCCACCGCTCTAAACACTTTGCCAGTCGGACACGTAATATCATAGCCATTCTAATAGTTGCAGCCTCTGATGCTTTCTAAATTTGCCCCCATTCTCTGTCAGACATTCTTTCTCTAAATTATTCTTACGTGTAGTCTTGGTTGTTTTTCCACCTCCTTACCATGCCCCATGCTGGCTGTACAGTCAGATATTCTACCAACTGTTTAAGACGATGATGAAATGAGGAAAAAAAGGAAGAATTAAAGTAACGTGTGTGCACTACATTACATGATGGCTGAGTATATGAGAAGGACTGCCGTAAGACGGGGGTAAAACTGTAGAATGAAAAAAAAAAAAGTACAAATAGTGATACGTCTTACTGGGAAAAAGGACAAGAAAAATCCTACGTTGCGGCCACAAGGCCTTCGTCAGGGACAGACAAACGAAAAACAGAAGGGACAGAAAGTGAGAATTAAGTAGAGAACATAAAACTATAAAAATAAGAGAAAACACTACCTGTTGTGTGTCACATGTTGGAAATAAAATGTCTGCCACTGGACCGGAAACCGGGAGTGCATACTAAATTGAAAGCATAAATAAAAAATAATGAAAACAAGGACTGGAAAAATGAGTGCGGAAAAAGTAATATTAATTAAACAAAAACGGAGAGGAATAAATAAGGAGTTAGAAGATGAAGAAAAAGTAATATTAATTTTTTTTTAAATAAATAAACAAAAATAAAAAAATTTTCAAGGGTGATCGCAATCATGATACAAATAGGGCTAGATACAAAAGGACGCCTCAGACAAAATAATGCTGGGTATGCAAACCATTGGGTTTAAGGCAGCCTATAAGATGGATGAGGCGTTGTTCAAGGCGGAGCCGACTGTTGGCGTCCGAGGAACAGGATCTGAGAGCTGTCACCTGGATGTTAGTGGCCGTGGGGGCCAGGGTCGTTGAAGTGGATGGCTACAAGTGTGGATCCCAACCGAGAAATGTCGTAGAGGTGTCTACAGAATCTATCACCAAGTCGTGTGCCCGTTTGGCCGATGTAAGAAATATTGCAACGTTTGCATATAATAGTATAAATGACGTTCCGTGACTCGCATGTAAAGCCATTGGTGATGGTACACTTGGCTTTAGGAAATGACACTGTACGTGTTTGGATTACATAATGACATGTCTTGCATCGTGTCCTGTTACATGGCTGGGTATCAAAATGGCCACTGTTGAAAGTTTTCACACGGCTGTGGACTAAGAGGTCCCTCAAATTTTTATCTCGTCTATATATACCAACAAGGGTGGTTCACTGAACACTTCCCGCGCCACTGTGTCTGCTTGGAGAAGAGGTAGGTGGCGGTAAGGATCCTTTTAACAGCAGCGCTGGGGTGGGGAGAAGGGGGTGATAGGTCAATATTAACTTGACTATCGGAGGGGGTTTTGTGGCTGGGTTTGAGGGCCTGATGATGTGAGATAGGGAGAACACGCTCTAGGGCAGGGGTAAGAACATTCTCCGGATATTGTCTCCCGCGGAAGATGTCCAACATTTCATGTGCTCGGCATAGAAAGTCATTATTGTCTTGGCATAACCGACGGAGGCGGAGAAGTTGCGAGAAAGGCTAGAAGTCACGACAAGCCCGAGGATGGGAAGAAGTATACAAGAGGTAATTGTGCATCAGTGGGTTTTTAGTACACCGAAGTGTTAAGGTGTGTGTGGGGAGGGGGTGGTAACAACAATGTCAAGGAAATTGACAGAGATAGTGGAGATGTGAGAGGTGAATTGGATAGCAGGGTGGAAGTGGTTCATGAAGTGGATGAACCTATATAGGTCAGCTTCTGGCATATCAGTGAGACCTATGCCATCATCGATGTATCTACGATACATAAATGGAAAAGGTCCAGGATATTGCTGCTACACCTGATACTCTAGGTAGCCCATGCAGAAGCAGGCGTAGCTGGGACCCATCTTGGTGCCCATAGCGACTCCACTGACTTGGTCAAAGAACTGCCAGTTGAACTCAAAGGAATTGAGTCGAAGGACCAGTTCTGCCAGATGGAGGAGAGTCCCTGTAGAGATAGAGGGGTAGGTGCGCTTGTCCAGGAAAAACCGGAAAGGTTGGAGACCATCAGAGTGAGGAATGGAAGTGTATAGAGAACAGACATCTAACAGAAATAAACGTTAAGTGCAGTCTTTTATCCGAGATACAACTTTTTTTAAACTACATTCATTTTGGAAATAAAACAAATATGGTTCACATTATACTCTAAATACTTTTCATTTGGAATCAAGAAAAATAAAGACACTCTATTGTCACAAATTTTCTGCGACTCAGGTTTTTCATATAGTGTTACCATGTGTCAGTTCTTTCAACGTTTTTAACAAATATAGTAATGTTATATTTACTGAAAAGGAAATTGAATGAGGATTCTGAATATATTCAGTTTATAAATTTACAAATTTTTTTATGACTATAAAATAGTTGGTGACTAAGAAGAAAAGAATTTGACAAAAAACACCTTCATTCTCTGAATCCACATCGCTGGACTATGAACTAGACTTAGAATTACTATAAAATCACTACTGCTGTACCCGTCTTCATCTGCGCTGAAATTTTCTTTCTAACTAAGAGCCTGCTGAAGACTAAGACGAGTAGGTCGCTTGCGAGAAGATGAACTAGACGCCATCGAAAATAGGTAACACAAATTTTGTAAAATTTACACGAGGTAGCTGATGTAAACGTGTTCAGAGAACTCGAAAGAGTGACGCGACAACTTCCCCGCGTTAGAATAATGATAAGAAATGACTATATTTCCGCTTCCCAGTCATCTAAAACTTATAACTGGGATTAAACGAAACACAAACTTAGTTCAAAGACCCCGACCCTGAACACTGGCCGGTCGTCCTCTGAGCTTAGATTTATCGACCCCAAATACTGG
The DNA here is from genome assembly GCA_024509875.1 of Oreohelix idahoensis. Lineage (NCBI taxonomy): Eukaryota > Metazoa > Mollusca > Gastropoda > Stylommatophora > Oreohelicidae > Oreohelix > Oreohelix idahoensis. The sequence goes on from JAMPIV010007773.1 coordinate 77,053, forward strand.
CCGCTCGTCCTTTAAGAGAGGAAGGAAGCTGCTCTACGATAGGCTGGAAGACGCTGTCTAGGAAGTCTGATATATGTTCGGTAGGGCAGGCACAGGCCGAAACATTGGGTCTACCATCTTTATTGTCATTCAGCTCCCCAAGGATCATAGGCCTTCAACAAACTTATGTCAAGTCTTCCTGCCCTGTGCCATCAGCTCAAGGTCTTTCCATGTCTTCCCTTCATGTATGTCTCCAGTTCTCTTCACCGTGTGTTCATTGGTCTCCATCTACGTCTCTCATCCTGGGGATTCCATGATTGCTTTATAATGCAATCAGCAAGTCTCTTCAATGTGTGTCATATCCATCGCCAACGTCTTCTTCTCATCTCTTGTTCTACACCAAGTCCCAACTCCTTCAATGGCAGACTGTTCAAATATTTCATGAGTTCTAATTCTATGCTACCCCAATCTGATTATGTTCGAATTATTGCCGGATTTACTGTCTGGATGTTTTGGATTTGTTTGTTTGTTGTTTGATCTTTTTTTTTAATTACTTTCTTGTTTGTTTATAAAAACACGCTTTTAAATTAATTCTTAAAGTAACATGTCGGAATGACAGGATAAAGAATGCAAGATAAGTGAGAGTGCAAGGGCAGAATGTTAGACGGGCCTGCGTGCCCAATTCTTAACCCTTTGAAAATAAAGTTCGTTCGTTTGTTCGCTCCACTGGCACTTGTCTCATTCTTTTCATAAGTTCCCTGGTGATCTAGTCATGCCACTTCAATCCTTCTATTCTACACAGGCATACATTTATGAAAGTCTGATGAAAGTCTGTATCTTCTATTTGTAAATCTATGTATTAAAAACTATGCGTACACTTAAAGTGATCTAAAAAGGTTATACCAGCCAGCCATACGTTGTCACATCAAGCTTCCCATATCATCCAACGTGAGTAACGCTTTTTAAGCAAAAAATGTTATTCCGTAATGTGATCCAATACATTTTGACTATGACGCTGGCCCGTGGGATATTTTCTGCAAGTTTGAATAACTGGTTGACCCCCGGGGGAAAAACTTTTTGCGGAATTGGTTACAAATTGGCTGTAAATGTTCTATTTTTAGAAGTGAGCTCTCGTGCGGTGTTGGGTGTTTTAATGAATTGTTTTTGAGTGATCATGTCCTCTGGCTCCGACTTTTTATTTTTTTGCGTTTGGTTTTAAGGACTTCATTGCACACGGACAACTCCATTAGTGCTGCTGTTTCCTTCCTTAGATCACTCAAGGAGGATCTCAGCACAGTGCCCGAACTTCCAATGTGTGTACATAGGAATCACGCATTATAAATATATTCTTGTGGTGGATAGGTTTCTAATGTTTAAATGTTGCTAGAGCAGAGGCCTTATGGCCTACTCTTTACGATTTCCAACTGCCGTGAGATTTTTTTCACGTGCGCAGCTTGCACAGAGGATCTCCAATTTTCCCGCCTTATTCGAGAAGGATAAGCATCCACTCTCACTACCCAAGAAACCAGGGGGGAGTATGACATCATGAGGACCACTGGTTCTGAAAAAAAAATTTCCATAAATTATATTCCCTGTACTGGGAATCAAACACGGTACCTTTAGAATCCGAGGCGGACGCCACACCTCTTAGCCACCCGACTCCTTTTATGTTAAGGAGAATATACAAATTGAAAAAAGTGAACTTTGCTGGATAGCAAAGAATAAATAATGCAATCATGTTCATTGTTTTATTTCTAGTTCTTTCTTCCATCACAACAGATGGGCTTAGAATGTTATGCTTGAAGTGTACCTTCTCGTTTATCTTCTGTATGAAGTGTATCTTTGTCTTCTATATGAAGTGTGTCATTTCGTTTATCTTCTATCTCAAGTGTATCATCTCGTTTATCTTCTATATGAAGTGTATCTTGTTTATCTTTTAACTGAAGTGTGTATTCTAGTTTAACCTTTTTTCTGTGACCTACTTCATCTCTCTCCTGTGCGCTTTCTTTTTTTTTTTTTCTCAATCGCTTCGTATCACACTTTTCCGCTCTCATCGACAGAGGTTATCTCTGAAGATAACAATCTTGTTAAAGATTAAGGCACAAAGAATGATGTAACATTTCCGTCAGATTGACTTTGTTGCTGTAATCAACTGTGAGAAAGTAAATTCTTGGAGGAGATTATCAGTAATAAATATGTGATGTAGTAAGTTGATAAACATGAACAAATGGCCTGTAAGGGGAATATCTTATATGTCATGCAGTAATGTTGTACATGAGGATGGGGGAAACCCCTTCCAAAATCAGACGCTTATTTGCAGTTGGTTGGCATTAAATGCTAAAATAAACTAATTTAGATTGGACCTTCCCTCAGCGGATAAATACGTGCAGGGGAGCGAATCTTCGCTTAAAACCTAAAGCATTGTAAGCTTCACTGCATTTCCATCCCGTCAAGGAGAAATCTCAGACAGCCAGGATAGCGAATTGAACCATAATTTCAGTATAGGACCGAAAAGTATACCAGAGGATATTCTAAGATTAAAAAGCATAAAACTTCAACTATAGTACTGGAAAAGAAGGAGCAGTCCAAAGCACCCATTGGAACCAACAGCGACTGAAGCAGACGCCAATTGACCCCACGCTAGCAGTTAAGTAACATACAAGCAGTCAATGGACATTTCATTTTGTTTCCTATTACCCACCACAATTTAACTTTGTTTTATGTTTGTTGGAGGCCTCTGCTTCTCAAGGTACTAAAGGACGTTGGAGATGATGATACTGATAATTATGATGAAAAATATCATCGCTTCTTCTTTTATAAACAGTTTTCTTCATTTTACATTGTTAAACCATAATTGATTAATAAACCTCTTTATCTGTAACTTTACATCTATAATTGGATTAATCACTATTGAGTGAATTGTATGTCTGCACTCGCATGACTCACATTGTTTTAAATACATTACCATATGGCGCTATTAAGTTAATAGTTCCTGAATAACTTTCAGCAGGGGGCTCAGAATATACGAATCAATATTTCTTCACAGAAGGGAAGGAAGAATAATAAATTCATGACAGCTTAGATGATCCCAGTTGTTGTGCTTGTTTTTCTTTAGAATCCTGTGAGGCTTCCTGAAGTCGAAGTATCATTCTTTTATTTACTTCTCTGCCAAGAGTAATCGCGAGCGAAGGTTGATACCTTTGAAGACCCTCATTTTATACTCTAAGTTTGGCCATTGTTGGACCACTATATTTTAGCAGGGGAGACAATACCTTCACAAGACAGGCAGACTGTGACGGTATTGCCTCCCCTGCTTTGCAGTAGCGGTCAAAACTTAAGAGTATCTAATATGGGCTTCAAAAGTGTCTATCTTCGCACAAGATTACTCTTGGCAGAGATATAGATAGAAGGGTAATGACACTTCTAGCACACGGCAGTTTTCACAAGATATTCAGATAAACGAAAACAATGCTGCATTGGCTGAGCACGTTAATTCTATAATCTGCCGACAACTTTTGTGAAGAATTAAGCAATGATTAGATTTAGCTCGTTAAGCCCCCACCTCTGATTTACTGAGTGGAATTCTTATTATTCTGGTATAGCTCTGTTTAGAGTATGTGTAGTAAATTGACTGAGACAAACATACAGTACATTTTAAAAGATTAAATCGAAGTTAAATTTGTAAAATTACAAATAACAAAATTTAATAATCACTTAAGTTTTAACAGGTTGAAAATAATTGAATAGTTTAGAGGAAAAGTTTCATCATTGATTGTTTTTTTTTTTTTTGTTTTTTTTTTTCGTACGCCCGCTAATACTCGAGGCGAAATCTCAGGTTATTGTTAATGTCTAACCTGACATTGATTTTACGTGAGAATCTCTTTTCTTGTACAGAGACAGGTGTCCCTCGCCATTCAGGCAGATACTCGCCGATTTCGGAGGTACCCATTAGAGCTGGGTCGGCTCAGGAGCCGCCAATCCCTGGTCGACGACACTCCTTCAAATGTTCTCGCCAGGTCTCGAGTTAATCCAGTCCAATTCCCGGTCGACGAAAAATCCTCACATGCCGTCGCCCGGGTTTGATCCTGAATCACCCGGTCGCCAGAGCGGTGTTGTAACCACTACGCTAGCGCGGCTCCCTATTGATTGATAAAAGAGTCGATGGGAAAAAGTTCACTTTGGCAGCGTATATTTTGCACTTAGCTGCCAATAGTAGTTTCTGTTCCCGCTGATGGGTTCTTTTTTACACTGCTCACGCTCGTCGCTAGTCAAGGTTGTCGGGTGTCGCTCGTTTCCCAGAAATGTTAAAGAGAGTCTCCAAAGTTGGTCCCTCGTCTTAAAGCTTAGGCCACTGTCCCCTTCTTGTTCCAGAGATAGTATTTTCTGCTGGTACCATCAATAACTATGATAAGGAGTAGAAACGAAACGCTGTACAGAGTATTGCGTTTCCCGACACATACTTTATGTGTCCCCTTTCTTATATTCTACCATCCCATTTATCTCAGAATTTACCCTCGATGAGAATTAAATTTAATCCCTCAGTATAAAACTTCCTTTACATTTAAATTGAATAGCTTTAGCTTTACATTGCATTAAAATGAAAAGGTTAATAGAACAGATAGAATATATTTGCATTTACATTTCCACTGATTGAACAGTGTTCACAATATAAATTGAATATGTTTTTATTTATATTTAAACTGATTTGAAAAGTTTGAAACTTCCGTTGATTTTAAAGTGCATATTTTACCATCGACATTTACACTGGTTTGAAACTGTAAGTATTATAATTAGAATGTACATCATTTCCTCATCTATTCCTCCCTGCTCCCTATGGAACCTGGGGATCTTTATGCGTTTAGTTCTCTTTAAGAAACTAGCAATAAAGCAATCACCAGCCCTTGGCAGTGGTGGTTCATGAAATCATCATTCTATACGCTGAGGTTGCCAGCCTCAAATAACTATGACATTCACTAGCGAAAAAGGAGCCTGACAGCCTCTTCTTTTGGAGTCTCTGCAATTTCTGTGTCATCGTCACTTGCTTCTTCAACTTCACCAGCTGCTTCATGCACTGTTATGCTTGTCTGTACTTCGGTCAATATCGCTTGGAAAATTCCTTTGGGTCAGGTTCATTACAGGTTGCCACCTCATCATCCATTGCAACAAAACCTTCAAAATCTACTCCTTCGAATTCTGCCATTGGCGATGGACTGTCCGATAGGCCTAAAACGTCATGCTCTTGGGTTGTTACAAATCCAAATTTCTTGACACACTTCTGTATCGTTTCCGGCTGAACTTTTTCCAAGCAGAACTGATCCAGAGGACAGCATCCAGAGCGTTAACTGATGCTGCGGATGAAGTTGCTTCCACAGGCGGACCACAGATCTGTGTTTTAGTAATGACCCACTGCAGGAGCTGGGCCCGGTAGTGCATTTTAAATGTTTTGATGATGCCTTGGTCAAGAGGTTGGATTTTTGAGGTCGTGTTTGGAGGCAGAAATTTCAGTGTCACGTTTGTGAGATGTTCCACTTGTGGATGGCCAGGACAGTTGTCTACTGTCAGTAGAATAGACAGTTTCTTCTTCTTCATTTCTCGGTTGATGCCCCTTACCCACTCCTCAAATAGGGCGCCAGTCATCCATGCGGATTTGTTTGATCTCCAAGTGACAGGGAGGTCTTCGGGTTTCAGGTTCTTGAATGCGCGTGGCTTTGCCGATTTACCAATCACCAAGGGCTTTAGTTTCTCTCCGGTTGAGCTAGCGCAAAGCAAAACTGTGAAACGTTCTTTGGAAAGTTTTCCGCTCTTACATTTGTCACCCTTCATGGCGAGGATCCTGTCAGGCATTGCCTTGAAAAAGAGTCCGCACTCGTCAGCATTAAAGATGTCGTCGTCTTTGAAGCCTCTGGCGAAGTAAGGCAACTTTTTGATGAACTCTTCCACAGCTTCTACTGGAACTTCATTGGATTCACTACACAACACTTTCTGGGAGATCGCGTGTCGCAGTTTAAATTTTTCCTTATTTGTTTGAACCAGTTTAATGTGGCTTCATTGACTTCATCTAGGGAAGTTTTCCTCCTTTTCCGCTGTAGATCTTCGCTTTCCTTACCACATCTCTCCAAGTACTCATGTTTACGTCTTTGGATGTTGCTAACTGTTGTCTTGCTAACCCCAAAATGTTCTGCCGTCTTTCTTTGGCTGCTGCTTTCCAGAAAATGTAGAAGATCAACCTTTTCCTTCATTGTCAGCTCCTTGAGTTCTTTCCTTTGGGCCATCAAAAAGGTTAAGTTAATTGTGTCAACGGTAAAGTGTATAAAACACAGTCTGAGAGAGAACTTACAGTTTAGTAGTAGAATTACTATTAACCGGCAGAGCAGTCATAGCAAGGATGAAGATTTTGCTTAGAAGTTGGTCTTTTTATACTGCATGTTTGCGGAAAAATCAAAGAGGTTAGGTTAATTTTCTTTGTAGGCAAGCATCATTCGAAAAGCGGTCAGAAAGCCTGTGCCGACAAAATTCAAAGACACTGATTTTTTAAAAACTGGTCAAGTAATAGAGGGTAAATTACTATTGTGTGTCATAGTCCAAGTGGTCAAGATACAACGTACAGAGGTGGTCAACTTATAGAGGTCGTCTTCCATTGAGTACATGTGGTGCGTGTCTGGTCTATGAAAATGTGGTCATTTTCGGGAGGTGGTCAATGTAGGGAGGTGGTCAACTGTGGAGGTTCTACTGTATATATATATATATATATATATATATATATATATATATATATATATATATATATATATATATATATATATATATATATATATATATGTATATATATATATATACATATATATATATATACATTGAATATACATACCAAGCTTCGTCTGTTTAATTCAAATGTTATCTCAGTGTTAACATTCGGCTGTGAGAGTTGGAAAATTGTCGTGAGAAATTCTAATCCACATATATAAATTAAAACGTAAATGTAAAGCCTAACAAATAACTTCAATAAAAGGAAAGAAGAATGGTAAAGAACAGTGCTGTCACAATGACTGTACTCGAAATTCCCCTTGTTTTCTACTTCGTCTGCAAATTGTAACGTTTCACGTTGATAGTAAAAGCCTACTGCTTCAATACCCGCTTTCTACGATAAAACGTGTACTGCCTTTCTAAGAAAAACCTTGAGATACGCAGCTGACCTAGATTTAAAATTCCATTCATGTCATTTTATACACTACGTTACCAAAAAAACGAAAGACAGATGGACTAAAGATAGAAAGAAAGGGAGAGGCTGAAAGCCGGAACGCAGGCAATACTACCACAGTCGCGCGATACACAATTGCTGCCATCACGCGTGTAAGGCCACAAGCACTAGCTTTTTTCAAATCGACAGTGAAAAAAAAAAAACACTACCCATACCAGAGTTAGGTTTTAAAATCCTGAAAAACGCTTATTAGGAAATATGACATTATACTGGTTTACGTTTGAAAACATGACAGTACCCAGACATCCTAAAGTTTGGAAGTGAGGAGGTGGTAACAGCACGACTATCCTAGAAGAAAATGCATATTGGCTCCATTAAATATATATATTTGGGTTCCTTAGGACTTGCTGACAAATAATATGTTGAGTGTTACGCAAATAGTCTAGGAATTGACAAATTATAGCCAAAAGAAAATAGTGAGGGTGTCAGACAACACCCAAATCAGAATCGCTCAGTGGCGGATTTTCAACACACCATTATACGGGAAATAGGCTGACATGTTACCGCCTATTTGATTGGCGGAAAGTAAATGTAAGGCTAAACACGATTAGTCGGACTATAAATACTACTTCTTTGTTGTTAGGGGAAACGTGAGTAGGAGTACTTTTTTTGAAAAGCTGTGTAAACATGGCACGATTGGTTAGACCTGCCAATATAGTCAATTAGAGGCGTCAGGTCACCACCACATTTGCAAATAAACTTACTACAGAACCAGTGCGTTGAGCACCAGTGCATATTTTTCTAAATAAAAGCCTGGGACATCGGCAGATCGAAATTGTGTTATATTCAGTGCCAGTCAACGTAATTCTGTATTATTTCCATGAATTGTGGTAAGCTTGAAATATTTGATATCTTTTTAATGAAAATTGAATGTATATTGATAATTTATGTCTGTATATATGTGTGGTTCAGTAGCGAACATGAGGTAACGCCTATATAGTGCTCCAGCCTGAACAGAAGGTGTCGGAGGAAAGTAAAACTACATGGAATTGCCAAACCGTACACTGACACCTAGCTTATTGACTAGAAAGAAATAATGCTGGAATTGCAGAGGCGTGGTAATCATTAGGGAGGAATATACTGGTGTAAATTATTTCAGATGAAGCTGACAGTTGGCCTACCGCTCTGAACTCAGTGTTTGTTATGTATTGTGCTCAGTGTAGAAATAGAGTATAAATTAGTTCTGAAGTAGGAGGTACAACCTTCTTGTTTCAGGGACTGTGGTCCTAAAGTTATTGAGCAGCACCTGGTCAGAGCTTTGCTGAATCCAGAGGCGGACAGCATACTCCTTGGTCCATATAGCAAACAGTGAGGTGTCTCCAGAACACAGGGGAGAAATCGAGCAGAGGAGTCTTTTCCTGCCGCCATCACGAAAGATAAGCCTATGTGGCCAGCGGAGCTCAACATTATGTAACCCCATCTTAAACTGACATTGTATAAAAATAAGAGGGGAAATTAATTGTTTTAATGAACGGAACTGAGAACATCTCCAATACTAGTTCCAACAGAAACAAACACTTGAAGTCATGATGACAAATAACAACATAGCTTGAAAAAACAAAACCAGTATTACCTCATATTACTACTACACAACTGACACACATAGGATAATCTTAATAAAATATGTCACTACAAGATTCATATTGATAAATTCTGTACATATAACTTGTAATTAAAGTTGATTGTGATTCCTGGTTCACTTTGTATTTGAATCAGGACACATATATATTAGTGACAGTAATTAATACATATTTATATTTGAAAATTTACCAGTGCCTCATTTAAGAATAGTCTTATAGAGTGTTAAATGTGTGTGAGTGTCACAGTGTAGTCACGTGTGGTGGAATAAATTAAATTGTTTATCTGTCTGTTGTTGTTGTGACTTACACTTCATCATATACATACCCTAGACATTCAACGTAGTCATCACAATATCCAGAATAATTCTGACTGAGGTATAAATATGTGGTAGCAAGTAAGGTCATCTGTAATACACTACCCTTATTAGATACAGATACCTTCACAGCTGATCTCAGTCAGTACACTAGGTCCCCTATAAATATTTATATATCCCACTTTACCACAAAAATAACAAAATCATTGGAGAACAAGCTGAATACATTCGAGAACAAATGTCTTAGAAAACTCATGAACATCAGTTGGAAAGAATTCAAGACTAATCGACAAATAAGAGAAGACTCTAGGCAGAAATATGTCTCCGACTATATAAGGAAAAGACGATGGTCATATATCGGTCATGTCCTACGAATGCAAAACAACAGAATACCACTACAGGCGCTCATTTGGGTTCCTGAGGGTAAGAGGAAAAAAGGAAGACCAAAAGAAACACTCAGAAGAACAATAATAAGAGAAGGAAGAACGTTGGGCCTAAATAATGTGCAAGAGCTAAGAGGAGTGGCGTCACAACGAACAATCTGGAGAGCACTGGTTTCTGCCTTATGCGCCGTGTTTGGTGCTTAAAGAATTTATTATTATTATTATTATATATAATATATATATATATATATATATATATATATATATATATATATATATATATATATATATATATATATATATATATATATATATATATATATATATATATATATATATATATTAGAGATGGCTACTGTGTGTATGTATCGAAACAATGCTTCGAAACAGCACAGAGTCCGAGCGATTCGATACTTGCCTGCTTGTTTGTGTCGACACAGTTTCAGTTCCGTCTGCCTCGCTGTTTTGCAGAGACACACTGTCTCACTGTCTCGCCTTCCGTGAGCCTTTGTAAAATTTGAATCAACCGTTCGGAACATTAGTATGGAATATCAAACATGTCATATTTTTCAGGGATGTGTTATGATGACTTGATTTTACAAGTGATATTATTTTTGCTGAGAAGTTATAGACACTGGGAATTGTGTCAGTGCTGCAGTTGTCAATGTTTTAGGCACTATGTTAAAGTTGAAAGTGTCCGTGTGTTCGTATAAATGTAATGGACACTTTATTAGCTCTGCTGATATCTGTGTACTCGGTGTGGATTTGAATCATTGTCTACCAAAACTAGCTTACTCTAGTTTGATATCATGTGTTATTATTACTGTTATTATTATTGTTGTTTTTTATTATTTTCACATATACTGCAGCTATCATCATATCTCCGTTTTATTTCATCATAATGAAGACTTGTGTAAAAATATTGAATTGTGGTCACACGAAATGCCATAGATTTTCACACACGACAGAAGCGCGCAAGTAAAAACAGTTCATGTATAGTAATGTATACGGTACTGTCTATTAGAGACTTCTTTCTCCCCGATACGGGCAATTGTGCCGTTGTGTCGACACACTGTTTCGACACAGTTTAAATCACTGAGCCGACTGTCTCGAAACAGCTAAGTGTGTCAATTTGCCCACCTCTAATATATATATATATATATATATATATATATATATATATATATATATATATATATATATATATATATATATACGTGTGTGTGTGTACATTAGATTGACAGAGTGGTTAGATCGCTGGTCTCTCGCAGCAAAGGTGCAGGGTTCGATTCACGGTATCGACACGCTTCAGTATACCCAGCTGTAAATGGGTAGCTGACTTTGCACTTGAGTTAGGGAAGGAAAAGGCAGCGAGGAAGGGAACTGGTCACCCCACCTCTCGATGTTGGACCTAGTATAGTAAAGTCTCTAATTTTTCACTCTCCTGTAGCAGTATCTATTATGGGACTACCTTTATCTTTAATCACAGACCCTCAGTTTGCACATACCTTCTTTCTCTCTCTCTACCTACCTAACCAATCCATCCACCCACCAATCCATCCATTCATCCGTTCATCCGTCTGTCTGTCTGTCTATCTATCTGTCTGTATGTCTGTCTGTCTGTCTGTTTATCTATCTATCTATTTGGGGTCGCAGTGGCTAAGAGGTATTCATTCATTCATAACCCTCCACTCCCAAAAAAGCATAGGCCTTCAACAAACACATGCCAAGTCCTCTTGTCACGTGCCATCATCTCAAGTTCTTTCCACGTTCTCCTTATCATTTTCACCTCTGTTTCCAAAAAAATAAACAACACAATGTGACCGCTTGGCATACACTGCAATTAATACGTGTTAAAAACCAAGTAAAATGAGAAATAACAACGTTAAAAGCAGTTAAGACATTTGTGCACAAAATACAGTATCACTCAAAGTTCACGGCTTCGGGAAAAGTTGTCCCAGAACAACAAAGTAATAAGTGCCTGTTTATTGAGTGGAAAATTTTGAGAAAAGTTGCAAGTCATGGGTTTTTCCGTTGCTAAAGTCGAAATAACAGAGAGTCGTGTGCATAAAAGTCGAAAAACTGAGGAGCGGAGTGCAAAATGTAAATGTTTGGTGCCGAGTGAAAAATAAAGCATCGTGTGAAAATTGGCGGGGAAAAAAAGAGTGGGCAGTATATAAAGATGAGACTTGGGCGATTGACAGGATAACACCCTATATACCCCAATTATAACCAACTTTCAGGTTGAACAGGGTATTACAGCAACATAGTAGACGAAATCAACAACAACAACAACACGATTGACAGGATCCAGGACTTGTACAGATTTTAGGATACGTTAGGCGAGAGGATTTTTACAGAACTGCGTCTTCGAGATTATCAAGACCAGTTTATATTTTCTTCTGGTGATACAATTTCATGTTGGATATAATTTTCATTTGTTTTGGATACTCACTATTTTGGGTAAGAAAGAAATACGTGTTTTATCATTGTGCCAATGACATTTGCTGTTCCAATCACGTTAATAAAATATATTCTATTTTTCTACATTGCTGCGTTTTCCTTGAAACATTACAGTTGGATTATTTGATTAAACCACTATACAAGGCATTGCTTTTCACTAACCATAAAAAAGGTACGAAAGAACCCTGGGTTAAGGAAGAATAAAATAAGGTCAAGAATTACCAACTCAGGCGGTCAGACCTGTAACGACTTGAACCAAGAAACGTACAAGAGTTAGCGCTCTTCCAGAAAATAGGTAGGGGGGACCTTATGGTCCCGATGTCCTGATAACTGGATAGCAAACAGTAACACCATGAGGTCAAAGTTCATGCTAACTGGACAGGAAAACAGTAGCCCAGAAAGTGGAAGATCCAGCTAATACTGGACAGCAAAACACTAGACCAGGAGGTCGAATTTCCTGCCAACACATTGACAGCATAACAGTAGCACAGAGGTCCAATAGTCCTGCTAACTGGAACAGGCAACAGTAGCCAGAGGTCCTAAGATCCTAGCAAACTGGACAGGACATAAACAGAAACCGCAGAAGTTCAAAGGTCCTTATGCTAACTGGACAGGAACCAGTGGACAAGAGGTTGAAGAATCCTGCTTAATATGGACAGCTAAATCAATAGCTCCAGAGGTAAAGAGGTACTGCTTAAAAAATTGACATCTAACAATTGACTAGCAGTGGAATATCATGCTAAATGGGGAACAGCAAACAGTAGCCCATGAGGTCGAAGATCATTGCTACACTGGACAGCAAACAGTAACCAGAGGAGAAGACCTGCAAACTGACATGAACCAAAACCCAGAGTTGAAGATTCTGCTTACCTGGAAATCAAAACATTATACCCAGAAGTCGAAGGGACCCCTGTTAAATGGACAGGTAACAGTAGCCCTGGAGGTCAAAAGAACCTAGTTGCTAGACTGGACAGCAAACAGCAGCCCAGCCCAGGTCGAGAAGATCCTACTATCTGGACAGCATAAACGGTAGCGCAGAGTTCGAAGGTCTCCTGGTATAATGACAGCACTCACAGTAGACCAGATGGGCGAAGATCCTGCAAAATGGAACGCAAAACAATAAGCCCACCGAAGTCTGCAAGATCTGCTAACTCGACAGAACACAGTATTTAGAGAATCGGTCGAAGGCGCGATCGATTTTAACAGGAACAGCACAACAGCAGCCCAGAGGTCGAAGATCCTGCTAACTGGGACAGCATAACGTTAGCCCAGTGGTTGCAAGCTTCTGCTAACTGGGACAGTAGAGCAGACATGGTAGGACACAAGTAGGTCAAAGTACCTGGTAACTGGACAGCAAACTGTAGATGCAGTGGTCAAATGAATTCCTGCTAACTGGACAGCAAACATGTAGACCAAGAGGTCGAAGATCATGCTAACTGGACAGCAAACAGTAGCCCAGAGTAAAAAAATCTGCTATCCGCTGGACAGCAAACAGATAGAGAACGAGTCGAAGGATCTTGCTTGAACTGGGACATGCAAACAGTTGTCCAGAGGTCGAAGTATCCTGCTATAACTGGACAGCTAAACAGTAGCACCAGAAGGTCAAAAGATCCTTCCCCCCCCCCTATGCTAATCTGGACAGTCAAACAGTAGCCAAGATAGTCTAAGATCTCTGCTAATCTGGGATAGCGCAAAAAGTAGGGCCCAGAAGTGGAAGATCCTGCTAACTGGACAGAAAACAGTAGTCCAGAAGTGGAAGATCCTGCAACTGGACAGCAAACTGTAGCCCAGAGGTAGAAGATCATGCTAACTGGACAGCAAACAATAACCCAGAGGTCGAAGATCCTGCTAACTGGACAGCAAACAGTAGAACCCAGAATGGAAAGTGAAGGATCCTGTTAAGTGGACAGCAAACTGTAGACCAGAGGTCAAAGGTCCTGTTTAATGGACAGCAAACAGTAGACCAGAGGTCGAAAGATCCTGGTAAGTTGGACGTAAACAGTATCCCAGAGGTCGAATATCCTGCTACATGGACTGCAAACAGTAGCCCAGAGGTCGAACATTCTGCTAACTAACCAGCACACAGTAGAGAAGTGGTCGAAGATCCTGTTAACTGGACAGCAAACAGTAGACAAGAGGTCGAAGATTCTGCTAACTGAACAACAGACAGCCCAGAGGTGGAAAATCCTACCAACTGGACAGCAAACTGTAGCCCAGTGGTGGAAGATCCTGATAACTGGACAGCAAATACTAATCCAGAGGTCGAAGATCCTGCTAACTGGACAACAAACAGAAGCAAAGAGGTCGAATATCCTGCTACCTGGACAGCAAACGGTAGCCCAGAGGTCGACAATTCTGCTAACTGGACAGCACACAGTAGAAATGTGGTCCAAGATCCTGTTAACTGGACAGCAAACAGTAGACCAGAGGTCGAAGATCCTGTTAACTGGACAGCAAACAGTAGACCAGAAGTCGAAGATTCTGCTAACTGAACAGCAAACAGTAGCCCAGAGGTCAAAGGTCCTGCTAACTGGACAGCTTAGCGTAGCCCAGAAGTGGAAGATCATGCTAACTGGACAGCAAACAGTAGGCCTAGAGGTGTTAAAGTTCCTGTTGAAAGTGGATAGCTAAACAGTTAGTAGACCAGAGGACGAAGATCCTGTTAACTGGATAGCGAACAGTAGACCATAAGTCGAAGATCCTGCAAACTGGATAGCAAACAGTAGCCCAGAGGTCAAAGATCCTGCTAACTGGACAGCAAACAGTAGACCATGTTGGAAGATCCTGTTTAACTGGACAGAAAAACAGTAGCCCAGAAGTGGTAGATCCTGTAACATTGGACATAAAACCAATAGCTAGACCAAAGGTCCAAAGATATATGCTAACTGGACAGCAAACAGTAGACCAGAGGTCGAAGATCTTTGTTAATTGGACAGAAAACAGTAGGACACAGAGGTTGAAGAATCTGTTAACTTGGACACAGAACAAGTAGATAGTTGTCGATAGATTCTCTTAACGGAACAGCAAACAGTAGCCCAGAGGTCAAAGGTCATGCTAACTGGACAGCAAAACGTAGCCCAGAAGTGGAAGATCATGCTAACTGGACAGGAAACAGTAGCCCGGAGGTGAAAGGTCCTGGTAACTGGACAGCAAAGAGTAGACCAGAAGGTACAGCAAAGGAAGTTCCTGGAAGTCTGATAAG
This sequence comes from Oreohelix idahoensis, assembly GCA_024509875.1. Lineage (NCBI taxonomy): Eukaryota > Metazoa > Mollusca > Gastropoda > Stylommatophora > Oreohelicidae > Oreohelix > Oreohelix idahoensis. The sequence goes on from JAMPIV010007773.1 coordinate 92,232, forward strand.
TGGACAGCAAATAGTAGACCTTAGGTCGAAGATCGTCTGCTAAATTGGATAGCAAACAGTAGCCCAGAGGTCTAAAGTTTTATCCTGCTAAACTGGACAGCAAACAGTAGCCCAGAAAGAATAGTAAAGATCCTTCTAACTGGACAGAAAACAGTAGCCCAGAAGTGGAAGATCCAGCTAACTGGACAGCAAAACATAGACCAGAGGTCGAATCTCCTGCTAACTTGACAGCAAACAGTAGCACAGAGGTCAAAAGTCCTGCTAACTGGACAGCAAACAGTAGCCCAGAAGTGGAAGATCCTGCAAACTGGACAGCAAACAGAAGCCCAGAAGTCAAAGGTCCTGCTAACTGGACAGCAAACAGTGGACAAGAGGTCGAAGATGATGTTAAATGGACAGCAAACCGTAGCCCAGAGGTCGAAAATTCTGCTACCTGGAAAGCAAACATTATAGAGGAGGTCGAAGACTCTGTTAACTGGACAGCAAACAGTAACCCAGAGGTCTAAAATTCTGCTAACTGGACAGCACACAGTAGAGAAGTGGTCGAAGATCCTTTTAACTGGACAGCAAACATAAGACCTGAGGTCGAAGATCCTGTTAACTGGACAGCACACAGTAGCTCAGACGTCAAAAGCTAGGTTGCTAATGCTAAGGACAGCAAACCGTAGACCAGAGGTCGATTGGCTCCTGCTAAGCTTACCAGAAAAACAGTAGCCGTAGAAGATCAAAGAATCCTGCTAAACTGACAGCAAACAGTAGCCAGAAGCGAGGGGGGAGAGATCCTGTCCAACTGGACAGCCACAACAGTAGCCTAGAAGGTCGAAGGTCCTGCTAATACTGGACCAGCAAACATTAGACCACAGTTTCGAGGTCGATGGATCCTGCTAGACTGGAAGAAAACTGTAGGCCCAGAGTTGGAAAAGTCCTGCTAACTGGACAGCAAACAGTAGCCCAGAAAGCGTGTCAATGATCCTGCTAACTGGACATGCCAAACAGTAGACCAGAGGTCGTAAAGATCATGTATCCTGGACAGCAAACAGTAGCCCAGGGGGGGTATGATATTGGGGGCAAGAATATGCCTAACTCGACAGCAAACAGTAGCTCAGAAGAATCTGGAATATCCTGTTAACTGGAAATACAAACTGTAGACCAGAGGTCAAAGATCCATTTAAAGTGGAACAGCAAAAAAAGTAGGACCAGAGGTCAAAGATCCTGTTAAATTTGGACAGCAAACAGTAGCCCTGAGGTCTCAAAGGTTGAAGATCCTTGTAACTGGGACAGCGAACAGTAGCCCAGAGGACAAGAGGAAGATGCTGCTAACTTGGACAGGCAAACAGTACCAGAAATGGATGATCCTGCTAACTGGACAGCAAATATTAGATCCAAGTAGAGTGTCGAAGATCCTGTTAACTGGACAGCCAAAAACAGATAGTCCCAGACGGTCGAATGATCCTGCTAACTGGAAAAGCGATAAACAGTAGAGCAGAGGTGGGAAGATCCTGCTAACTGGACAGAAAAACAGTAGTCCAGATGTCAAAAGATCCTGCTAACTGTAGACAGCAAGAAGTAGCTCCAGAGGTAAGAAGAATTCCTTTAACTGTACAGCAAACAGTAGCCCATGAGGTCGAACGATCCTGCTAACTGGACAGCAAACAGTAGCCCCAGAGGTCGAAGATCCTGCTAACTGGACAGCAAAAACAATATAGCCACCACAGAGGTCGAAATGATCCTGCTATAAATGGGAAACATTAGCTGAAGAGGTGGAAGATACCTGCTAATTGGACAGCAAACACAGAAGCCCAGAGAGTCGAACAGCTCCTGCCTAGCTGGACAGCAAACAGTAGCCCAGATGGGCGAAGATCCTGCTAACTGGACAGCAAACAGTATTACCAGAGGTCGAAGATCCTGTCTTAACTGGACTAGCAAACAGTAGACCAGAGGTCGAAGATCCTGCTAACTGGACAGCATAACAAGTTCGATCCTCAGGGTCGAAGATGCCTGATCTAACTGGAAACAGCAAATGTACACCCAGAGGTTGAAGATCCTGCGTAATCTTGACATGCAAACAGTAGCCCAGAGAATAGAAGATCATGCTAACTGGACAGCAAAACAGAATAGGTCAGATGGTAGAAGATCCTGCTAACTGGACAGCAAACTGTAGTCCAGAAGTGATCGAAGTTCCTGCTAAACTGGATAGCAAAAAGTAGCCCAGTGGGGGGGTCGAAGGATACCCTGCTAACTGGACAGCAAAACAGTAGCCCACGAGGTCGAAGATTCTGCTAAACTAGACATCACAAGTTAGCCCAGAGGTGGAAGATCCTGCTAACTGGACAGAAAACAGTAGCCCAGAGGTCGAAGATCCTGCTAACTGGACAGCAAACAGTAGCCCAGAGGTCGAAGATCCTTCTAACTGGGGGACAGTAAACAGTAGCCCCAGAGGTGGAAGATTCCTGCTAACTGGACATACAAAAACAGTAGCCCAGAGGTGAAGATCCTGCTAACTGGACAGAAAACAGTAGCCCAGAAGTCGAAGATACCTGCTAACTGGACAACAAACAGTAGTACAGAGTCAGAAGATCCTGCAAAACTGACAGCAAAACAGTAGTCCAGAAGAGGTCGAAGATCATGCGAACTTGATAGCAAACAGGAGTCAAGAGGTGGAAGATCCTGTTTACGGGACAGCAAACAGTAGACCCAGAGGTCGAAGATCCTGCTAACTGGGACAGCAAACAGTAGACTACAGAGGTCGAAGATCTTGCTAACTGGACAGCAAACATTAGCCCAGTCATCGAAGATTTTTCTAACTTAACAGCAAACTGTAGCCCAGATGTCGAAGATCCTGCAAACTGGACAGCAAACAGTACCCCAGAGTTCGATGTTCCTGCTAGTTGGACAGCAAACAGTAGACCAGAGGTCGAAGATCCTTCTTACTGTACAGCAAACAGCAGCTCAGAGGTCAATGATCCTGTTAACTGGACAGCAAACAGTAGCCCAGCAGCGGAAGATCCAGCTAACTAGACAGCAAACAGTAGCCCTGAAGTGGAAGATCCTGCTAACTGGACAGCAAACAGTAGCCCAGAGGTGGAAGATCCTGCTAACTGGACAGCAAACAGTAGACCAGAGGTCAAAGATCCTGCTAACTGGACAGCAAACAGTAGACCAGTGGTCGAAGATCCTGCTAACTGGACAGCAAACAGTAGCCCAGAGGTCGAAGATCCTGCAAGCTGGACAGCAAACCGTACCCCGGAGTTAAAAAATTCTGCTAACTGGACAGCAAACAGTAGAGAAGAGGTCGAAGATCCTGTTAACTGGACAGCAAACAGTAGACCAGAGGTCGAAGATCCTGTTAACTGGACAGCAAACAGTAGACCAGAGGTCAAAGATCCTGCTAACTGGACAGCAAACAGTAGCCCAGAAGTCGAAGATCCTGCTAACTGGACAGCAAACAGTAGCCCAGAGGTCAAAGATCCTGCTAACTGGACAGCAAACAGTAGACCAGAGGTCGAAGATCCTGTTAACTGGACAGCAAACAGTAGACCAGAGGTCGAAGATCCTGCTAACTGGACAGCAAACAGTAGCCCAGAGGTCGAAGATCCTGCTAACTGGACAGCAAACAGCCCAGAGGTGGAAGATCCTGCTAACTGGACAGCAAACAGTAGACCAGATATCGAAGATCCTGTTAACTGGACAGCAAACAGTACACCAGAGGTCAAAGATCCTGCTAACTGGACAGCAAACTGTAGCCCAGAAGTAGAAGATCCTGCTAACTGGACAGCAAACAGTAGCCCAGAGGTCAAAGATCCTGCTAACTGGACAGCAAACAGTAGACCACAGGTCTAAGATCCTGCTAACTGGACAGCAAACAGTAGCCCAGACGTGGAAGATCCTGCTAACTGGACAGCAAACAGTAGCCCAGAGGTCAAAGGTCCTGCTAACTGGACAGCAAAAATGAGTCCAGAAGTGGAAGATCCTGCTAACTGGACAGCAAACAATAGCCCAGAGGTCAGAAGTCCTGGTAACTGGACAGCAAACAGTAGAACAGAGGTCAAAGATCCTGTTAACTGGACAGCAAAAGTAGACCAGAAGTCAAAGATCCTGCTAACTGGACAGCAAACAGTAGCCCAGAGGTCAAAGGTCCTGCTAACTGGACAGCAAACAGTAGCCCAGAGGTCAAAGATCCTGCTAACTGGACAGTAAACAGTAGACCAGAGGTCGAAGATCCTGCTAACTGGACAGCAAACAGTAGACCAGAGGTCGAAGATCCTGTTAACTGGACAGCAAACAGTAGACCAGAGGTCGAAGATCCTGTTAACTGGACAGCAAACCGTAGACCAGAGGTCGAAGCTCCTGCTAACTGGACAGCAAACAGTAGCCCAGAGGTCAAAAGTCCTGCTAACTGGACAGCAAACAGTAGCCCAAAGGTCGAAGATCCTGCTAACTGGACAGCAAACAGTAGACCAGAGGTCGAAGATCCTGCTAACTGGACAGCAAACAGTAGACCAGAGGTCGAAGATCCTGCTAACTGGACAGCAAACAGTAGCCCAGAGGTCAAAGATCCTGCTAACTGGACAGCAAACAGTAGCCCAGAAGTGGAAGATCCTGCTAACTGGACAGAAAATAGTAGCCCAGAAGTGGAAGATCCTGCTAACTGGACAGCAAACAGTAGACCAGAGGTCGAAGATCCTGCTAACTGGACAGCAAACAGTAGACCAGAGGTCGAAGATCCTGCTAACTGGACAGCAAACCGCCCAGAGGTGGAAGATCCTGCTAACTGGACAGCAAACTGTAGACCAGAAGTGAAAGTTCCTGCTAACTGGATAGCAAACAGTAGCCCAGAGGTCGAAGATCCTGCTAACTGGACAGCAAACAGTAGCCCAGAGGTCAAAGATCCTGCTAACTGGACAGCAAACAGTAGCCCAGAGGTGGAAGATCCTGCTAACTGGACAGCAAACAGTAGCCCAGAGGTGGAAGATCCTGCTAACTGGACAGCAAACAGCAGCTAAGAGGTCGAAGATCCTGCTAACTGGACAGCAAACAGTAGCCCAGAGGTCGAAGATCCTGCTAACTGGACAGCAAACAGTAGCCCAGAGGTCGAAGATCCTGCTAACTAGACAGCAAACAGTAGCCCAGAGGTCGAAGATCCTGCTAACTGGACAGCAAACAGTAGCCCAGAGGTGGAAGATCCTGCTAACTGGACAGCAAACAGTAGAGAAGAGGTCGATGATCCTATTAACTGGACAGCAAAGAGTAGACCAGAGGTCGAAGATCCCTTTAACTGGACAGCAAACAGAAGTCCAGAGGTCGAAGATCCTGTTAACTTGACAGCAGACGGGTGCCCAGAGGTCGAAGATCCTGCTAACTGGACAGCAAACAGTAGCCCAGAGGTCGAAGATTTTGCTAACTGGACAGCAAACAGTACCCCAGAGTTCGAAGTTCCTGCTAACTGGACAGAAATAGTAGTCCAGAGGTCGAAGAACCTGTTAACTGGACAGCAAACAGTAGCCCAGAGGTGTAAGATCCTGCTAACTGAAAAGCAAACAGTAGCCCAGCGGTTGAAGATTCTGCTAACTGAACAGCAAACAGCCCGGAGGTGGAAGAACGTGCAAACTGGACATCGAACAGTAGTCCAGCGGTGGAAGGTCCTGCTAACTGGACAGCAAACAGTAGCTCAGAGGTCGAAGATCCTGCTAACTGGACAACAAACAGTAGCCATGAGGTCAAAAGTCCTTCTAACTGGACAGCAAAACGTAGCCCAGAAACGGAAGATCAAGCTAACTGGACAGCAAACAGTAGACCAGAGGTCGAAGTTCCTGTTAACTGGACAGCAAACAGTAGACCAGAGGTCGAAGATCCTGCTAACTGGACAGCAAACAGTAGCGCAGAGGTCAAAGATCCTGCTAACTGGACACCAAACTGTAGACCAGTAGTGGAAGATCCTGCTAACTGAACAGCAAACAGTAGCCAATTGGTCAAAGATTCTGCTAACTGGACAGCAAATAGTAACCCAGACATCGAAGATCCTGCTAACTGAACAGCAAACAGTCCAGAGGTGGATGATCCTGCAAACTGGACAGCAAACAAAAGCCCAGAGGTCAAATGTCCTGCCAACCTGACAGCAAACAGTAGCCCAGAAGTGGAAGATCCTGCTAACTGGACAGCAAACAGTAGACCAGAGGTCGAAGATCCTGTTAACTGGACAGCAAACAGTAGCCCAGAGGTCGAAGATCCTGCTAATGGGCCAGCAAAAAGTAGCCCATCAGTAAAAGATCTTGCAAACTGGACAGAAAACAGTAGCCCAGAGGTAAAAGATCCTGCTAACTGGACAGCACACCGTAGCCCAGAGGTCAAAGGTCCTGGTAACTGGACAGCAAACAGCAGCGCAGCGGTCGAAGATCCTGCTAAATGAACAGCAAACAGTAGCCCAGAGGTCGAAGATCCTGCTAACTGGACAGCAAACAGTAGACCAGAGGTCGAAGATCCTGCTAACTGGACAGCAAACAGTAGACCAGATGTCGAAGATCATGCTAACTGAACAGCACATAGTAGCCCAGAGGTCAAAGGTCCTGCTAACTGGACAGCAAACGAAAGCCCATAAGTGGAAGATCCTGCTAACTGGACAGCAGACCGTAGCCCAGAGGTCAAAGGTCCTGCTAACTGGACAGCAAACAGTAGACCACAGGTAGAAGATCCTGTTAACTGGACAGCAAACAGTAGCCCAGAGGTTGAAAATTCTGCTAACTGGACAGCACACAGTATAGAAGTGGTCAAAAATCCTGTTAACTGGACAGCAAACAGTAGACCAGAGGTCGAAGATCCTGTTAACTGGACAGCAAACAGTAGACCAGAGGTCGAAGATTCTGCTAACTGGACAGCAAACAGTAGCCCAGAGGTCGAAGATTTTGCTAACTGGACAGCAAACAGTAGACCAGAGGTCGAAGATCCTGCTAACTGGACAGCAAACAGTACCCCAGAGGTCGAAGATCCTGCAAACTTGACAGCAAAACGTAGCCCAGAGGTCGAAGATCCTTGCTAACTGGACAGCAAACAGTAGGCCCAGTGGTCAAAGTTCCTGCTAACTGGACAGCAAACAGTAGCCAAGAGGTAAGAAGATCCTGCTAACTGGACAGCAAACAGTAGACCAGAGGTCGAAGATCCTGTTAACTGGACAGCAAACAGTAGACCAGAGGTCAAAGATCCTGCTAACTGAACAGCAAACAGCCCAGAGGATGAGGATCCTGCTAACTTGACAGCAAACAGTAGACCAGAGGTCGAAGATCTTGTTAACTGGGCAGCAAACAGTAGACCAGATGTCGAAGATCCTGCTAATTGGACAGCAAACAGTAGCCTATAGGTCAAAGGTCCTGCTAACTGTACAGCAAACAGTAGCCCAGAGGTCAAAGGTCCTGCTAACTGGACAGGAAACAGTAGCCCAGAGGTGGAAGATCATGCTAACTGGACAGCAAACAGTAGCCCAGAGGTCAAACATCCTGTTAACTGAACAGCAAACAGTAGCCCAGAAGGTCGAAGATCCTGCTAACTGGACAGCAAACAGTAGAGAAGAGGTCAAAGATCCTGCTAACTGCACAGCAAACAGAAGCCCAGACAGTCAAAGATCCTGCTAACTGAGACAGCAAACAGTAGTCCAGAGGTCGAAGATCCTGCAAACTGGAAAAAACTGGACAGCAAACAGTAGCCCAGAGGTCGAAGATCCTGCTAACTGGACAGCAAACAGTAGCCCAGAGTGGTCAAAGATCCTGTTAACTGGACAGCAAACAGTAGAGAAGAGGTCAAAGATCCTGTTAACTGGACAGCAAACAGTAGACCAGAGGTCAAAGGTCCTGGTAACTGGACAGCAAACAGTAGACCCGAGGTCGAAGATACTGCTAACTGGAAACAAACTGTAGACCAGAGGTCGAAGATCCTGCTATCTGAACAGCAAACAGTAGACCAGATGTCGAAGATCCTGCTAACTGGACAGCAAACAGTAGCCCAGAGGTCAAAGGTCCTGCTAACTGGACAGCAAACAGTAGCCCAGAAGTCACAGAAGATCCTGCTAACTGGACAGCAAACAGTAGACCAGAGGTCAAAGATCCTGTTAACTGGACAGCAAACAGTAGACCAGAGGTCGAAGATCCTGTTAACTGGACAGCAAACAGTAGCCCAGAGGTCGAAAATTCTGCTAACTGGACAGCAACCCAAGCCCAGTAGTCGAAGATGCTTAAGATCCTGTTAACTGGACAGAAAACAGTAGCCCATAGGTCGAAGATCCTGCTAACTGGACAGCAAACAGTAGACCAGAGGTCGAAGATTCTGCTAACTGGACAGCAAACAGCAGCAAAGAGGTCGAAAATCCTGCTAACTGGACAGCAAACTGTAGCCCAGAGGTCAAATGTCCTGCCAACCTGACAGCAAACAGTAGCCCAGAAGTGGAAGATCCTGCTAACTGGACAGCAAACAGTAGCCCAGAGGTCAAAGGTCCTAATAACTGGACAGCAAACAGTAGACCAGAGGTCGAAGATCCTGTTAACTGGACAGCAAACAGTATCCCAGAGGTCAAAGATCCTGCTAACTGGACAGCAAACAGTAGCCCAGAGGTCGAAGATCCTGCTAACTAAACAGCAAACAGTAGCCCAGAGGTCGAAGATCCTGCTAACTGGACAGCAAACAGTAGACCAGAGGTCGAAGATCCTGTTAACTGGACAGCAAACAGTAGACCAGTGGTCGAAGATCCTGCTAACTGGACAGCAAATGGTAGCCCAGAGGTGGAAGATCTGCTAACTGGACAGCAAACAGTAGACCAGAGGTCGAAGATTCTGCTAACTGGACAGCAAACAGTAGCCTAGAGGTCGAAAATTCTGCTAACTGGACAGCAAACAGTAGCCCAGAGGTCGAAGATTCTGCTAACTGGACAGCAAACAGTAGCCCAGAGGTCAAAGATCCTGCTAACTGGACAGCAAACAGTAGACCAGAGGTCGAAGATCCTGTTACATGGACAGCAAACAGTAGACCCCAGGTCAGAGATCCTGCTAACTGGACAGCAAACAGTAGCCCAGAGGTTTAAGATTCTGCTAACTGGACAGCAAACAGTAGCCCAGAGGTCAAAGATTCTGCTAACTGGACAGCAAACAGTAGCCCAACGGTCAAAGTGCCTGCTAACGGGACAGAGAACAGTAGCTCAGAGGTGGAAGATCCTGCTAACTGGACATCAAACAGTAGACCAGATATCGAAGATCCTGTTAACTGGACAGCAAACAGTAGCCCAGAGGTCAAAGATCCTGCTAACTGGACAGCAAACAGTAGACCAGAGTTCGAAGATCCAGTTAATTGGACAGCAAACAGTAGACCAGAGGTCGAAGATCCTGCTAACTGGACAGCAAACAGTAGCCCAGAGGTCGAAGATCCTGCTAACAGGACAGCAAACAGTAGCCCAGAAGTCGAAGATCCTGCTAACTGGACAGCAAACAGTAGCCCAGAGGTCGAAGATCCTGCTAACTGGACAGCAAACAGTAGACCAGAGGTCCAAGATCCTGCTAACTGGACAGCAAACAGTAGCCCAGAGGTCGAAGATCCTGCTAACTGGACAGCAAACAGTAGCCCAGAGGTCGAAGATCCTGCTAACTGGACAGCAAACAGTAGCCCAGAGGTCGAAGATCCTGTTAACTCTACAGCAAACAGTAGACAAGAGGTCGAAGATCCTGTTAACTGGACAGCAAACAGTAGACCAGAGGTCAAATATCCTGCTAACTGGACAGCAAACAGTAGCCAAGTGGTCGCAGATTATGCTACCTGGACAGCAAACAGTAGCCCAAAGGTAGAAAATCATGCTAAGACTGGAATAGCAAACAGTAGCCCAGAAGTCGAAGATCCTGCTAACTGGACAGCAAACAGTAGCCCAGAGGTCGAAGATCCTGCTAACTGGACAGCAAACAGTAGCCCAGAGGTCGAAGATCCTGCTAACTTGACAGCAAACAGTAGCCCAGAGGTCGAAGATCCTGCTAACTGGACAGCAAACAGTAGACCAGAGGTCGAAGATCCTGCTAACTGGACAGCAAACAGTAGCCCAGAGGTCGAAGGTCCTGCTAACTGGACAGCAAACAGTAGCCCAGAGGTGGAAGATCCTGCTAACTGGACAGCAAACAGTAGCCCAGAGGTCAAAGATCCTGCTAACTGGACAGCACACAGTAGCCCAGAGGTGGAAGATCATGCTAACTCAACAGCAAACAGTAGCCCAGAGGTGGAAGATTCTGCTAACTGGACAGCAAACAGTAGCCCAGAGGAACGAACGATCCTGCTAACTGGACAGCAAACAGTAGCCCAGAGGTCGAAGATCATCCTTGCTAACTAGACAGCAAACAGTAGCCAAGAGGTCAAAGATCCTGCTATCTGGACAGCAAACAGTAGCCCAGAGGTCAAAGATCCTGCTAACTGGACTAGCAAAAATAAACAGTAGCCAGCTGTGTCAAAGACTCTGCTAACTGAACAGCAAACAGTAGCCCAGTGGTGGAAGATCCTGGTAACTGGACAGCAAACAGTAGCCCAGAGGTGGAAGATCCTGCTAACTGGACAGCAAACACTGGCCCAGAGGTCGAAGATCCTGCTAACTGGACAGCAAACAGTAGCCCAGAGGTAGAAGATCCTGCTAACTGGACAGCAAAAATTAGCCCAGAGGTAAAAGATCCTGCTAACTGGACAGCAAACAGTACAGATGTGGAAGATCCTGTTAACTGGACAGCAAACAATATCCCAGAGGTCGAAGATCCTGATAATTTAACAGCAAATGGTAGACCAGAAGTGGAAGATCCTGCAAACTGGACAGCAAACAGTAGCCCAGAGGTCGAATATCCTGTTAACTGGACAGCAAACAGTAGACCATATGTCGAAGCTCCTGCTAAGTGGACAGCAAACAGTAGCCCAGAGGTCACAAGTCCTGCTAACTGGACAGCAAACAGTAGCCCAGAAGTGGAAGATCCTGCTAACTGGACAGCAAACAGTAGTCCAGAGTTAAGAGGTCCTGCTAACTGGACAGCAAACAGTAAACGAGATGTCGAAGATCCTGTTAATTGGACAGCAAATAATAGCCCAGAGGTCAAAAATTCTGCTAACTGGACAGCAAACAGTAGACCAGAGGTCGAAGATCCTGTTAACTGGACAGCAAACAGTAGCCCAGAAGTGAAAGATCCTGCTAACTGGACAGCAAACAGTAGACCAGATGTCGAAGATCCTGCTAACTGAACAGCACATAGTAGCCCAGAGGTCAAAGGTCCTGCTAACTGGACAGCAAACGGTAGCCCATAAGTGGAAGATCCTGCTAACTGGACAGCAGACCGTAGCCCAGAGGTCAAAGGTCCTGCTAACTGGACAGCAAACAGTAGACCACAGGTAGAAGATCCTGTTAACTGGACAGCAAACAGTAGCCCAGAGGTCAAAGATCCTGCTAACTGGACAGCAAACAGTAGCCCAGAGGTCGAAGATCCTGTTAACTGGACAGCAAACAGTAGCCCAGAGGTCGAAGATCCTGCTAACTGGACAGCAAACAGTAGACCAGAGGTCGAAGATCCTGTTAACTGGACAGCAAACAGTAGACCAGAGGTCGAAGATCCTGCTAACTGGACAGCAAACAGTAGCCCAGAGGTCGAAAATTCTGCTAACTGGACAGCAATCAGTAGCCCAGAAGTGGAAGATCCTGCAAACTGGACAGCAAACAGTAGCCCAGAGGTCAAGGGTCCTGCTAACTGCACAGCAAACAGTAGACCAGAGGTCGAAGATCCTGTTAATTGGACAGCAAACAGTAGACCAGATGTCGAAGATTCTGCTAACTGGACAGCAAACAGTAGAGAAGAGGTCGAAGATCCGGTTAACTGGACACCAAACAGTAGTCCAGAGGTCGAAGATCCTGTTAACCGGACAGCAAACAGTAGACCAGAGGTCGAAGATCCTGCTAACTGGACAGCAAACAGTAGCCCAGAGGTCAAAGGTCCTGCTAACTGGACAGCAAACAGTAGACCAGATGTCGAAGATCCTGCTAACTGGACAGCAGACAGTAGCCCAGAGGTCAAAGGTCCTGCTAACTGGACAGCAAACAGTAGACCACAGGTAGAAGATCCTGTTAACTGGACAGCAAACAGTAGCCCAGAGGTTGAAAATTCTGCTAACTGGATTGCCCTTAGTATAGAAGTGGTCGTATATCCTGTTAACTGGACAGCAAACAGTAGACCAGAGGTCGAAGATCCTGTTAACTGGACAGCAAACAGTAGACCAGAGGTCAAAGATTCTGCTAACTGGACAGCAAACAGTAGCCCAGAGGTCAAAAATCCTGCTAACTGGAAAGCAAACTGTAGCCTTGAAGTGGAAGATCCTGCTAACTGGACAGAAAACAGTAGCCCAGAAGTGGAAGATCCTGCTAACTTTACAGCAAACAGTAGCCCAGAGGTGGAAGATCCTGCTAACTGGACAGCAAACATTAGCCCAGATGTGGAAGATAATGCTAACTGGACAGCAAACAACAGCCAAGAGGTCGAAGATCCTGCCAACTGGACAGCAAACTGTAGCTCAGTGGTCGAAGATCCTGCTAAGTGGACAACATATAGTAGCACAGAGGTCGAAGATCCTGTTAACTGGACAGCAAACCGATGACCAGTGGTCGAAGATCCTGCAAACTGGACAGCAAACAGTAGCCGAGAGGTCGAAGATCCTGCTAACTGGACAGCAAACAGTAGCCCAGATGTCGAAGATCCTGCTAACTGGACAGCAAACAGTAGAGCACAGGTGGAAGATCCTGCTAACTGGACAGCAAACAGTAGCCCAGAGGTCGAAGGTCCTTCTAACTGGACAGCAAACAGTAGCCCAGTGGTCGAAGATCCTGTTGACTAGAAGGCAAAGAGTAGCACAGAGGTGGAAGGTCGTGCTAACTGGACAGCAACCAGTAGCCCAGAGGTGGAAGATCCTGCTAGCTGGACAGCAAATAGTAGCCCAGAGGTGGAAGATCCTGCTAACTGGACAGCAAACAGTAGCCCAGAGGTCGAAGATCCTGCTAACTAGACAGCAAACAGTAGCCCAGAGGTCGAAGATCCTGCTAACTGGACAGCAAACAGTAGACCAGAGGTCGAAGATCCTGCTAACTGGACAGTAAAAAGTAGATCAGAGGTGGAAGATACTGCTAACTGGACAGCAAACAGTAGCCCAGAGAACGAAGGTCCTGTTAAATGGACAGCAAACAGTAGACCAGAGGTCGAAGATCCTGCTAACTGGACAGCAAACAGTAGCCCAGAGGTCAAAGATCCTGCTAACTGGACAGCAAACAGTAGCCCAGAAGTGGAAGATCCTGCTAACTGGACAGCAAACAGTAGACCACAGGTCAACGGTCCTGCTAACTGGACAGCAAACAGTAACCCAGAGGTCGAAGATCCTGCTAACTGGACAGCAAACAGTAGACCAGAGGTCGAAGATCCTGCTAACTGGACAGCAAACAGTAGCCCAGAGGTCAAAGATCCTGCTAACTGGACAGCAAACAGTAGACCAGAGGTTGAAGATCCTGCTAACTGGACAGCAAACAGTAGCCCAGAGGTCAAAGATCCTGCTAACTGGACAGCAAACAGTAGCCCAGAGGTCAAAGATCCTGCTAACTGGACAGCAAACAGTAGCCCAGAGGTCGAAGATCCTGCTAACTGGACAGCAAACAGTAGACCAGAATTGGAAGATCCTGCTAACTGGACAGCAAACAGTACCCCAGATTTCATAGGTCCTTTTAACTGGACAGCAAACAGTAGACCAGAGGTCGAAGATCCTTTTAACTGGACAGCAAACAGTAGACCATAGGTCGAAGATCCTGTTAACTGGACAGCAAACAATAGCCCAGAGGTCGAAAATCCTGTTAAGTTGACAGCAAACTGTAGACCAGAAGTGGAAGATCCTGTTAACTGGACAGCAAACAGTAGACCAGAGGTCGAAGATCATGTTAACTGGACAGCAAACAGTAGCCCAGAGGTCGAAGATCCTGCTAACTGGACAGCAAACAGTAGCCCAGAGGTCGAAGATCCTGCTAACTGGACAGCAAACAGTAGACCAGAGGTCGAAGATCCTGTTAACTGGACAGCAAACAGTAGACCAGAGGTCGAAGATCCTGCTAACTGGACAGCAAACAGTAGCCCAGAGGTCAAAGATCCTGCTAACTGGACAGCAAACAGTAGCCCAGAAGTGGAAGATCCTGCTAACTGGACAGCAAACAGTAGCCCAGAGGTCGAAGATCCTGTTAACTGGACAGCAAACAGTAGACCAGAGGTCGAAGATCCTGCTAACTGGACAGCAAACAGTAGACCAGAGGTCGAAGATCCTGCTAACTGGACAGCAAACAGTAGCCCAGAAGTGGAAGATCCTGTTAACTGGACAGCAAACAGTAGCCCAGCGGTCGAAGATCCTGCTAACTGGACAGCAAACAGTAGCCCAGAGGTCAAAGGTCCTGCTAACTGGACAGCAAACAGTAGACCAGAGGTCGAAGATCCTGTTAATTGGACAGCAAACAATAGCCCAGAGGTCGAAGATCCTGCTAACTTGACAGCAAACAGTAGCCCAGAGGTCGAAGATCATGCTACCTGGACAGCAAACAGTAGCCCAGAGGTCGAAAATTATGCTAACTGGACAGTAGACAGTAAAGAAGAGGTCGAAGATCCTGTTAACTGGACAGCAAACAGTAGACCAGAGGTCGAAGATCCTGTTAACTGGACAGCAAACAGTAGACCAGAGGTCAAAGATCCTGCTAACTGGACAGCAAACAGTAGCCCAGAGGTCAAAGGTCCTGCTAACTGGACAGCAAAAAGTAGCCCAGAAGTGGAAGATCCTGCTAACTGGACAGCAAACAGTAGACCAGAGGTCGAAGATCCTGTTAACTGGACAGATAACAGTAGACCAGAGGTCAAAGATCCTGCTAACTGGACAGCAAACAGTAATCCAGAGGTCAAAGATCCTGCTAACTGGACAGCAAACAGTAATCCAGAGGTCAAAGATCCTGCTAACTGGACACCAAACTGTAGCCCAGAAGTGGAAGATCCTGCTAACTGGACAGAAAATAGTAGCCCAGAAGTAGAAGATCCTGCTAACTGGACAGCAAACAGTAGCCCAGCGGTCGAAGATCCTGCTAACTGAACAGCAAACAGTAGCCCAGAGGTCGAAGATCCTGCTAACTGGACAGCAAACAATAGTCCAGAGGTCAAAGATCCTGCTAACTGGACAGCAAACAGCCCAGAGGTGGAAGATCCTACTAACTGGACAGCAAACTGTAGACCAGAAGTGGACGTTCTTGCTAACTGAACAGCAAACAGTAGCACAGAGGTCGACGATTCTGCTAACTGGACAGAAAACAGTAACCCAGAGGTCGAAGATCCTGCTAACTGAACAGCAAACAGCACAGAGGTGAAAGATCCTGCTATTTGGACAGCAACCAAAAGCCCAGAGGTGGAAGATCCTGCTAACTGGACAGCAAATAGTAGCCCAGAGGTGGATTATCCTGCTAACTGGACAGCAAACAGTAGCCCAGCAGTCGAAGATCCTGCTAACTGGACAGCAAACAGCAGCCCAGAGGTCGAAGATCCTGCTAACTGAACAGCAAACAGCACAGAGGAGGAAGATCCTGCTAACTGGAGAGCAACCAAAAGCCCAGAGGTAGAAGATCCTGCTAACTGGACAGCAAATAGAAGCCCAGAGGTCGAAGATCCTGTTAACTGGACAGCAAACAGCAGCCCAGAGGTCGAAGCTCCTGCTAACTGGACAGGAAACAGTAGCCCAGAGGTCGAAGATCCTGCTAATTGGACAGCAAACAGTAGAACAGAGGTCGAAGATTCTGCTAACTGGACAGCAAACAGTAGCCCAGAGGTATAAGATCGTGCTAACTGGTGTGGCGCCGGCTAATGCACGCCACACGCTAGAAAATATATAGGATTTTGGTGCTGATGAGCGCTGCACGATAGTAATTTGTCGATATGTGTATTGCGCACATGACGTGAGCAGTGTGGAGAAAAGATGGACAGAGCGTGTGTTGACCCTGAATGGGCGACTTGTGTATGTGTATTCTACCCAATGGTAGAAATATGGTAAATTTAAAAGAGAAGTGTCTTGAAACATATTAATGTTTATTAAATACAACGGAAGGTAGGAATAGGAATGAGGTAATGTTTATATGGACCTACGGATTATAGGAGTTGCTGAATCTACCTAATTATGCATGCTGTGTAATGATGTATTGTCTACGTGAATAATAAATGGAATGTTACTAAAAGATCCAGCTGTTATATTGATCGTTGTGTGGAATCTTCGAGTCATAGAAAGTATCGTTAATGAACTATTGTGGCTGTCCTGAATCTTGTGGACCTATGATATATAAACCTAGACACAGTGTGAAAACGAGCACAAATAATCAACTGAAGAATATAAACTTTTAACGCCACAGATATGGGAGGCTCGTTCCGTTGGAGAGGAATTAATTGTTTGGAATTTGTACAATGCTGTACTGTGGAAAGTACGCAATATATCAAGCACACGAATTTGTGGAATCAATAGAAATTTCAATTTTTCGTACGAGGTCATGCCAAGACCTTGGACTGTTGGGAAGACATTAATACCAAACAACATATATTCTATTAAAGTCGCTGAACAGACATTTGACTGCCTACGAACAGATATGAAATTTCGACACAATATACTGCCTTCACAGGTTACTATGAAGAATATTGTCACCTCGAGGCCATTTCACGTTGAATCGGTGTAGTGAACCATTACATCAAGGTCACCTGAACGGACTTGTAAATCCTAAAATAAACTTACCAGTGGACATTTATTATACCAATAATATGGATCACGAGAAGCATGACGGTATCCAGAAACAATCTTTTGGGTCTTTCAAGTCTGACAAGTCTTTCAACCCTGATGTCCGAGAAATCATTTCGGTTGTCTGCAATGGTCAGGAAGGATGATTTAATCTTTTACGTACGTCACCAAACAGATTTGCTGACCACGTGGATTTCCTAAGTAGGAACAGGGAACGTCTTGTACAGGACACTTATACGCGTTGTGCAACCCAGACTTTACATTCTTTTCTTGACCCGTGTTTATTGCATAGATTCAAGGCCACTTTGCGAGGTTGATGCTTTTTGTTTACAACGAGGATTGGCGGTCGTGGATTTTAATCATATAAGCGAATATATGTTTGTAGGGTCATGGTCTCCGGTCCTAAAAATGTCAGGCACATCTTATTTTTGTGTATCTTTTATGTTTTATGTTTTCTTGTGGGCGACACTCAATTATATCTTTGGATGAATTTAGTTGTCGTCGTTCTATAGATTTTGATTGTATTGATCTCTTTCAGGGATTCAGCATTTAGTGCTGTCGTATTTCCGCTCTGACTGAGATTAATATTTTCTTTTTTGTTTAGCTGTGCTGTCGAGTAACATATTGTCGTGGAATTCTTATTTAGTTCAGTATTATTATGTTCGTACTTGTAGTTCTTCTCTGACTTTCTTTTTAATATGTACAGCAGTTCTATGTGATTGTATCTCGTCCTGTACTGTTCATTGACGGTGGAAACAACTGTTTTATTATATGGTAAGATTTTATGACTTTTTACATTGTTGTCTTTTTCCTGATTTGTTTCCAGTGTTGTCAGTTAATCTTTTGTCTAATGTGATAGTATGGCATGCTTTTAAATAGGTAGTAAAGGCGATATTTAGTACTGGATTATAGTATATTGTTAATTGCTGATATGTTAATATATACGATGATTACGGATACACTGTGAGATTAGTTGATAAGTATCATATACTTCAGAGACAAGTATATCACACAAAACGAATAAATACTGTACATACAGTTGGTTTTGAAAAAGGTTTGAATTACCTTACGACTAAGTATAGTCATTGGGCAACAAGTGGGAGAGATATACATTTTGAATCTATAGCCCATTACTCTTTAATTTCAGTATGGCTGACTTTGTGAAGGTTAAGGCTGGATTTATACAGAATGGGAAGGACTTGAATTTCTCGGGTGATGATCTTATAGCCTATGTAAATAAAGAAATAGCGGAATACAAAGAAGAGAAAGAAAGAGAAGAAAAAAGACAAGAGAAGGAAAGAGAAGAAAAAAAAGAAGAGAAAGAAAAAGAAGAAAAAAGACAAGAGAAGGAAAGAGAAGAAAAAAGAGAAGAGAAAGAAAAAGAAGAAAAAAGACAAGAGAAGGAAAGAGAAGAAAAAAGAGAAGAGAAAGAAAAAGAAGAAAAAAGACAAGAGAAAGAAAAAGAAAGAGAAAGAGAAGAGAGGGAACATGAGAGAATGGAGAGAATTCGTTTAGCAGAAATTGCTGCAGAACAAGCGAAATTTGAAAGAGAAAAAACTTTTGAGTTAGAAAAATTGCGCTTACAATCTTCTTTTTCTAGGGAATCTTCTGGTACTGGATCGTCGAAGATCATTAATTTAAAATTACCAAATTTTTCTTCATTGCATGACGATATAGGATTCTTTCTTTTGAGATTTGAATCAAGAGTTACGGCTTTAAATTTACCTAAGGCCTCATGGCCTGAACATTTTGTCGGGTTACTTACTGGTGAAAGTTTACAAACTTTTTTTAACATTGCCGATGACAAAAGAAACGACTATGAATCCATAAAATCAGTATTTCTTCGCAAATATTGTTTAGACGAGGAAGGATATCGTTTAAAATTTAAATCGATGGGTCCTATGGAAGGTAAGGATGTCGAAGACTTTGTGTCTTCAGTGAAGATGTGTCTAAACAGATGGATTGAACTGTCTAATATTACTAAATCTTTTGAAGGACTTTATGATCTCTTCTTAAGAGACAAAATTTTATCTTCGGTAAATACTGAAATTTTCTCATTCCTTCAAGAAAGGAAGCCCACAAATATAGGAGAAATGGAAAAATTAGCTCAACAATTTTCGGTCGCACACCCAAACTTGCCTTTAGGTAAGACGAAGGTCCTAGAAACTTTGCCAGCTTGTGCGGTCACTCATGATAGATCACGCACTCGCAGCATGGACCGACGGTATAGGGATGACTATCAAAATTCCTATAGAGGTAGATATAATTTCCCTCATAATCATTCGCCCTCACGGGGTATAGAGAGACGAAACTTTAACCATAATAATAAAAAGTCATGGCAAAGAAATAATCAATACTCCAATAATAATTACACTCACAAACATCATTTTTCGGGACCCTCACGTAATGATTACAATAACAGTAATTACAATAACAAACATCATGTCTCACCACCATCTCGTGATGATTCTTCTCGCACGGACAAAAAGAGTTACTATCGGTCTGACTGTCCAGTGGATCGGAGAGGAACACATTTTTCTAGGAGTCAAAGTAGAGGAAGATCACAAGCTCACGCTTGTCAGCTTGACGTTGGTAATGATAATATTTCCAATAATGAGAATAATACTCATGCCAATGCATGTAGTTTTGATCTGGAAAATAGTGGTAATTGCAGGGAATGTATGACTCTATTTCAACCTGGATCTACTCCACGTCTGAGATGTGGACATGCTCTGCCAGTTTTGTCTTTAAATGATGGGGTTGGCTCACTCGTGATCCATAGAGGTTTTGTTTTTGACACACCTGTTTCTATTTTACGTGACAGCGGTTGCACCACCATTGGCCTAAGGAAGGCACTAATTCCTTCTTCTTGCTTTACGGGAACCTCTATAAAGTGCGTAACTTTCGGTGGAACTGTTGAATCTTATCCGCTGGCAGATGTGGTAATAGATACTCCGTTCTTTTCGGGAAAAGTAAGAGTGTGTGCTCTCGATCGACCTTGTTGTGATTTACTTATCGGTAACATAAAGGGGGTTAAAGAGTGTTCTGAACAGGATATTATTGATTGGGAGAGAAATCATCCCTCCTTTGCTAACGCGATCACAACCAGAGCACAACAAGCTGCAGAGACAATTGAATTAAATTCTTCTATACACACTCAACACATTACAACTTGTCATTACATTGACAAAAATATATTTATAGCAAAACAACAAATGGATCCTTCTTTGGGACATTTATTCCCATTAGCTATTGCTGGAACTATTAAACATTCTAAAAATTCAAGACATTGGTTTCAAATGCAGGATAATATTATGATACGATGTTTTGATAATTACTCTTTCATTCTCAAACAAGTTATAGTACCTACGTCATTTCGCGCACTAGTTTTGTCAAATGCGCATGACGTACCATTTGCTGGACATATGGGAATTTCCCGTACGGCTTATAGATTACTAAAACACTTTTATTGGCCTGGGGTAAATAAAGACATTTCAACTTATTGTAAATCTTGCGCTGAATGTCGAAGTGTTGCACGTAAGGGTGCACATCAATCAGCACCTTTACAGGTCACGGATATTGCTGTACGCCCTTTTTTCAAATTGGCTATTGATATCATAGGACCACTGTCTGTAAGGTCTACCAGAGGTTTTCAATACATATTAACATGTATTGACCTGTGTACGAGATGGCCAGAAGCCATTCCTTTAAAAAATATTACCACAGTGTCGGTAACAGATGCGTTGCTGTCTATATTTTCACGCATCGGGTTTCCGGAAGAAATCCTTTCTGATCATGGATCTCAGTTCGTGTCAGGTATGATGTCAGATGTTTTCAACACACTTCGTATCCGTCACTCTCTTAGTGCTATATTTCACCCTAGCTCTAACGGGGTCGTAGAACGTTGGAATGGGACATTAAAACAATTGTTGGGGAAGGTGACTACATCATTTCCTCAAGAATGGGATCGTTTTATTCCTGCTGTACTGTTTGCGTACAGAGAGGTTCCTAATCATACTGGTTTTTCGCCTTTTCAGTTAGTATTTGGTGCGAACCCAAGAGGTCCAATGTCTCTCTTACATGATTTGTTAATGGAATCTGATGTGAATAATAATAAGAAGAAATCCACTTATCAATACGTTACAGATTTACGCCAATATCTTGTGGATGCATGTCAGGTGGCGACTGAAGCATCTGAGATGGCAAAATATAAGACCAGATCTCGCATTAACCGAGATAGACGACTAACGTCTTTCTCAATCAATGACGATGTTTTTGTTCTCCTGCCACTCAAAGTAGATCACTTGTTAGTAACATGGCAAGGTCCGTTTAAAGTGGTTGCAAAGAGAACGGACGTGGACTACGTCATCAATATGCGGGGTAAAGAAAAAACATTCCATGTTAACATGCTCCTACCATACATCACTCGTCCTCCTCAGTTACAATTCATTTGTGATGCTATCATGAACCAACCTACCCATCATGCATCTATCGCGTTGGTGGATGAGGTGCAAACCAATTTCGCTGATGTACCTTCTACGTTTCCGGTAGCACCTATTAAGTCTTCGGAAACATGGAATGATGTTATAATTTGTACTGATTTACCTGCAGATCATAGGGATCAAATTCGTTCTATGTTGGTATCCTTTCAGGATGTTTTGTCTGATCTTCCGGGACGTACTAACATTATCACACACGAAATCAAATTGTCAGATTACACCCCGATTTCATTACGACCATACGCCGTTCCTCTACATGTTAGAGATCAGGTGGAAAGTGAAGTAGATGGTATGTTAAAACTGGGTATTATTTCACCGTCCGATTCACCTTTCTGTTTTCCTATGGTGGCAGTACGAAAGAAAGACAAGTCAATTCGTATTTGTATTGACTTTCGTCGCCTTAACAAGGTGACCATATCCGATTCTGAACCAATGCCTTTGCTGGAGGATTTGTTGCCACGCCTATCATCCGCCACTTTCTTCAGCAAGTTTGACCTATCTAAAGGTTACTGGCAGATTCCTCTGGCTGATGTATCAAAACCTTTGACTGCTTTTGCCACTTCTCGTGGATTGTTTCATTACAATGTCATGTGTTTTGGTTTACGGAATGCTCCAGCGACATTTGTACGCATGATGCGTCGCGTTTTAGGTAATCGCACCGATCTCATTTCGTATATGGACGATATTTGCATTTTTCATGATACTTGGGAACAGCATATCGCTGGGATACAGTCGTTGCTCCAAACTCTCAGAGTACATAACCTCACAGCTCGACCTTCCAAAGTCGAAATTGGGTTTACTGAGATTTCATTTCTGGGTCATAAGATTGGCCGACATACAATACAACCTGATGAGTCTACACTAAAAAAGGGTACTGGATCTTGCCATACCAACTACTAAGAAACAAGTTCGTAGTTTGCTGGGACTCATAAACTTTTACCACAGGTTTATACCACGATTTTCCCTTTTAACTTCTGTTCTATCTGCTCTGACAAAAAAGGGTATGCCTGACAAAATAATATGGAACAAAGAATGTGACCATGCCTTACAGAACATCAAAACACAATTTTCAAAAAGTCCAATACTAAGACTACCAGACTTACGACGACCTTTTCTCGTTGTTACAGACGCATCTCTGAAAGGAATCGGGGGATGTTTAATGCAGACCTTTGATGGCGAGTGCCACCCGATATTCTACCTCAGCAGAAAACTTTCAGAGACAGAATCCAGATATCCAATTGTGGAAAGGGAACTTTTGTCATTGGTATGTGTTACGGTATTTTATTGGCATGGTCTGCTAGAGGTTAGCAGCATAAGATTAATAGGTGACCACGTTTAATATAATGTAAATAATTGTTAGTTTAGTGTACGCGATACACACGATTGATTATGACGTGTGTGCGTTGGTATGTCACGCACCGTGACTAGGTTACCACACCCCTTTCTTAGATGACCGTCAAACGGATAAGACGTGTCATTATATTCATGCAGTGTCGGGCATGGAGTGCCACACAGATTGTATTATAATTAATGATGGACATGGGTCAGTCCAATGTTATGATTTGGAAGAAGAATGCTACAGGTTAGTAAGTGACTAAACCTAAGTCGAGATAGATTTATAATTATTGACGAACGCATAATCTCACTGTCGGTCGCTGGGATCACCAGCCACGCGTGCATACAGTTATGTCGTTCTGTCTATTTGTTATTTGACACGGACTGAATTGAAGATAATCATAATTCAAGGAAGGAACAGAACTTTATATATTTATGCTTCATGACAACCATTGTTTGAAATATTGTCTATAATCTTCGATGTAATAAATATTTGTGGACTCATGAAGGACTTATCCATTATTGAATGTCAGAGGTTCAACCGTCAGTATTATGGATACAAATCTTAACACCACCACTTGCGAAACTAACCACCTATCAGCACGATGCTCTACAATAATCATGGTTGACTAATTCTCCCCGCAATAACATAACACGCAACCTTCCAACGAGAAAACCGTTGGATCCTTACACCACAACAATAAGAGGCGTATCGCCACAACCAGGAATAAACACTAGGACGTTATACAAAAGCCCGGACGTTACAAATGGTGGGCCAGCGATAGGGAGCGAAATAAGAACGACGAAGAAAAAAAAAATTTCTTATTTACAAACTGATAGACTGTTTATCATTACAAGAAACTATTCAAGTCACATGATTCCGAACATGACGTGGCTTGTGTAACTATGCAAATCAGTGACGTCACAATATTCTGTGTACAAGCCAACGATCGAAGGACGAAGCCAGCTCACCTAATGTTTCATTGAAGAATACAACTTCTCGACAGACCGAATGATTGAAAAGACATTATTTGACAACAAGGAGAGCAAACAGTCCTATACACTAGTCTAGGCCGTTGGTGAAGATCGCATCGGACGACGAGTTAAAAGATAAGGCTCATTTCGTGAGTGGTGTCGTGGAGAAGAAAACAGTACTGAGTCGAGTTCACATTTGCAGGCATGTCCATTCTATATGTTATATATGTACGTTATATTTGTTTTCATTGTTTGTACTGTGCCTAATCCGTGGGAGGTAGGATGGGAATCGGAATTGAACTTATGGCTTTTCGAATGTCAAGCTCAATTTCGATCGGTCTTAAGGCTGTGAATTAATAGCACCTCGCGAAGAAAGCGTCGAATTATCGTTATCGGTGATCGTTCGGGTTCGGTCTTGCATTAATTCACTTTGCATGTTAGGTGTATAGTCATGTTATAACTGTTGTTTTCATGTGTATTTGGTTCTTAAATTTTATTCATTTACAGTCCTACTAGCTATCTTTTTTTTTAATTAAATGTATTGTATTAACGTCAAATGAGTCCTGTGACGTCATCATTCATAGTACCAAATATGTTCGTTTCCTCAGTTAACCTTCACCCTTCTCTCATTTCCGGTTTAGTCACCTCAGTTATTAATGCAATTTTTTATGTTGAAAATGTCTTGTCGTACTGTAATACTGTGTTGTAATCCTTGGTTAACCCATTGTATTGTTGTATTCATTACATATTTTTATTAATTTAATATTAATGCTATAATTTCTTCATTAATTATAGTGTAGATGAATATGATTAAATTTTTATCAGCTTTGATGAGGAATTAGGGACTTTGCACATATTTGCAGTAGTGGTCCTAGAAATGGGCAATGCACTTTATGCCTCATGATTATGGCATAATAAATAATGATTAATTGTTAAAACTTTATAACAATTAATACATAGTTAATATAAATTAGTACACTTTCTCAATACTATATTGTGAACTTAGTGACAATTAAGACTAATTATTTGGGGATAATACACATAATTATTAAATATTAATATTAAGCGCTTGATATAATTTCAGCAGCTTAGATAACTAACTATCATAACTATTTATGATAGATATCAGTGAGTATATATATATAATATTTTTACAAAAATATTATAGATTGTGGAACTTATACATAACAATACAGAAATATTACAATTTCTTGTATTAATTATTCATTCGTTGAGTAATTATAATTATCTACATACATTCTATTGTTGATTACAATACATAAGTAATTAAATACTTAAATAATTAAACTCCAAGAATGCTTACCTTGGATCATTTCATTAAAATTGGAAAAGATTGTAATAAAAAGGGAGAGGCACTCCTTGAATTTGCTGAACAACAACTAGCAAAATATAAAGCAGAGATGGAAGAACTTGACAGAAAGGAAGCTGAAAAGAAAGCCATTGCTAAAGCAGAAATGGAAGAACTTGAAAGAAAACAGGCGGAAAAGAAGGCAGAATTAAGGCAAGAAGAAGAAAGAAAGATAGCAAGAGATGAAATCCTACGGATTGAAGAAGAGAATAAATTGAAACGACAAGAAATCATACTGCAGCAAGAAATGGAATTGCAACGACTTAGATTGGAAACAGCAAAACTTAATTCACAGGGCGCTGCAGCAACCCAAAATGATATTGCTCAATCTGGATCTTCATCCACACGACTTAAAGGTAATTATTACTTTAAACTACCACCATTCAAGTTACACGTGGATGACCTTTCATCGTGGCTCGCGCGCTTTGAGGACATATGTAAGGTGAATAACCTTGACAAAGTGGCATGGGCACTGAAACTTAAGGAATTTCTGGATGGCGAACCTGCAAGTGCAG
This sequence comes from Oreohelix idahoensis, assembly GCA_024509875.1. Taxonomy (NCBI): domain Eukaryota; kingdom Metazoa; phylum Mollusca; class Gastropoda; order Stylommatophora; family Oreohelicidae; genus Oreohelix; species Oreohelix idahoensis. The sequence goes on from JAMPIV010007773.1 coordinate 117,740, forward strand.
CACAAAATATAGATCCAACATTATCAACAGACTATGAGGCCATTAAGACGTTGTTACTACGTCGTTTCCACTTGAACGAAGAGGCATGTAGATTACGTTTTAAAAGTTTGTTGCCAGATAACAATAAAGATTTCACAGGTTTTATTGCTAACATACGCAATACTTTTAACAGATGGGTTGAACTGGCAGGTGTCAACAAATCTTACGACAAGCTAGTCGATTTGTTATTGAGGGATAAAGTATTATCTTCTGTCAGCCCACCATTCTTTGCTTATCTGCAAGAAAGAAAACCAGAATCTATTGATGAGTTAGAAAAAATTTCTTTAAATTACTGCACAGCTCATCCGAATGCTAATATTTCTGGCTCGTTGATAAGAGAACCACTTCCTGTAGCCTCCAATATGGCATATCATAATCGTAACAAACCTAGAACACACAGTGTGGACAGAGGTAGGTTCAAAGGAAACTATGACATTAATTTTCATAAGGGACAGAATAACTTCAACAATAACTTTAATAGAGGAAGACAACAAACCAGAAATTATTCACCTCAGTCAAGACACAACAGTAATCCACGTAATTCAAGTTATAATCGGTCATATAATTATAATAATGATAACAAGGGGAACAATAGCGATAATTATAACTCGAGACATCGAGATAACAGTTACAATAGAGGGCAACGGGATAATTCATCTAATTATTCTCGTCATCGTTCTCATTCTCGTAGATCGACAAATTATAACCATAATACAGGGGCAGCCGTTACTACTGCTACAACCCCTGGGGTTCAGAGTTCAACTACTGATAACAAAATACAGTCTGCGTCTACTTGTTTTGCTATGAATTATAACGTGGCAAATAGTTGCCCAACATGTAATCTTATATTTCAGAAAGCAAAAGAGACAGTTCTGAACTGCGGTCATATTGTACCAGAAGTCAGTCTAGCAGTCAATGACGGAACAGGCTCGCTGATCTTCAACAGAGGAAAAGTTAATGGATCCATCGTCTCAGTCTTAAGAGATTCTGGATCGACCACGATCGGAATCCGTCAGACACTTGTTCATCCGAATTGTGCAACTGGAGAACATGTCAGGTGTATGACCTTTGGTGGAACCATAGAATATTATCCAACAGCTATTATCTATATCGACACACCTTTTTTCACAGGCAATGTTAAAGCATGCATGTTAAGAAACCCAATTGCCGACCTTATGGTGGGATGCATACACGGAAGTAAAGATTGCACACCCGATGAGATTATTGAATGGGAAAAAAAATAATCTATACATCGGAAATGCAGCAATAACCAGAGCACATACGAAACAATTAGATACTATGGACACTGAAAACAAGGAAACAGATGATCATGAAAGTATCGAGATTCATTCTGCTATTGACCGAGTATCCTTTGCTGCAAAACAGAAGGAAGACAGGTCACTAACAAACTTTTTTTCACTGGTCAACAAAGTTGACCATCTTTCTATGAACAAAAATAATAGTCATTGGTTCAGTATTAAAAATGTCATTTTTATTAAGATGTTTTATGGATAAAACTCAGATAAGACAACAAGTCATGGTACCTTTTGCTTTTAGGCGGTACATACTTCAACATGCACATGATTCTAAGTGTGCAGGTCACATGGGTTATACTCGTACACGTTCGCGAGTATTATCTTCTTTTTTTTGGCCGGGAGTATCACGAGATATTTCACAGTACGTACGCTCCTGTATGATATGCCAAGAAGTGAAAGCACGGGGAGCCTTTCACACGGCGCCTATTCAGGCTTGTGACATATCTGTGAGACCTTTCGACAAAATGGCCATTGATATCATTGGCCCACTTTTACCATCAGCCAGAGGACATAGATTTATTCTTACTTGCATCGATTTATGCACACGATGGCCAAAAGCCATCCCATTGAAAACAACCACCACCACAGATGTAGCTGATGCACTACACCTGATCTTTTCTAGAGTAGGTTTTCCTAGAAAACTTTTGTCAGATCATGGTTCTCAATTTATATCTGAGACTATGACGGAGGTAATGAAGACTTGGCAAATAGATAGAAATCTCAGCAGCATTTATCACCCAATGAGTAATGGTGCTGTAGAAAGACTTAACCGCACACTCAAACAAATGTTACATAAAGTTACAGTTAACCATCCACAGGACTGGGACAGAGTTCTACCAGCGGTGTTATTCGCTTATCGAGAGGTGCCACATGAACAAACTGGCTTCTCTCCGTTTCAGTTAGTCTTTGGCGCTCCGCCAAGAGGTCCTATGGGACTGATAAAAGATTTATTAATCGATTCTGAGATGACTCAGGACACTCAGTCATCCTATGAATATGTAATTAATCTCCGAAATAACATTATTGATGCCTGTAAAATGGCAACAGCTTCATCTGAGGCTGCGAAAGAGAAAGCTAGAACTTTCCAAAACAGTAATAGACGATTACGTCAATTATTTCCAGGAGATCAAGCTTATGTGTTATTGCCACATAACAATAATAAACTATTAATCTCGTGGAACGGTCCTTACCAGGTTATCAATAAGATTTCTGATGTTGATTATGTCCTGGAACATTAAGGGACATCACAAAATATTTCACATAAATATGCTCAAGCAATTTCATACTCGACCTGAACATCTACAAGCTATTTTTCATGAACTAGATGACACTTTCAGACCTACATGTCACTATTCTAATTTATCCGTTATCCAGGAAGAAGAATCTTCTTTTCCTGAGGTACAGTTAGCTTTACCTGTACCTGTAGTACAATCTAGCGAATCTTGGCGGGACGTAACCATCTCTTCGTCGGTTACACCGCAACAGCATCAAAAGATTGCTGATCTTCTACAATCTTATCCAGATGTGTTGACCGATGTTCCAGGTCGCACATCAGTCATTAGTCATGACATCACTCTTAATGATGATACTCCAATTCGGGTACATCCTTATTCTGTTCCTCTACACTTTCTTACTAAAACTACTAAGGAACTTGAACAGATGTTATCTTTAGGAATTATCGAAACTAGTAATTCCCCATTTTCTTCTCCATTAGTTATTGTCCGAAAGAAGGACAATAACATTAGACTATGCGTCGACTATAGAAAATTAAATGCACAAACGATAGTTGATAGCGAACCACATCCACTTCTCGATGACTTACTGCCACGTCTATCGACAGCAACTATATTCACTAAGATAGACTTAACTAAAGGTTATTGGCAGATACCACTAACCGAAAAAGCTAAATACTACACAGCGTTTTCAACTCCGCTAGGTCTATACCAGTGGAATGTGATGCCTTTTGGGCTTGTTAACGCTCCAGCTACCTTTGTTCGCATGATGCGACACATTTTTTCAGGTAGACCGGACATTATTACATATATAGACGACATATGCTTATTTAGTTCATCTTTTGAGGAGCATTTTTTGGGTCTTGGATACGTTTTTGATACCTTGAGAAGGTACAAGTTAACTGCTAAACCTACAAAATTACAGGTAGCATTTCATGAGATCACTTTTTTGGGTCACATTATTGGAGCTGGATATATCCGAACACTACCCAGTACAGTTTCAAAAATTTTAAACATTTCCGTTCCTCAAACGAAGAAACAAGTGAGAAGCTTGTTAGGTCTAGTCCAATATTACAGTAGATTCGTACCTAACTTGTCATCCATCACGGCTGTATTGTCCTCATTACTAAAGAAAGACATGCCAGTGAAGGTGACATGGACTGACGAATGTGACAGAATTTTTCGGCAAATAATTTGTATATTATATTTTCAAATCCACCTATTTTGAGACTAATTGATGCTTCTAAAAAGTTCATTCTTCGTACAGATGCGAGTAACTACGGAATTGGCGCATGTTTGCTCCAATACCATGATGACCATCCTCCACCCAAACCTGTACGTGTCACGAAAACTGAAACCACCTGAAGTGAAGTACTCAACTGTTGACCGCGAACTTCTTAGCCGTCGTGTGGGCGATAACCAAACTTGAAAAATTTCTACTGGGAGCCCCTTTCGTAGTACAAACGGATCAGAGGGCTGTAGCATCACTACAACGAGCAAATCACAAAAGTCCAAAGTTGACCAGATTCGCTATACTCCTTCAACCTTTCGAGTTTTCAATCGAGTACATCACGGGATCCGACAACATCTTGGCAGATACTTTATCTCGAAATCCTAATGATGTCGATTCCTAATTTACGTTGTTTGTCGCAAAGACAATACTATTCACAGAGAAACTTAATCAAAGGACATAGCACTATCGTTGCTTTTTGACACATAAATGAACCATTGACTCAACTGCTACCTAAAGGCAGATTATACGCAAAGTGACTGCAATCAATTGACACTATATTCGTCTTTACGCCTGGACTCTCCTGGTTTACATTCGTCACAACACTGTTTCAAAACACTTCGGAGATAATGAATGACATTCCATTCGAACTAATTCGTTATATAACTTGATTCAGAATGCTTGAACATTTTGTCTAATGGAAATTCAAAGATCAAGACTACGAATGGATCTTCATATCCAATGTTAATTACTTTTAATTTATTCTTTAAAACTAATCCACATTAAAATGACAAGTGAGTTGAATTTTAAAAAAAAATGAATGAAACTTAAAAAAATGAAAGAAAGAAAAGAAAACTCACACAATTCTTTGATTATATTCTTAGAATTACATGATTATATTGCATATTTAATAATTATGTCAATACATCACATACTATTGTTTAAAGTAGTTGGATAGGTATTAATAACTTAATACTACACTTACTTGATGTTCAACACACATAACTTAGTTAAAGTTATACATCATTTTTTTTTTCCTTCAACTTTATTCTTTATTCGTTATTATGTCTTTCTTTAACAGATCCTCTCATTTTTCTTACATTAGATTTTCAACAACTTATTCTTATTCCATACCTAGTATAGTTAATTAGTTTAATTTTAACACTTTAGATTACTCTGACATGACATTTTATCACGACATATTTTAAGTTAATTAATTATTTAATTAGAGATCAACATTACCATTCTTTTTTAGTTCTTATTACCATTTATATTTATGTATGATATAAATAATTAATATATTACATGACTGTTAGTTAGTCGACATGACCACGACATTGGTTCTAGACAGAACGTCGTAGGCCATATGCCGCAATTTTGTTAAATTTTTTTTGATTTTGATATTGTTAACATTTTGGTATTCAGTCAGATGGGTTTTTTTTTTAAAAATCTATCTAATAGATTTTTTTTCCCCCAGTGGACAGGGAATTGTTACGGTATTTTATTGGCATGGTCTGCTAGAGGTTAGCAGCATAAGATTAATAGGTGACCACGTTTAATATAATGTAAATAATTGTTAGTTTAGTGTACGCGATACACACGATTGATTATGACGTGTGTGCGTTGGTATGTCACGCACCGTGACTAGGTTACCACACCCCTTTCTTAGATGACCGTCAAACGGATAAGACGTGTCATTATATTCATGCAGTGTCGGGCATGGAGTGCCACACAGATTGTATTATAATTAATGATGGACATGGGTCAGTCCAATGTTATGATTTGGAAGAAGAATGCTACAGGTTAGTAAGTGACTAAACCTAAGTCGAGATAGATTTATAATTATTGACGAACGCATAATCTCACTGTCGGTCGCTGGGATCACCAGCCACGCGTGCATACAGTTATGTCGTTCTGTCTATTTGTTATTTGACACGGACTGAATTGAAGATAATCATAATTCAAGGAAGGAACAGAACTTTATATATTTATGCTTCATGACAACCATTGTTTGAAATATTGTCTATAATCTTCGATGTAATAAATATTTGTGGACTCATGAAGGACTTATCCATTATTGAATGTCAGAGGTTCAACCGTCAGTATTATGGATACAAATCTTAACACCACCACTTGCGAAACTAACCACCTATCAGCACGATGCTCTACAATAATCATGGTTGACTAATTCTCCCCGCAATAACATAACACGCAACCTTCCAACGAGAAAACCGTTGGATCCTTACACCACAACAATAAGAGGCGTATCGCCACAACCAGGAATAAACACTAGGACGTTATACAAAAGCCCGGACGTTACAGTATGGACATTACATAAACTACAGAAGTTCTTGGTGGGTACACATTTTAAATTATACACTGATCAAAAAGCCCTCACATATTTACAGACTTTTAAATCGACTAATGCACGTCTCACCCGATGGGCGCTACAAATGCAGGGGTATGATTTTGACGTTTTACCAATAGCAGGAAAGGACAATGTCCTAGCTGACACTCTCTCTAGAGTTATGTAATAACAATAATTACTTATTTATTCATATTGTTATTACTGACATTATTTTTTTTCCTTTAAAATCTAGATAGATATCATTTAATCTCGCTTAACATTATAATTGCCAGACTGAAAACTAAGTTTTCAGTTGTTCGAGGGGGGGTAATGTGGCGCCGGCTAATGCACGCCACACGCTAGAAAATATATAGGATTTTGGTGCTGATGAGCGCTGCACGATAGTAATTTGTCGATATGTGTATTGCGCACATGACGTGAGCAGTGTGGAAAAAGATGGACAGAGCGTGTGTTGACCCTGAATGGGCGACTTGTGTATGTGTATTCTACCCAATGGTAGAAATATGGGAAATTTAAAAGAGAAGTGTCTTGAAACATATTAATGTTTATTAAATACAACAGAAGGTAGGAATAGGAATGAGGTAATGTTTATATGGACCTACGGATTATAGGAGTTGCTGAATCTACCTAATTATGCATGCTGTGTAATGATGTATTGTCTACGTGAATAATAAATGGAATGTTACTAAAATATCCAGCTGTTATATTGATCGTTGTGTGGAATCTTCGAGTCATAGAAAGTATCGTTAATGAACTATTGTGGCTGTCCTGAATCTTGTGGACCTATGCTATATAAACCTAGACACAGTGTGAAAACGAGCACAAACAATCAACTGAAGAATATAAACTTTTAACGCCACACAGAGGTTAAAGATCATGTTAACTGGACAGCAAACAGTAGACCAGAAGTTGAAGATTCTACAAACTGGACAGCAGAAAGTAGCCCAGAGAACAAAGGTCCTGCTAACTGGACAGCAAAGCGAGGCTCAGAAGTAGACGATCATGCTAACTGGACAGCAAACTGTAGTTCAGAGGTCAAAGGTCCTGGTAACTGGACAGCAAACAGTAGACCAGAGGTCGAAGATCCTGCTAACTGGACAGCAAACAGTAGACCAGAGGTCGAAGATCCTGTTAACTGGACAGCAAACAGTAGACCAGAGGTCGAAGATCCTGTTAACTGGACAGCAAACAGTAGACCAGAGGTCGAAGATCCTGCTAACTGGACAGCAAACAGTAGACCAGAGGTCGAAGATCCTGCTAACTGGACAGCAAACAGTAGCCCAGAGGTCAAAGATCCTGCTAACTGGACAGCAAACAGTAGCCCAGAAGTGGAAGATCCTGCTAACTGGACAGAAAACAGTAGCCCAGAAGTGGAAGATCCTGCTAACTGGACAGCAAACAGTAGCCCAGCGGTCGAAGATCCTGCTAAATGAACAGCAAACAGTAGCCCAGAGTTCAAAGATCCTGCTAACTGGACAGCAAACAATAGTCCAGAGGTCGAAGATCCTGCTAACTGGACAGCAAACAGTAGCCCAGAGGTCGAAGATCCTGCTAACTGGATAGCAAACAGTAGCCCAGAGGTCGAAGATCCTGCTAACTGGACAGCAAACAGTAGCCTAGAGGTGGAAGATCCTGCTAACTGGACAGCAAACAGTGGTACAGAGGTCGAAGATCCTGCTAACTGGACAGCAAACAGTAGCCCAGAGGTCGAAGATTCTGCTCACTGAACAGCAAACAGCCCAAAGGTGGAAGATCCTGCTAACTAGACAGCAACAGTAGCCCAGAAGTGGAAGATCCTGCCTACTGGACAGCAAACCTTAGCCCAGAGGTCGAAGGTCCTGCTAACTGGACAGCAAACAGTAGCCCATAAGTGGAAGATCCTGCTACCTGGACAGCAAACCGTAGCCCAGAGGTCTAAGATCCTATTAACTGGACAGCAAACAACCCAGAGGTGGAAGATCCTGCTAACTGGACAGCAAACAGTAGCCCAGAGGTCGAAGATCCTGCTAACTGGACAGCAAACAGTAGACCAGAGGTCGAAGATCCTGCTAACTGGACAGCAAACAGTAGCCCAGAAGTGGAAGATCCTGCTAACTGGACAGCAAACAGTAGCCCAGAGGTGGAAGATCCTGCTAACTGGACAGCAAACAGTAGACCAGAGGTCGAAGATCCTGTTAACTGGACAGCAAACAGTAGACCAGAGGTCAAAGATCCTGCTAACTGGACAGCAAACAGTAGCCCAGAGGTCAAAGATCCTGCTAACTGGACAGCAAACAGTAGACCAGAGGTCGAAGATCCTGTTAACTGGACAGCAAACAGTAGCCCAGAGGTCAAAGGTCCTGCTAACTGGACAGCAAAAATGAGTCCAGAAGTGGAAGATCCTGCTAACTGGACAGCAAACAGTAGCCCAGAGGTCGAAGATCCTGCTAACTGGACAGCAAACAGTAGCCCAGAGGTCGAAGATTCTGCTAACTGGACAGCAAACAGTAGCCCAGAGGTCGAAGATCCTGTTAACTGGACAGCAAACAGTAGACCAGAGGTCGAAGATCCTGCTAACTGGACAGCAAACAGTAGCCCAGAAGTGGAAGATCCTGCTAACTGGACAGCAAACAGTAGCCCAGAGGTCGAAGATCCTGCTAACTGGACAGCAAACAGTAGCCCAGAAGTGGAAGATCCTGCTAACTGGACAGCAAACAGTAGCCCAGAGGTCAAAGGTCCTGCTAACTGGACAGCAAACAGTAGACCAGAGGTCGAAGATCCTGTTAACTGGACAGCAAACGGTAGCCTAGAGGTTTAAAATTCTGCTAACTGGACAGCACACAGTAGAGAAGTGGTCGAAGATCCTGTTAACTGGACAGCAAACAGTAGACCAGAGGTCGAAGATCCTGTTAACTGGACAGCAAACAGTAGACCAGAGGTCGAAGATTCTGCTAACTGGACAGCAAACAGTAGCCCAGAGGTCAAAGGTCCTGCTAACTGGACAGCAAAACGTAGCCCAGAAGTGGAAGATCATGCTAACTGGACAGCAAACAGTAGCCCAGAGGTCAAAGGTCCTGGTAACTGGACAGCAAACAGTAGACCAGAGGTCAAAGATCCTGTTAACTGGACAGCAAACAGTAGACCAGAGGTCGAAGATCCTGCTAACTGGACAGCAAACAGTAGCCCAGAGGTCAAAGGTCCTGCTAACTGGACAGCAAACAGTAGACCAGAGGTCGAAGATCCTGTTAACTGGACAGCAAACAGTAGACCAGAGGTCGAAGATCCTGCTAACTGGACAGCAAACAGTAGCCCAGAAGTGGAAGATCCTGCTAACTGGACAGCAAACAGTAGACCAGAGGTCAAAGATCCTGTTAACTGGACAGCAAACAGTAAAGAAGAGGTCGAAGATCCGGTTAACTGGATAGCACACATTAGACCAGAGGTCGAAGATCCTGCTAACTGGACAGCAAACAGTAGCCCAGAGGTCAAAGATCCTGCTAACTGGACAGCAAACAGTAGACCAGTGGTCGAAGATCCTGCTAACTGGACAGCAAACAGTAGACCAGAGGTCGAAGATCCTGCTAACTGGACAGCAAACAGTAGCCCAGATGTCGAAGATCCTGCTAACTGGACAGCAAACAGTAGCCCAGAAGACGAAGATCCTGTATACTGGACAGCAAACAGTAGCCCAGAGGTCGAAGGTCCTGCTAACTGGACAGCAAACAGTAGCCCAGATGTCAAAGATCCTGCTAACTGGACAGCAAACAGTAACCAAGAGGTCGAAGATCCTGCTAAATTGACAGCAAACAGTAGTCCAGAGGTCGAAGATCCTGTTAACTGGACAGCAAACAGTAGACCAGAGGTCGAAGATCCTGCTAACTGGACAGCAAACAGTAGCCCAGAGGTCGAAGATCCTGCTAACTGGACAGCAAACAGTAGCCCAGAGGTCGAAGATCCTGTTAACTGGACAGCAAACAGTAGACCAGAGGTCGAAGATCCTGCTAACTGGACAGCAAACAGTAGCGAAGAGGTCGAAGATCCTGCTAACTGGACAGCAAACAGTAGACCAGAGGTCGAAGATCCTGCTAACTGGACAGCAAACAGTAGCCCAGAGGTCGAAGATCCTGCTAACTGGACAGCAAACAGTAGCCCAGAGGTCGAAGATCCTGTTAACTGGACAGCAAACAGTAGCCCAGAGATCGAAAATTCTGCTAACTGGACAGCAAACAGTAGACCAGAGGTCAAAGATCCTGTTAACTGGACAGCAAACAGTAAACCAGAGGTCGAAGATCCTGCTAAATGGAAAGCAAACAGTAGCCCAGAGGTCGAAGATCCTGCTAACTGGACAGCAAACAGTTCTTCGAAAGATCCTGCTAACTGGACAGCAAACGACCAGAGGTCGAAATCCAGTAAGTGGACCAATCACGCCCAGTGGTCGAAGATCCTGCTAACTAGACAACAACAAATTGATTCCACTTTGCACGGTCGGTGGCCATCCTTCGTACAGTGCCCCAACTCTGGTTTATAATTTGCATCTCAGCCTCCACAGTCCTCCGCCAAGTTGTTTTTGGTCGGACTCTCCTTCGCTTTCCTTCAGGGGTCCAAAACATAGCTGTTCTTGTGATGGCATCGGGGTCTCTTCTGAGGACATGACCAACCCAGCCTGTTAATTGGACAGCAAATAATAGCCCAGAGGTCAAAAATTCTGCTAACTGGACATGACCCAGTAGAGAAGTGGTCGAAGATCCTGTTAACTGGACAGCAAACAGTAGACCAGAGGTTAAAGATCCTGTTAACTGGACAGCAAACAGTAGACCAGAGGTTGAAGATTCTACAAACTGGACAGCAGACAGTAGCCCAGAGAACAAAGGTCCTGCTAACTGGACAGCAAAGCGAGGCTCAGAAGTAGACGATCATGCTAACTGGACAGCAAACAGTAGTTCAGAGGTCAAAGGTCCTGGTAACTGGACAGCAAACAGTAGACCAGAGGTCAAAGATCCTGTTAACTGGACAGCAAACAGTAGACCATATGTCGAAGATCCTGCTAACTGGACAGAAAACAGTAGCCCCGAGGTCAAAGGTCCTGGTTTCATGACAGCAAACATTAGACCATATGTCGAAGCTCCTGCTAACTTGACAGCAAACAGTAGCCCAGAGGTCACAAGTCCTGCTAACTGGACAGCAAACAGTAGCCCAGAAGTGGAAGATCCTGCTAACTGGACAGCAAACAGTAGCCCAGAGTTCAGAAGTCCTGCTAACTGGACAGCAAACAGTAAACGAGATGTCGAAGATCCTGTTAATTGGACAGCAAATAATAGCCCAGAGGTCAAAAATTCTGCTAACTGGACATGACCCAGTAGAGAAGTGGTCGAAGATCCTGTTAACTGGACAGCAAACAGTAGACCAGAGGTTAAAGATCCTGTTAACTGGACAGCAAACAGTAGACCAGAGGTTGAAGATTCTACAAACTGGACAGCAGACAGTAGCCCAGAGAACAAAGGTCCTGCTAACTGGACAGCAAAGCGAGGCTCAGAAGTAGACGATCATGCTAACTGGACAGCAAACTGTAGTTCAGAGGTCAAAGGTCCTGGTAACTGGACAGCAAACAGTAGACCAGAGGTCAAAGATCCTGTTAACTGGACAGCAAACAGTAGACCATATGTCGAAGATCCTGCTAACTGGACAGAAAACAGTAGCCCCGAGGTCAAAGGTCCTGGTATCTTGACAGCAAACAGTAGACCAGAGGTCGAAGATCCTGTTAACTGGACAGCAAACAGTAGACCAGAGGTCGAAGATCCTGCTAACTGGACAGCAAGCAGTAGCCCAGAGGTCGAAGATCCTGCTAACTGGACAGAAAACAGTAGCCCCGAGGTCAAAGGTCCTGGTATCTTGACAGCAAACAGTAGACCAGAGGACGAAGATCCTGCTAAATGGACAGCAAACAGTAGACCAGAGGTCGAAGATCCTGCTAACTGGACAGCAAGCAGTAGCCCAGAGGTCGAAGGTCCTGCTAACTGGACAGCAAACAGTAGACCAGAGGTCGAAGATCCTGTTAACTGGACAGCAAACAGTAGACCAGATGTCGAAGATCCTGCTAACTGGACAGCAAACAGTAGCCCAGAGGGGTAAGATCCTACTAACTGGACAGCAAACAGTAACCCAGCGGTTGAAGATTCTGCTAACTGAACAGCTAGCAGCCCAGAGATGGAAGAACGTGCTAACTGGACAGCAAACAGTAGTCATGCGGTGGACGGTCCTGCTAACTGGACAGCAAAATGTAGCTCAGAGGTCGAAGATCCTGCTAACTGGACAACAAACAGTAGCCCAGAGGTCGAATATCCTGCTACCTGGACAGCAAACAGTAGACCAGAGGTCGAAGATCCTGTAAACTGGACAGCAAACAATAGCCCAGAGGTCGAAGATTGTGCTAAGTTAACAGCAAACTGTAGACCAGAAATGGGAGATCCTGCTAACTGGACAGTAAACAGTAGCCAAGAGGTCTAAGATCCTGCTAACTGGACAGCAAACAGTAGCCCAGAGATCGAAAATTCTGCAAACTGGACGGCAATTAGTAGACCAGAAGTCGAAGATTCTGCTAACTGGACATCAAACAGTATCCCATAGGTCAAAGGTCTGGCTAACTGGACAGCAAAACGTAACCCAGAAGTGGACCATCATGCTAACTGGACAGCAAACAGTAGCCCAGAGGTCAAAAGTCCTGGTAACTTGACAGTAACAGTAGATCAGAGTTCGAAGATCCTGTTAACTTTACAGCAAGCAGTAGACCATACGTCGAAGATCCTGCTAACTGGACAGCAAACAGTAGCCCAGAGGTCAAAGATCTTGCTAACTGGACAGCAAACAGTAGCCCAGAAGTGGAAGATCCTGCTAACTGAAAAGAAAACAACAGCCCAGAAGTGGAAGTTCCTGCTAACTGGACAGCGAACAGTAGCCCAGCGGTCGAAGATCCTGCTAACTTGACAGCAAACAGTATCCCAGAGTTCGAAGATCCTGCTAACTGGACAGCAAACAATAGTCCAGAGGTCGAAGATCCTGCTAACTTAACAGCAAACAGCCCAGAGGTGGAAGATCCTGCTAACTGGACAGCAAACAGTAGAACAGAGGTCGAAGATCCTGTTAACTGGACATCAAACAGTAGCCCAGAGGTCAAAGGTCCTGCTAACTGGACAGTAAACAGTAGACCAGAGGTCGATGATCCTGTTAACTGGACAGCAATCAGTAGACCAGAGGTCGAAGATTCTGCTAACTGGACAGCAAACAGTAGCCCATAGGTCAAAGGTCCTGCTAACTGGACAGCAAAACGTAACCACAAGTGGAAGATCCTGCTAACTGGACAGAAAACAGTAGCTTAGAACTGAAAGATCCTGCTAACTGGACAGCAAACAGTAGCCCAGCGGTAGAAGATCCTGCTAAATGAACAGCAAACAATAGCCCAGAGGTCTAAGATCATGTGTGGCCGTGTACATAGTTGTTCCTTTGGAAACAGACCATATTCTTACAAGACAGAGGAAGCACAGACCACCCTATAATTTTATATTTTATGAGAAACAGAAAATAATAAATAGTGTCACATATTTAGGACAAAGAGTCGCTTCCACACGCCATTTCTAATAATTGGGTGATTTCCCCTGACCAATCGGATAGCTCAGATTTACCCCGGGGAAAGTGGAACAGGACGCCATTTTGGCAGTAGAATGAAAGAGCGCAACTCAAGAGGTCGTATCTGGTACAGCTCTACATATTTCTTAGTTTTGAGGAAATCAAACTACAACATTTATTATAAAATGTGTAATTCAGGACATTGAGTGTTATATATTTTCTCACTGGCGTAAGTAGTGACGATAGTTAAACATGTATTCTGAATAGAGCTCCCAACCCTAGTCGCAGCAGAACTAGGCTCGAGGATTTGAGTCAATTTGAAAAAAACAATGTCTTACACCTCAAATCAGGTAGAGTAGACTATTCTTGTGTTGGAAAGCATTTAACTCCAGGAATGCTTATGACAATAAAGAAATCAAGGACAAATCTGAGGAGATGGGTAAATGTAGTCGAACCTAAAATAAGACTGTAACTTAAAGGAAGGAACACGGAGGAATGAGAAGGTTCGCCATATTTGACAATTGAGTAGGCCTACGAGACAAAGATGCAAAAAGGGATTTTTGCATCGATGAAAGCATCTGATGAGATGATAAAACTTTATTATGCTTATTATTGTAAAAATGTTCTGAATTCCAGACTTTGTTGAAATTTTAAGTTTCATGCTGAAAGATATTAAAAGTTTTGCATGAAATCGAACGCTGTTGAGAAGGTGAATTACTACAGTTTTGAGATCTAGATAAGAAATCTGTCTATTTCAATTAAATTCGCTACATCAACACCTAAGAGAAGAAAATCGAACCTGGTAACACAAATTTAAGAGAGAAATCTAAATCTCTGGTGATTAGGCCAGTTAAACATCTGCTCTCTGTAAAGTAAATTGAAAATACTGCATATACCGGCACTGCCACATGTTGGTAATATGGTGCCCGTGACCACTTCTCTTTGATAAAGCGAATAACTAGCGATCATAGACCATGGACGATTTACTACAAAATTTTCAACAGCTGGGTGTGGAACAACAACAACCACAGAACCAACCCGTAAATACACAACCACTGCAGCCCCAGGACAGACAAAATATGGAAGGACCAACAATAATAGCGCTACGGCAAATTACTGAAACCCTACAGAAAAATGACAACTACGCGAAATTCACACAAGTTAGATCCATTGTTCAGCCGTTCGATGGCAACAAGAAAAAAATTCAGAAGATGGTTGTCCGACATGGAAAAATTTGCGGCACTAGCAGAGGCAACAACGGATGAAGAGAAAAAGAAAATCGCTCTGTTAGGTTCTGATTCGTACGTGACTGATTTTTTAAGAAGGAGGTCCCAGCAGTACCCCACAGAAACCTACGAGTCCCTAAAAAAAGAGCTCACCCAGAGATATGGGGAAATCATAGACAAAATGCATGCTTGGTCAGTCCTTAGAAGCATGAAACAGGAAAGAGATGAATCGGTACAACTTTTTGGAGATCGATTCCTCAATATGGCAGAAGAGGCATTTTGCGGAGAAATCCCTACCACACCTGATGTAGAAATACAGTTAGTGGGGATATTTGCCGATGGCCTTAGAGCGGAAAATATCAGAAGGCATCTTATTAGAAAAGACACCAAGACTATTGCTGAAACAATCCAAGCAGCAATACAGGAGGAAAATCTTCACCGAAGGTTCCAACAAAGAGCAGGTAGGGAACCCCGACCAGAATATAGGGACTATGATGAGCATGAGCCTATGGAAGTTGACCATACCAGGAGGCAATGGACTCGCCCACGACAACGTGATGATAGACCCCGCAATTATAGACCCCCCACACAGAGGCAAAACGACGTCAATAATGTCAATACAAACGGATGCTTCACATGCGGTAGGCTCGGACATGGTTACAAGTCCTGTAGCGCAAATTACAATCATGCACCATCCAGAAGAGGAGGTTACCAACCACAACAACCCGCACCACCCCCACGTGATTACACCAGAAATCAGTATACCAGAGGCGCACCTCAACCCCTCATGCGTCAGGGAAACGGCCGCGCCACTCACTAAACAGGACCGTTAGTGAGGGCAACAATCACAGAAACTGGTCCAAAACAAAAGAAACAACACAGAACATAAATTGTCAAGTGGGCCCATCCAGTAAAATACAATATGAAGAAATGTTGCATGATGGAACTAAAATACATCCGGACCCCAGTTCCTGCATCATGTCTATACAGGGCCAACAATATAGGGCACTGGTAGATACAGGAGCATCCATCAGCCTTATTAGGTTCCAGCTGTTCAAGAGGATCCAACACTTAGTACGATTTCAACCGTCCAAAACACACCTAGCTTCAGTCACATGACAAAGACTAAATTCAGTTGGGACAGCATGGCTAAAATTTTCCTTAGGCGAAACAAACTTTGAACACCCATTTGTCATTACAAAGGACATGTCTAGAAATTTTATCCTAGGGAGAGATTTCTTTAACAAACACAAAGTTCGAATATACTATGACCTCCAGAAAATCAAAGTCAACAATACATACATAGATCTCCAGGACGATATCCACATAGCGTCTTTGGTAAGGCTGACAGCTCCCATAACGGTGGCTCCAAACTCCCTGGTCATAGCAAAAGGCAGAGTAAAAAATTCTGAGTACATAACACCAGGGCAATCAATTCAAGTACAGCCCCTAGCAGAAGAAAGCATTATTGATGACCCATTGTTGCAAATTACAGAGGGAATCGCTGAAGTCTCGAAGTCCAGAGATTTCCCCATCATGATATTGAATATGTCAGGAAAAACTACCACTATAAAAAGAGGCACAGTTGTAGCGCAAGTGGATACGTCAACAATAAGACAAACCAAAACCAATAGAGACCATCCACAAATTGTCTCAACCACTCCCACTGGACATAATGCACGAAATCGCAGTACAAATAACCATAGTACACGGAAAGTAAACAGTTATAAGGCTTATGCAGAAAAAGGCAGTAACATCAGTCACAGCTATGTTACACCACAGCATACCCTACCCAGATGGCAGAAACGAACCAGTCCATACATAAGAAGAGAAAGGCCACAGTATGAAAATGACTATAATTACTCATTCTTGCGCCCCAGCACACCAAGAGAAAAGATGAAGTGCTGTATATCACAGAGTAACAGAGAAACAGAAATTGTCTTGCCAGGAGGATATCCAAAGCGACAAGACAGTGATACATGCCCCATGGAGTATCAATATAACTCAAAAACAGGTGGATATGATAAAGTCCCAAAACCAATTGAAATTTCCGAAGAAAAGGAAGAATTCTTATATGACTATACCACAGGAGGATACTATAGCAGCAAAGTTGGAAACAGAAAGAATGAAAAATTTTCGCCCAGGGAAAGAAGACAGCCCTATAGCACAAACAGAAGAAATACAGTAACGTACGCGGATAAGCGCAGTTACGGCAGAAATAATCAGAAAAAATGGCACAACAACGACTACCCCAGAAATATAATAAGAAATGAATATACAGTAAATGCAGTGACAAATGGAAATGCACACAGTACATGGCAGAGGAGACAGTACCAAGCACAGCCCAATGAACGGCAAAGAACTACGCAAAAGAAAGCCACATACCAGGAGCAGAGATTTTCACAAGATGCAAGAAAAATGTCCCAAAATTATGGGAATGAAACGGAGGCATCAAGACAGACCAGAGATATCATAGCAGATCATAAATACAGAGAGAGAATAGCTCAGTTACTTGCAACCCTGAATGCCACAGAAGATAATAAGCAACGTTTGAAAACGTTTGTAGAAAAGCACCAGGATGTATTCGCACTCAATGACATGGAATTAGGCAGAACTAACACTGTCAAAATGGACATTCAAACAACCACAGAGGAGCCAATACATATGAAACCCTATCATACGCCCTTGAAAAACAGAGAACTCGTGGAAAGGTCTATAAATGAAATGCTACAGGCAGGAATCATCGAAAGATCCCGTTCCCAATGGTCCTCACCCATAGTGATCGTAACAAAGAAAGACGGCTCCAGTCGCTTTTGCTGCGACTACCGTGCCCTTAACAAAATCACAAAAGTCATTTCCTACCCCCTCCCCAGGATAGACGATCTACTTGCGACGTTAGGAAAGTCTACATACTTTACCACACTTGATGCAAGGTCAGGCTTTTGGTGCATCCCCATGACACCTGAGGCAAAACAGAAATCCACATTCTGTTCACATATGGGAAGCTTTTTTTTGGAATGTTATGCCATTTGGTCTAAAAGGATCTCCAGCAACATATATGTCACTCATGGATGAAGTGTTAAAGGGTCTACATCCATTTGCCCTGGCATACATAGACGATATCCTGATACATACCGCAGGCACGATGGAAGACCACCTCCGCAAGGTTGAAACAGTGTTTGATAGACTCAGGCATCACCAAATAAAGTTAAAACTGTCGAAGTGTGAGTTTCTAAAGACAGAAACAAAATATTTAGGCTTTGTCATCAATAGACATGGCGTCAGACCTGATGAAGATAAAGTCAAAGCCATAAGAGAAATGCCTAGCCCCAAGACGGTGAGACAAACACGCTCGTTTATTGGTACAATAGGGTACTATAGGCGCCACATCATCAATTTCTCCAGAGCAGCAGAGCCTTTGATAGCCCTTACCCGCAAGTATGCACGCTTCAAATGGACAGAAGACTGCCAGAGATCCTTTGAGTATCTTAAAAATGCCCTAACCACCATCCCACTGCTTGGACATCCAGATATTTCTCAGCCCATGATACTATACGCCGATGCCTCAGATAACGCAATTGGTGCTTGTTTGGTCCAACCTGTACTAGAAGATGAAACACCCATCCTACCAAACATTCCAAATGAGAAACCCATTGCATTCCTATCCCACGCATTGTCAAAGTCACAAAAACGGTGGACCACCACTGAGAAAGAAGCATATGCTATTCACTATGCAGTACAAAAGTTTGACTTTTACGTCAGAGGAACTAAACTCATTATAAGAACTGATCATCAACCTTTGGTTAACTGGCTCACCAAAACACAAGAACAGCCAAAGAAGTTACAGACATGGGCAATGAATTTACAGTCCTACGACACCACTATCGAACATATCCCAGGCGAAATGAACACCTGTGCAGACCTCTTATCCAGGATTAAATATGATGATGAAACTGAAGTGAAAACAAATAGAGTCAAAAATGATGGCACATCCTCAGAGATTGACGATAATGCTAAAGAAATTAATGAAATTACTTCATCAAGTCGAAGAAGTACCTCAGATTCTGCCACTCAAGTAGAAGAAGAAAGCCAAGAGATGTTTGACATGAGAGTAGAACAAGCGAAAGATGCAGAAATTGTCAAGCTGCTCACATACGTGAAAGAAAACCCAACAAAAAGTAAAGATTTTACAGTACACCCAACGGATGGAACTCTATACTATATTGATCAGAAACAAGAAGGGACACTAAGAAAAGTCATTCCAGCACATCTAGTCCCAGAAGTATTGCTACAGTTTCATGATAACAACGGGCACATGGGAAGAGACAAAACAATTGATGTCATAAAGAAAAGGTATTATTGGCAAACTTTCTACAAGGACATTACAGAATATGTAGCCACCTGTAGAACATGTAAATTGAGAAACATGAAGCCACATTTAATTCCCCTTCAAGAAATGCAACCTTCCCATTACCCCATGCAAACAGTGAGCATTGACTTATCAGGTCCTTACCCACTCACCCAATCAGGCAACAAATACCTCCTGCACATAGTTGACCAATACTCTGTTTGGCCAGAAAGTTACCCACTCAGTGATGCCACATCGCAGTCCATCACGCAAATTTTTTTACAAGAATTCATTCCCAGGCATGGCTGTCCAAAACGAATCATTTCAGACAACGGTAAACAGTTTATAGGTAACCCATTTAAAGCCACCTTACACCAGCTGAATATTGAGCATACTACAACCACTTATTATTGCCCAAATGCAAATGGCAGAAATGAACGCATGCACGCCACCCTACATGATATTATTAGCAAATATATCAAGGGGAACCACCAATACTGGGACCTATACATTAACCAAGCTCTTGAAGCCATCCGAGTAAACGTGAACGATACCACAGGAATGTCACCCTTTCTCATGCTATACGGAAGAGAACCAAACTTTCCGTTAGACAACCTACTTCGCCCACAAAGAAAATACATGGGAGAAGACCCCATCGAAATAATCCTTCAAGAAAAGTATAAAGCTCACCAGATTGCACAACGAAATACGCAGAAGGCATTTCACAAGAAACAGAAACAACATGATAAATCAGCCAAGCTACCAACGTACAAAATAGGAGACAGAGTATACTACAAGAAACATGTACGCAGTTCAAAATTCGATGACCGATGGTTAGATGGCTACAAAATCATGAAACAAACAACTTCATTATTTGGAATGAAGAGAAACAACACCAAACAAAAGCTCACGTAAAACAAATAAAAATCGATAATCACCGGCCCATTCC
Organism: Oreohelix idahoensis; assembly: GCA_024509875.1. Taxonomy (NCBI): domain Eukaryota; kingdom Metazoa; phylum Mollusca; class Gastropoda; order Stylommatophora; family Oreohelicidae; genus Oreohelix; species Oreohelix idahoensis. Next base: position 138,048 of record JAMPIV010007773.1, read on the forward strand.
GCCTCTGACGACAAATACAAGACCAGTCAGAAAAGCCACCCTAAATTATAATCCATCCAGCACAGATTCGTCTGACATATCAGAGTCAGAGACGACAGACTCTGAATTTTACCAAGACGACCACATACCCAGACCACCCACCGATGCACTACATCGAGCAAGACAACAACGAGACTCGTCCGAAAGCGAAGAAGATATCCCACCACTTGAATTACGTAATAGACTACAAGACAGAGACCTGCGCATTAGAAATGAAGAAATCATGGCACAGATGTCACACGATGACAACACGAAAACACCTTATATCCACACTCAAACTTACTCCCGCAGTGATAAATCGTCAGCTGATACCTATCACACCCCCAGTTCAGGCAGTTCTAGTTTTAACACTAGTGAAAACCAAACACTGCTATACCACAAGAACAAGATTGCTCGTTCAAAACAATCAGATCCTGAAGAAACTATACCCAAGCAGATTGTTGAACCATATACCAGCGATCTTTATGGAGACGAAACAGAACAAGACAGCATAGCTTTGTCAGACCCCAACAAACATAATGACAGAAAAATGGTAGAATTATACCAACAAGAAACAGACATTGATACAGCTAGTTCCATTGAAACCAGTGATGCGGATAGTACATTATTTGTACCAGTCAGCTCCAGCGTCAAACGCGCCTATAAAACAGAATCTGATGACTCAATCCCTAGCAACAAAATTCCGCGTATACAGCACAACTATATCAGACGAAAGATTCTGAAGAAACGCAATCATGTTCCAAAACCAAGCCGAGAAGTGTTAGCCTCATCTCAACTAGTCAAAAACAACAGTGTGCAAATTACTGTGCCCATTGTAACCAGTGCTAACGTTCAGCACAACCAGGTCAGAAGAAAAAATCAAGGCGAAACATATACCTGCCTCAAAACCAACAGATGTTCCAGCCATACAAACCCTCACCACAGTAAAACCATCACCGCATTCGTCAATGTCCTCAGTGTCCCAACAATCAGCAAATGCAGTGTCGTCGCCTATCACACCCGTCACCACTGCTACTCAGTATGATGCTCGCCTAAGCAGTCGGGACATTGCAAGGTTAGAGATGGTGAAGGAACTAGCGAAGCTGTTCTGAAAAACACGCCCAGGTGTTTTATGTGTTCGCAAATCCGAACACGGTCATCGCATATGTGAACAAACCTTTTTAACAATGTACTAACTCTCCCCATGTACTCTATTTTCAGTTGTTGATAGTTCAAATGACTTGCTTACAGACTAAGATGTCAAAGCCTCACTGAGAAAGTTATTTTTTCCAGCCTTAGAATACGGATGAACAGAAAGAAATCAAGACCAGCACACGGAGGATTTTCTTTAGATAGCATAATTATGAAATAAAAATGTTAAAACAATTAATAACACACGGTGTTACGAGTTTACAGACACCCTTATTTAGTTACATACATTTTCTTAATATTTAGAATGCTACACAACTTTACCTATAACACATGTGTCACACTATTCTGTTGTAACATTCATCTCCACTTTTGTAACTGATCATATTCCACGCTCCATTCACCAGCATGATCTCTGATACTCCAACAATTTTTGTTGATACTGCCTATCACAAATACCCCAATGACATTTGCGCATGCTGAATTTCTGCAAATAAAGAATCCCTTGAGAGCATTAGTATATGCTAACCCCAGATTGAACACATTACACCTATTTGTTGATGATGCCTTTGCCCATGTTAAAGAAATAGCATTTGCACATGCTGACCTAGCAAATGAAATACCCCATTACCTCATGATAACCACTAATGACACATGAGATGAAGAAGCAACTGGTTATGTATGATGAAAATGCCATTTTATATTAAGGTGAAACTTTATGTTGTCACAACTGAGATTTTGTTGAAATGTTTATGCACAAAATCCCCCACATTAACATTGGAGGGATAATCTTAGTCTTTCGTGGTTACGAGATAAGACAAGGATATAATAAAATATTTGATGAATACCATGAAAAAAATCAGAGCAGATGATTGTTGCACATATGAGGACCATATTTGAAGTCATTATTGAAGGATTATCAGTAGACAAGAGACATAAATGAATTATGATAATCCCATGGAACCACAGGTACTAAGGACACAAAATGGAGATTAAATAATGGAGAAAAAAAAATAATGACTGAATAATTGCTACGCCCAGAGGTAAAGGAAATAGAGATGCATCCGCATTTTGGAGAAGATATTTTTTTTTGATTTTTGCTTATTGCCTTTGTAATATGAACATTGTTGTATAACAAATGACTATTCCTTATCACGAATTACAGAATGTTGTAAGATAGTTGGAATAAATTGACAATTTACTATACTCATAATATACCCAGAATTACAGGAGAGAAAATAAATAAATGATTGATGAAAGTGGACACACTGAGAATTGCTCACCCCGAGGATATTGGAAAAAAAAAAAAAAAAAAAAAAATAATGTTATCCCAAGGACAGACATGTCACAGATATATCATGGAGATTGGAAATGCAGCAAACTTGGTCAAGGACACCATGAAATAGACCCCCGCCCCACACTTAAGATAACTGACGGATGAGATTTTTGAATTATAAGTACCATAAGTCACCCATCTGGCTGTAGTCAGCGGGATGTTACAGGCACCACATAACTCTGACTAACCCTCGACCAGCGAAGGCAGAGTTGGTGTCGAAATTTTGCACATATGTAAAAAGTCATGTTTTGGTAAAGTCTAGACATTTATGTTAATAGTTCTATAAATGATTAGTTGATATATTGATGATAAATATTCGCAAATATAGTACATGGACAATTAATAAGGATATATTTCCAGTACAGAATAAGAGGAATAGGAAGGATCCACATTTTAAATATTGGAGCACCATGAGCGAGGAATTGGACTTATAAAGAAAATGGAAATGGTACACTGTATGCAAGGATAACCAGAAATAATATGGATAAATAGTAGTCAGAGTGCCAGGAACTTTGTCTTACGAGAATATTGTAGATTCCTCACGATCAATTGATTATTTTCTTCCTTTCTATGTCACATTTTTTTTTGAGTGATGACCCCAAAATTTTTTTTTCATCTCATATTGTCAAAAGTTCTTACATCTCAGTTGATAGTTCCAAAAAAAAATTGTTTGATGTGTTTTGCATAAAGGTATTGCTAGATAAGGTACATAGGGAGTTACTAAGGATGAATTCTCAAGATAACAGGAGGACTAGAATAGATACAATGATATTGGAACACCATAAATGATACATTGGTGTTAGAAAAAAAAAAAAGGAGACAAATATAAATTGTATACAAGGATGCCTCGAGAGTGACAACATGGATACATATTGTCAAGAGTATAAGCAGTTGTCTTAAAAGAGAAAATAAAGTAATACGGAACCCAATGTAGAAAATTCATGATGATTTGGAAACTATATTTTTCTTTTCCCTTATATTTCATAATATGATAGTAACACATTCGTCTGTTGGTTGCTGAATAATTTGATGTTTGAAAATTGATGTATGGGAAGTCAAAGAAGATCTTTGAAGAATAAAAATATATATAAAATAATATTTCTAGGAAAGAGTTCACAAAAAAATACTGTATTGACAGAAAAGAAGGAATGATTAGAAATAACTGACTAATGGACAGGATCACCACCAGACGCACGGATATTGGAGACAAACATCACATATTTTGAAGAAAAAAAAAAAAAATGTAATATAGAACATTTTCTACAGTGACGGACTTAGAACGAATTTATACACTTACCATTTAGAAAATGTCTATAACAAGGAAACATTCAGATAGATAAATAAGGATAAGCCATGAGGTTTTAATGCTTTTATTGTGAAAAATGATTACTTATAAAAATGATGCTGGTTGTATTATCGTCTGATAAATATGCATATTATGTTTAGAGATGTTTTCTACATGTAATAATGAGCAAGTGGCTCATTCACTGGAAAAAAAAAAGAAGAAGATGATGAGTACCCATGAAAACATTGGCTATTCTATGAAAGTGGATTGCCATTACCATAGGATTTAGAGATTTTGGACATTTCTTGGAATATTGCAGAGTACTTGGGAAATAGAATAAATAAGTACGCCAGAAAAAAAAAAAGATTTTTTTAGTACTTGCAGGCTTTTAATATGGAGCAAATAACAGTACAGAAAAGAGATAACACCCCTACCACATCCAAGAGAATGAAATCAACTATATTTTTGAATGAAATGTAATAGATTATGATAATCCAGCCAAGTTCTGCAAATAAGATAGTTTATTGTTCATTCCCCAGTGTTGCCACTCGTCACAATTTTTTTAGTGATGACCTTATGAGTGTTTTGCAGATTTTGTTGGGCAGTGTTGCCAATTTGTAAATTTGGTGAAAAATATTATAATGTGATGAATAAGTTACACTTTTTGAAGTTGATGTCCACTACTAGTTTTTTTTTACATAGCAGACGACCTCATATAGACATAGGACCCCAGTATAGGAATTAGATTAAATTTTTTGGAAATATTTTTGGACTTAGAAATTTTTGGGGATGGATTTTTGTTATTGATAGTACTCAAATGTCTCCCTACGGGATACATTTGCGGAGCCCCGGGATCTATATGTGGCCGTGTACATAGTTTTTCCTTTGGAAACAGACTATATTCTTACAAGACAGAGGAAGCACAGACCACCCTATAATTTTATATTTTATGAGAAACAGAAAATAATAAATAGTGTCACTGTTACGTACATTTATTACCTAAGGGGGGTAGTCGTCGGTCCTACCAAATGTACGCACCAGTCTTGAGATAGTTATATTATTTGTGCGTTCGATTGATTCACGCACTGACGTGCACAATGCTGTGTGAGTTGCTTTGGACGCACGTGTAACCTAGTTGAGTAGTTTGTGACGTCAGGTTTTGAAGTGGAAACATGGAACTGGCTTGTGTCCATGATTGTAATTTTATATTGTGTATCCAATGGCATGTTGAAGGAAGCCATTTATTATTGTGATTTGTATTGGTCTTCAGGTCGAAGCCAATCGCAGTTATGTCACGTAAGTTATCGCCCACTTCTTATTTTAATGCTGCATAAAAAAGGCCGCTCTACTACTAATCTAGCGGGAATTTTATCATTCCTAGAATGGATCTACAGAGTCGCTTGCCTTTTAGATTTGGATCGTAGACGGAGAATTCCTACGAGTAGAAGAAGTTATATTGTTTACCTTATGCACATGTTTTAAATGCCGTACATGCTTCAATGCCAAAGTCGTGGCATGGATGTAAAGAGAGGGTAGCCAACTGAAAGCCTTTAACTGATAGGATTATCGTATATGACTTTGTGTGAAATTATATGATGTACAACGCTATGTAGGATGAACGTCTGGGAATTTTAACAAATGTAATATGGAAGATTTCATCCCAGAGTATGAATACGTTACCATGATAGACGTCCTTGAAAGAAGGTCAACGGTCGTGACTGAGAAGGATATTATACGGTAACAGTTTTGTAATCCTTAGTCTATGGACAGAGGTCTTTACTAGAAGAGAATCTTCAGGAACTTTAGCAGCAATAATTAATATGTTGTCGTGTGATCTTTGCGCCTGTGACGATGTCCGTCTTGTCCACTTCGTGTCCTGGTGAATAAAATCTATGTAAAGTTACCAACGACTTGTGTGCTGCCAATACTTGACCAGTTCACCCAATTCAAGATACTTGTTGGTTTTCGTTTGAAAAAACATTGTTGACATTTATTCCATTGTAACCATTCGCGTTTCAATTCATCACTATGAAAACGACACCAACAATAACTGGTAGGCCAGTGCGGTCTGGAAGTAATTTCAGGAACGTACCCATCCAATTGATCGTTTGAAAAGAAGAATTTTTACTTTCAAGGCGACATCATCTCAATTTGGATCCTAGCGGGATATGAATCAAAATCAACTCAAATGCTCAAAGTCTTCAATCAACCTCCACGTCAAGTTTCACAGTGACTGATTACTTGGAGATCATCTCTTCATCATTATTGCGTGCGAGCTGTAATCTAGATAAGCAGAACGAAGTATTTTATCTGTAGACGTACATCCACGGAGACGAGGCACATTGATTTTTTACCTGCACGCGAGATGAGTATAGCGTGTTGTCGTTGTACGCTTTATTACAATTAGCTGTGCCTTAAATGTCCATATATATATATTTTCTATGTTATGTGTTATGTTTTTGTGTATTCTTCGCGGGAGGTTGGGAGGTAGATCTGACGAACGAGATCCATCTCGAAGCCAATTCGGGCTCTTCGTCAGACGTTCTGTAGGACATTATTTTGCAGACTTCCCGCAGTGGAATGTTCCTACGCGTGAGCGTAGAAGGATTCTAGGTCCACTGTGTCTGGTGGTCTGTGACACCTGTCTGTTTTAGCTGTAGTGTCACGTTTACTTGTTGTTTTTGGTAGCTATTTTTACTTGTACCTTAGTTTCATAATGTATTTTGTATGTGATTATTGTCCATCTCACCTTTCCTGTCGTTCAGTTTTTTACAAAACCTATGTTTTTTACACTGTGTTGTCCATTGTCTTGTGCATTATTTAATCGCAGTTATCATCGTAATTCTTTACGACATTCCATTTTAGTTTCTCATTTTATTTTAATTGGATTTCTGCGAACGTCTTCGTTTGTTTTGAATATCTTGTCGTGTCATTATTGTGCTATTGTCTGTCACATTACTGCTTTCACACCATTACATGTTATAAATTACATTATTAATTATTAATATTATTGCCTATTATATAAATTGATTTTACCGTTCTAGAACAGGAACGAAGAACACTAGTTGTAGTAACACTTTTAAATAGTATTATTACATAATAATCTTGAAATGGCTACCTTAGACTATTTCATTAAGCAAGCAAAAGCTCTTCAGATGGCTCCTGATGAAGCTAAAGCATTTGCACTGTCAGAATATAAGAAAGCTCAAGAAATAGAAGCTGATCAGAGAAGATTGGAAACTTTACGTTTGGAAAATTTGAAATTTGAGGCAGATCAAAAACGGATTGAGGCTGAGGAGAAAGAAAAGAAGAGGAAATTTGAGGCTGAGGAAGATGAGAAAAAATGATTGAGGCTGAGCTGAGAAGAATGAGAAAAAAATGAGATTAATGCTGAGGAAGATGAGAAAAAAATGAGATTAGCCGCTGAGGAGAATTAGAAGAAAAATGAGATTTCTGCGAGGAAGGCAGAAAAGAAACAAAAGGAGGCTGAAGAAGAGAAACGATTTCAGCGAGAGGCAGAACAGAAACAAAAGGAAATGGAACAGAAACAAAAGGAAATGGAAGAGAGAAGATTGATAGCGGAACAAAATGTAAAACGACTTCAGCTTGAGATGGAAGAGAATGAGAAAAAAACGACAGCATGAACTGAAATTAGCAGAGTCAGAATATGAGAGAATTAGGTTAACTCAGGAAGCTAATTCTCAGAGAACTTTTGAAAGCCAAACTTCATCCAGACATGATAATTTTAAGGAAATTCACCTTAAATTACCAAAATTTAATCCCCCGTCTGATGACGTAATATTCTTCCTAGATAGGTTTGAGGCCACTTGTGGGTCTTATAACGTGGATAAAGCGCTATACTGTACATATTTATCCAGATTACTTACAGGAGATGCATTAGCAGTTTATCATACCACCAGCATTGGTGAGAAAAATGACTACAATGCTCTTAGAGCAGCACTTCTGCAAAAATTCCAAATGACAGAAAACGAATATCGTTTGAGATTTCACACATTACTACCTCAATCTGCCAGAAATTTTAGTGATTTTCTGTCACAGATACGACTAACATTAGAAAGATGGATCGAATTATCCAAAATTGAAAAGTCGTATGAAGGTCTCTTTGATTTACTGATGCGCGATAAGGTACTTTCGTCGGTAAATCCTACATTTCTCGCATTTTTACACGAACGGAAACCTTTATCAATGAAAAACTTAGAAGAACATGCAAAAAATTTTTGCACTGCTCACCCAAACATGGATCTAAGTAACGCGCAGATTAAGAGTGAATTGCCTGTTGCTTTTGCAGCACAACAAAACAATTTTTCACGCAATCGTTCTTTTAGTGCTGATAGGTATGTCAATAAGGGAAATAATCATAATTTCAACAATGATAACTTTTACAAAGGGAAGCAATTTCAACAATCTGCTCCATTTAATGTTTCTTGGAACCAAACTCACAGATCGCGAGATTTTGGTAACAATTATTTTAAAAATAATCAAGGACATTATAATAAACAAAACTGGAGATCAAGGTCTCAGGGTCCGCAAACAGACAATTTTTTGGAAATAAACCATTTAACCAACATCATAACGATCATTCTACAAATTATCGGACTAATCCAAATTTTAACTCTAGCAGAAACGACAATTATGGCAATTTTAATGACAAAAATCACAATCGATCGCGCCGACGAGATAGATCGTCGAATAATACAGGTAGACATTCTAATGTTGCTTTTAATGATACACAGGCTAACATTGAACAGGGTAAAGTAGCTGAAACTCACAATGCTATGTCTTGTTCTCTAGATTGTTCCCAGGTGAAAGACTGTCCAGAATGCTCGACTCTTTTCCAGCCTAAGGCGATCACGACGCTGCGTTGCGGACATACCTTGCCTAGCCTGCCTGCAGTCTGTACAGCCACTGCTGCGTCAGTACACCAGGGACAGGGCTCTCTTAAGTTTCACAAGGGATTTGTCAATAATATTTCATGCTCTCTCCTATTTGACTCAGGTTGTACAACAATCGGTGTCCGGACTTCGCTGATCAACCCAAGTTGTGCCACGGGCCGGGTTGTCAAATGTGTAACATTTGGTGGCACAATTGAAACATTTCCCACTGCTATTATTGATCTTCATACTCCTTTCTTTACAGGAAAGATCCAAGCATGTCTTCTGCCTAACCCAATTTGTGATGTAATACTGGGTCGCATACATGGTATTAAAGAGTGTACACCTCAGCAAATAGCTGAATGGGAAGAGCGACATATTCAAACTGCAAATGCAGTAGTGACTAGAGCGCAAGCTACTAATATGTCGCATGATACACCTATTGAACCTACTGTTCATACCATTGGTAATGATGATGCTCCTATTTCACGGGAGTTGTTTGCAACATTGCAAAAGAATGATAATTCATTAAAAAAATTCTTTCAGTATGTTAACAAAAAGAATACAAGCAACAAACTTGCAAAATCTAGACATGACTTTATACTTAAAAATGGGATTTTGGTTAGAGTAATACGGGAAAAGGATTTATCCTTATGTTCTCAGATTCTTGTCCCATCCTGTATGAGATCTCGTATATTACGACATGCTCATGACTCGCAATGTGCGGGCCATATGGGTTTTTCGCGTACCAAATCCAGAGTGCTTTCGGCATTCTACTGGCCAGGCGTCCATAGAGATGTTACTCTCTATTGTCGGTCCTGTTTGATATGTCAAGAAGTTAAGGTACGGGGTCCATTTCATGCGGCTCCTATTCAAGCTGCGGACATCCCGATTAGACCATTTGATAAAATGGCCATTGACATTATTGGTCCAATGCTTCCATCTGCTAGAGGGCATACGCATATTCTTACGTGCATTGATATGTGCACTCGTTGGCCTGAGGCCATCCCTCTCAAGAACACTTCATCTGCCAGTGTAGCAGAGGCATTGATGTTAATCTTCTCACGCATTGGTTTTCCACGGAAAATCTTGTCGGATCATGGGGTTCAGTTCATTTCTGAATCCATGTCTCAAGTTATGAAGACATTAGGTATAGACAGATCTCTTAGTTCTATTTATCATCCGATGTCAAATGGGTTAATTGAGCGTCTCAATAGGACACTCAAGCAGTTGTTGGGTAAGATGACTCAAGACCATCCCCAAGACTGGGATCGGGTCCTACCCGCTTGTCTCTTTGCGTATCGCGAGGGACAAAATCAAGCAACGGGGTTTTCTCCGTTCCAGCTTGTTTTTGGCATGCAACCACGCGGTCCGATGTCGTTAATCCACGACTTATTGGTGGATGAGAATATTGAAGAGGAAACTCAATCCTCTTATGAGTATGTGATCTCTCTTAGAAAGAAAATCATAGATGCTTGTAGACTAGCTACTGCATCATCCGAACATGCCAAAGAAAAAGCTCGTCTATCTGCAAACAAATATAGACGTCTTCGCCAGCTCATACCTGGTGATGAAGCTTTTGTATTACTCCCTGCGCATAACAATCGTCTTTTAATTACCTGGAGAGGTCCTTTCAGGATCATCTCAAGAATATCCGATGTCGACTACATCGTTGATGTTAATGGCAAACATAAAACCTTCCACATTAACATGTTGAAGGAGTATTACTCACGTCCTGATTATCTACAATCGGTGTTCCAAGCAACTGACGATCCTACACCTCCTATTCAACACTATTCTAGTTTGTCAGTCATCCAAGAAGAGGAATCTTCTTTCGATGATGTACAACTACCAATACCAGTTGTACCACTCCATTCCACTGAGAAATGGAATGATGTTACTATCTCATCTACTCTTACTGATGATCAACGTCAGCAAGTCTCTAAAATTCTACACACGTATGAGGATGTCCTCACTGACATCCCAGGTCATACGTCAGTCATCCAACATGACATTATTCTGACTGACGATACACCGATTCGAGTTCGCCCATATCCTATTCCTTTACACTTTCGTGATAAGGTTGATAAGGAATTGGATGATATGCTCCAATTAAATATAATTGAACCATCTTCAGTTCACCATATTCTTCTTCTATGGTAATCATTAGGAAGAAAGACAACAAATATACTTCTCTTGCGTAGATTACAGGAACAATAGGGAAAGCATAAAAGTAATAGGGGGGGGGGTTAGTTAGTAATTTTCTAAACAAAACATCAGCTTA